>NNCF01131009.1:0-66361 GCA_002313205.1 Laupala kohalensis | reverse complement strand
TACTATTGTGAAATGACATAGACACTGTTTTGTCAGTGTTTACAATGAGACGATTTGCATGGAACCAAGTCGGAAGGTTAGACAAAACGTTTTGAGCGTTGGCGTGCTTACACAGTAAATTAGTGTCATCAGCAAAAAGAACCATTTTGCAATCTGATGTGGATGATGACATGTCGTTCACATACAATAAAAAGAGTATAGGGCCGAGAATTGATCCTTGGGGTACTCCGCAAGTAAGTGGCTTTGTTTCTGAAAGACAACGCTCAAGTATTTTATTTTTAGTATAGGATATTTCTACTTGTTGATATCTATCTTTTAAATAAGAAGTTAGCCATTGATGTGGAAGTCCACGAATGCCTAAAGAATGCAATTTGGTAAGGAGAATTCCGTGATCGATGACATCGAATGCTTTGGATAAGTCAAGAAAAACACCCTGAGGATTTTCTCCACGGTCTAGAGATGTGGTAACATCGTTTAAGAAGGAAAATATGGCGCTTGTAGTGGAAAAGGATTTCCTAAAACCGTGTTGATCGTCAGAGAGAATAATATATTTTGAAAAAAAATCTAGAAGACGCTTATAGAACAATTTTTCTAGGATTTTTGAGAAAGTGGGCTGGGAAAGTAAACATCACTCTGTTGCTACCAAGACGTTGATACGGAATCAATATATCCTAAAACTTTTTTATCTCAAATGCAGTGTTTTGCCATGCAGTTTATTATATTACAATTATATTATATTTACTTTTTAATGTGTTATAAGAATTTCTTTATATGCTTTTCGACAATAAATGTCGATATAATCGGAAGATATTTCCTTAGAGATAGGTGACAACAATGAATGGCTATATTCTTTGCCTCAAAGAGTTCTACAAAAATGTCTGTGACAGCGCATGTCTATTAAAAAAGATTAACCTAAATTATCGATAAAACGTTATTAAAAATAGAAGTGTTAAAATACTGCAATGTAAGAGAATAATTCAAGGAATAAAAAATCAATCATCAAATTTAATGAGTTATTTGTTTTGTGCATCTAATAAACATGAAAAAGTCTTTAATTCACAAAATTTCGATGAATAGTTTTTGTTTTAAAAAAATTCAATGCAACGGTGCAACCGCGTCGTGCGTCGGAAGCGAAAATGCGGTTCCTGCGACAGGGTGAAGTGTATACAGTTAAGTTTTGTATTAAATTTGTATTATTGTGAATTTGAAAAATTAGGATTCTGAAGATCTTTTAAAAAAACACTAAACAGAAGTATTTTATCTTAGCAAATAGATAGGGTTTATTTCTTTCTGAGCAAAAGAATATTAGAGTAAGAGAAAAATCCCTGACAAGACCGGGTAATCAGCTAGTTATATTATACATGTGAGAAACCTAATTGAAGAATCCATTGCAAACTCTGATACTTGGAGATGGAGCGAATAATTTTTTAGCCTCGAGTTAAAATAAGGACTTCTCTATATTGTAAAAATATTGTTAGAAATGAGATGATCAGAGTGTTTGTGCCATGAAAATTCAAACAGAGTATAAAATGAAAAAAAACTAATCTTTTCAAGTAGATTGTTATGAAAAGGAAAGAAAGAAATGCAAATGCAATGCTTCTTCCCTTGCACAACCAGATGAACGAAAGTAACGATGCTGTTTAAGTGGACCAGCTGTCTAAGTTTGTCAAATCATAATTGTTTTCTTTATTGATGTAAGGAGTCAGCGTGGCTGGAGGTAGAACGCTGTTGGCCGGGCTTCGATCCCCGGTGAGGTGGGGATTTTTCATCGCACCTCAACATCCCAGGCCCAGTCAGTCTGCTGTAAAATGAGTACCGGGTCTCTCCTGGGGGTCACAGCGGCCGGAGCGAGATGTTTTGGGCATTAGGGGTGTAACGTAGTACTAGCGTAGGTAGAGTTATGTCACTGAAATATTTGAAATTGGCATAAACAAACAGAGTAACGTGTATTTATTGTGATATCAACGTTAGAAAAACATACTTCACCGACCATTTAAGTAAAATAATTGCAATTAAAATTGATGGTGTAATACATTGCGTTAATTGTGTTAAAAAAGAGTCCAACTTTTAAATCACGAATGTGATGGAAGTTTACTTTGATATGCAGTAAATTTTCCGTAAAATGTTTACATCATTTGTATGAGTTCCGGACATTTGAGACTCTTCCTGAGGCGAGGCGCATAAATCACGAAACCGCCATATTGGTATTGAATGCTCTTATGCATCTCAAACTCTTGCTATTAACTGAGAGATAGAAATTCAATCACATTTTTTCTTCATTACATTTCAAAATGTCGTGTTATAAGCAATAAGAATAATAATGAAGATAACAATTCTACTTCTCGTTAGTCCCACATGAAACGCTTGTTGCACGCGTTCTGGTCAGATGGTCCTAAGTACACCTCGCCTCGAATTATCTTCGGCAAATAATCCCGCCCCATGCCTGTGTTCATCACAAGTGAACATAATTTTTCTATTTCATTCAGAATGAATCACTATTCGCGTGTAATCGCTTGTTTGCTCGATGTAAGCAGTCGCAGAAGAACTTGATTCCCTAAAATTCTGCGGATTTACACGTGGAATGAAAGAAATCCTATTCACAGAGGCATTGCCGTGCTAGGCATTCACGTAGATAACGTTTTTTGTTATTTGAATGATAAGATAAAGCTGGAAACAAACCGCGTGCGTTTATGATGTAAACAACACAGAAATAATCACCAGGGAATTCTGTGGTTTATTTCCACATTCACTGGAGTCAGGACACGCACTCGTGTATCTGTGCTTAAGATGATGTTCAGATCAAGAATCTTGTTTATTCCCAGATGAGATTTCGTGAAATTATTTCCAAGTTTTCACTCGTTTCAGGTCCTGTGTTGTTTTGTTACACGTCTACGTTGCAAAAATCCTTGCATCTCTCTTCGATAGGGAGACTACACTCCGACCAATCATTCCTGTTCTGCCCGCTCTACCTATATTAGTTAGCCCCACCGGTGGCGCTTCTCACCAAGCCACGGGGCCACAAAATTCATGTCCCAGTCGTAGCTTTTCTCATTAATGTCCTAGTTCATATACTGTGAAGCTGAAAAGCCAACCTTCCTTCCTCTATCCAGCTTCTCCTAGCTTCAGAAACTAACTACTAACCACTTCTACTAACCCCTCCACGTGGGCCAAAATGTCGATAAATCCAGGAAGCAACAGCCTTGCACCCGACTCCTTCCTCCTATCGCTCCATGTAGATACGTTTCAATAGCACTAAGCTACATTTCCCATTTACAAATAAAACAATACGATTAGTCACCTACTGGCACTCTTTGGTAGAAAAATGAATAGATTTATTTACTTTTGTGATGTAACGTAAATGACCACCTCATTTCATATTATACCTGATTCTATTATGAGCTTGCGATGTTTGGTATTTTTTTTCGTTATTTTAAAATAAAAAATACTAGAATGCCTGTAATACTTTTGAGTCTCGGTGCTCTTCGCAAAACGGACAGAGTATTGACGTCGTGCTCTAGGAGAAAAGAGAAGCGACTCGTTGAAGACATAACCAAATAATGCTCAGCACAATTGAAGAGGTGTAACTACAAGGATGTCCCTTCCTCGGTCACTCGTCGGTGTACTAAAAAAAAGGGTTTTTTCGCTTTAGACACGATAATATTGCATTGCCGTCGGAATTACGTTAAATATTAGCTCGGTCAGATGATAGGAAGTAAGTTAAAAGTCTGCAACGTCAACAGCCAGGTGAAAATTGCGACGGACCGGGACCTCCTGCTCTGGCCGCATGTGCGCTATCCACTGCACCACCCGCCTCGATTCCCAAGTCCGTACGCAGCATCCACCTGACCTTGGTTCGTATCCCCCTTCAGGGGATAAGTGACCTAAGGCGGCTCCGGAGCTGGTAGCTTTTAATCCCGGTTTACTAGAAATTACGGATTGCTGTAAATTTTTCTTTAAAGAATTAAGCAAGAGGATTCGAGTGAGTTGAACAGGAATGAAAATCAATATTTGAGGAGGACACAGTCTAGGATTTCCAACAACGATGTTCACTATTTTGTCACGGAATAATTTGAAAATTCGTGTCAGGTTAAAATAGTCTCAAAAGAATTTTAGTCTTAAAGGAATTTTCTTAAAAATACATCGGAAAGACGCTATGCCCTCGATGCATGTTAACACCATGCAAACACTCCTCTACGAGTAGGAACTCGGAAGTGGCGAGTTGAGTTAAAAGTCGTTTTTCATCTTGATCACCGACGAAACAAATACAACCTCTATTACACGTAAGGCAATTTTTCTCTTTTTTTTAGGTAAATCAATTCGTTACATTATGGTCAGTATTTTAAATTCACTCTTAGGTATTCTTCTAATACGTACCGTTTCAATAACGAAGTATTGTCGTATAAAATATTTAAATGTTCTAATGCAACATTTTACTTCCATTATGTTATCTACATAAATAAATAAATTATTACTTTTGATCTTTTTTGGACGATCACATATATATTTGCGATCGTCCAAAAACATAATTCATTTATTTATTTAAATATTAAAGGTTTCTGTTTCTTATAATATTTTATATTCTACCGCCGGGCAAGAGGGCCCATTAGTAATAATAATAATAATAATAATAATAAATTTATTGTCAAAAAACAGTGCAAACTGCATATGACCACGTGCAGGACAATAAACTAATTTACTCTCCGGAAGCAAGCAAGGGACCATCCCATCAATTCCGATCAAGGGCCCTAAGGCAGAGGCGGATTCAAATTTTTTTTGCATAAGTTCCTAGATAAGATAAAAAGTTAGCTGCGAGTTATAATACATATATAATGTCAATATGTTTGTAATTTAACGCAAATATGTTTGTAAATTTACATGAACAAGTTATTATCGAACTATAGATTATTCTGAGTATAGTGTTTAAAAATCATAAGAATTGAAATAACACTAAATTCACGATTTATTGTTACAATTAACATGCCCCTAGACAAAGCCTAGAGAACCTGTATAAGAAATCCGCCTCTACCCGAAGGAAAAACGGAGAAAAACCCGGGCCAGGATGGGGCTACAGAATTAATGTACACAACCGTGCCAAAGTTGAGTACACATAAAACTAAATTAATATGAGCCATAAGGCAACACAATCATGCAAGAAAATAGTTTTTGAAATTGTTATAAGTTATTTAAAAAGTGCTACAGCAATGGCGTGATAAAGTACAAGACGGATTTAACTTTTATTAAAATCAATAAATTCTTTTACAGTGTAGAAGCACTGGTGCAGGAGGTAGTTTTTAACCGCGGAATGTAGTAGGGAATGAAACATAATTATGAATGTATTCTGTAATCGAATATCGTAAAAATGCTCGTTTTGAGACGTCGTTTTCAATGCTTATCAACGGCGAGGATGTTTGCAATTAGCCCGAGGTCGAACGTGAGCTTATCAGCCGGCGAACAGGAGGAAGATGGGCACCGGATGCAATCGATGGAGTTGTCGACAGAATATTCATAAGCAATTACGATTAAGGCCTCAAAACAAGTGCTCTCCGGACGGAATGGAAGAGTTGACTGCTAGCGGCCCACTTGCTCTGGAGTGTCTCCAAATTTTCACCGGCGGTCATTCGTAAGTACCTGGAGAATTGGATATGCGAGAAGTACCTTTTTCACAGGCAATAATTATTTAAAATATTGCTCCACGGAAAAAGATTAACGCCTTACGTAACAAGAAGCGATTTAAATTTAGTGTCATTTTTCCAATTCCCTGTGATTTTATTGCTCTGATGTCCGTGGATTGTGTTTTGTAAGTTGTTTTCTTCTTCGGCTTTGAATCGAAAACTCCTCAAACAGTTACATTGCGCCCACAGCAAACTTTAAAGCGAAATACCACACACGTGAAATAAATTAATTCCAATAATTTGCAATTAAAACCTTGTAGAGTCTACGTGTCATAAATTAAAGACAATTTCATTCTTCAAGTTTACATTATCTGTACATACATTATCTCTTGGTTTTAATTGTAAATCTTAATAATACGACAATGAGCAAATACCTCAACTATATAATTCTAATTATATTACCATTACTGAAAATTTGTAATTCTAAGAAAGACCTTAAACCGTACTTCGGTCTTCCTACGAATTAACATTTATATCAAATTTAAAATCTCTCGCATCGACAACAAGCAGAGAGTACTCCCAACACAAAAGCGAATGAACTGACTGCAGTTCTGGAAAAATTGATTTGGGTGCATCACCGCACGGGGAAAGTGGAAAGTTGGAATGAAATTTACGAAGGAATCGCGATCTCAGAGAAATTAGATGGGAAATAGTTTTGAATTATTCTTACAAAACAGAATTCCCACCCCCCATATTTCTTGCCTTGTCTTAATGTTGCCTCTGTTCACAGTGTGCTTTATTATTATGTCATTACATTATAATTTTGTTTTCGTTCTGTTTCTGAAGTAAAGGATTCACTGAACGCATCGACCCCCCAGGGGGCTTACATCTAGTAAGTACGTGTTTGGCGAACACGGGGCCCCGAGCTGAGTCTGGCATTACTCCCACTTACTAGTGCGAAGCTCCTTCCTTTCTCCTTTCTGACCTTCCTTGGTCACCTCTTGTTCTTTTCGATCCCGACGCTATTAGGGCTAGGGTATCTTTCATTTATGGTTGGTTGAGTCATTCGGCGAGTTCACACGCGGGGAGAGTCATGCTGGCTCTCCCTAGTGCGTAACTGCATTTTCCCTACATGTACAAGTTTTAAGGGCTCTAATGACCTCGATGTTGATGAGCCCTAAAGCCCCACACAAAAAATAAAAATGAACGCATCGAAGAGCGGAATGTATTGTTGCATATAAAAGAAGAATTAAGAATTCCCGATAAAATTATTATCTATTACATTTGGGATTTATTTCTGTTTGCTTTTCATCATAATAATCCTCACTGTGGCGTTACGGAAGATGGTCAATGCGGTTCTATCATTGAACCCAAATGAAGACATGCTTTAAAAAATTCTGAGGGGAATGCGATGCGAATTTCCTTAAGGTATTATGTCCGTGTTGTCTGAAGTCGTTCTTATTAATTAATAACTCATTCTACTGATTTTTTTAATTGGATGAGGACAATTATTTTGTGATTTTGAAACTTGATAATCGTTTGACTCATTCTTTGATATTGCTTATTTCACGTGTTGCGGCTGCCATTTCCAGTAGAATAATTTTTGCGAGTTTTTCGCGCAAATGCCCCGTAAAATATGAAAACCTTAACGTCTTTGCATCGTTCCTATTTCCATTTGCTATGTTTAAGCAGGTATTTTTCGCCGTGTTAAATCGGTACTTTTGACAGGATATTAAAAACACTTAGTCCGCAAACGTTTCTCCATATGAACCCATAGTAATTTAAAGTCAAATAATTGAAAATTTTGCGCGGTAAGGGTATGAAAATTCATCGCCACTGGATAGTTCATATTATCATACGAAACATTTTTGGGGGGTATTTAAGCCGAGTTGCTTTGGCGGACATAATTCCTTAAGATAATATAAGCGTGCAAGGTGGTTGTGAAGCACAGATCCATTTATAAAACTGTCTATAATATAATCATTCTGTTTGTATTAAAAATAGTCATTTAATAAATTGTGAATCATAAATCGAAATAATATATTTGAAATTTGGTCTCTACTTTGATGAGAGTTTTCTAGTTTTGTTACAGATTTTATTCAATGACTTTCTAAAATGTCCGGAAAGGCGAAGCAAGGCAAATTTCGTACTGCTGTTTTCTATACTAAATTTGAGACGTGTGATTTTTACGTCGCATCTTCCAGAAATTACATGGGAATGCACTGAAAAACAGTCTCATCAAAGGTATTACCCATAACAGCCCGTTCTTCAAGATGATTTTATTCTAAAGCCTAAACCACACACGTAGCGATCATTGCCAAGTGCCTTTCCAAGTTGATCATTGGTGAGTGGTGCGGCCGCTTCCCCATTGGCAAGGATACTCAAATATTTGATGCTGGAAGGTAAAGTCTAGCTGCTGTACGTAAAGTTACCAAATTCGGGAGAACTGCCAACCTACTCAATTGATTCCTCGTACTTGATATGTCGTACATTACTCGAATTAGTGATATTTTGTATTCACTACCACCAAACTTGACAAAATACCTCTAGGAGAGCCTGTCCTTAAAATACTCGGTTTTCTTATCTTTTATAGAGTAATACAAAATTAATATTCCTATTAATAAAATACATTGCATAAATTACCCAAGATATCTTGATTGTTTAATCTACTTTCAACGAAATTCATTTTACGGTAGTCTCTGTGTTGTTTCCATAGCGTTGGTACACCCGTAAGGTAGTGTAAGTGCTACCAAACGATGATTTTAATATCAAACGATAATCTGAGGCAGTCCAAGTCTTAACGAGTGTCGGGGTTTTTGTTCTAAAATATTGGTGGTGGCTGTCCTGAAACACCACTCGAGTCCGCTATCTTTGTTCTTTTGGTATCCAAACTCTCGATAAGTTGAGTATATTGGTCGACGCGAACGACAAGGACCTTCCAGCCCCGAGTCCAAGACAAAGGAGCCGCCGTCCTTGTCGATCTGCCTACACATTCGTCGAAGAACGCCAATAGTGCGCGTAAATTATATCATAATTCAATCAAGTCTGTATGTACGCAAATATGTGGGGATATAATACGAGCAATAATTATACAATTATAACAGTAAAATGATCTTCAAATTATATTTATTGAAGTTTTTATTACAATTATAACCTATTCTCTTTAAACTGAGCATGCCGCGTGTGTTTGAGTTATTAATGTCGCTATGAAATTTTGTTGTTACATTAGGTGGCACAAAATATATAGGATATATAGCTATATATTATTAATACTTATTTTAATTACAATAAAGCTCCGAAAATTGTTCCAGTATGGCTGAACAAGAATTACAGGTTAAATACGAATTTTTCGAACTTCGCTTCAAAATAATTGTAACAAAAAGGTTCTCTTTTTTTAAACAATCCCAATATGAATAAATTTAACGGAGACGATGCAAGTTTTCGCTTGAAATATTTTGGAAGTTGAGTTCGCAAAAATTTGCCGATGACTCTTCGGCGAGTCTTGGCATGTGTGTAGTAGTAACCCCACGAGGCCCAAATTTTAGTCGACGAATTGTTAGGTTTCATTAGATAATGAAGTCTTCCGATTGATGTTTGCGACGAGTGTTCAGGATACATTCGATTCGATTTCGTGTTCGTCTGCTGCGGCGCTGTTTCCAAATCCTCGCGACGCCTCAAGAAACAGTATACGCTCTTCACAACAATGCGAATTTTAAACACATTTATTTTTTGTGTTATAGTTAAAGTCATCATACTTTGCTTCGATACATTCAACTTAAGAAAAAAAACATGAACGGAACAGCACTGTGTTCGTTAATTTATTTTGTATTAGTCGCAGTAAATTACTCAATGTAGTCATACGCAGTTACTAACAGCTCTCTGGCTGGATGTTGGTATAGAACGTGTACTCAATGTAGCTAACGCTTTTACTTCGCCATCGTCCATAACAGTAATGATAAGGGAGCTTGAATCCATCCTCGGACACCAATTCAATTCACTTGCTCTTGTGGCGCTGTTCTGTTCTTTCTGCAAAGAGCAAAGTGTGGAAACGAATATTACCTTGTGTCTTTGTTTGTTGTATTTCTTAACAGCAAATAGTCGCTTTCGTGACTACTATTAATATTTATTCTTAAATTCTATGTATTACTTAAATTCTATGTGACCACGCTTTCCTCGAAATTTTCGCGAGCGAGTTTCAAGGATTTGTTTAGTAGCGGTTGGCAATTTGTTTAAGGCGGCCATGTTGAATACTAATCTTCGATTGATACGCGTTATTTCTAAGTCGTGTTCTCCAGAGTCCGCGGCGCTGAACGGAAAAGATATACGCGTCAAGATACGTAGAGTCCAAGTACTGACCCCGGTTTTTCTCCGGTTTTCCTTCGGGTAGAGGAGGAATTTTTATACAGACTTTCTAGACTCTTGTCTAGGGGTGACGTGTATTGAAATAATAATTGACTGTTATCTTCGTAGTTACGATTTTGAATCAATATTTTCCTAATTATCCATCGTTTACAATAATACGTAATTGAGAAACTACGTTTTTGTGCTTTATTAAATACAAATTTCTTGGTATTCTTTTATACTTATCTTACGTGTGTGCTGAAATGTAAATCCGTCTCTGCCTTAGGGCCCTTGATCGGAATTGATGGGATCCCTTGCTTGCTTCCGGAGACTAAATTAGATTATTGTCCACCACGTGGTCATACGCAGTTTGTAACTGCTTTTTGGACACTAAATTTTTTGTTATTATATTATACTGAATTCGAACATTGATTCACTTCGAAGAGGCGGGATTTTTCAATTGAATAATTATCGTTTTATGAAGATGATATACAATGGGTTACGTTTAATAACACAAGCACATAAAAATAAAAGTGGTCTGAACGAAAGAATGGACCAATGCATTTTTATGTATTTTCACGCGCTGAATCCGAATCCGCCAGAATTGCTTCATCACCCTCCATTTTCTTTAAAATCACCAAAAACCACCTTTAAATTTAAAAAAAATGGAAAAACCTTGGTTTCGGAGGCTCCGAATTCGGATTCAGGACATCAAAATACATATCTTGCAATCATTTTTAGTCGATTTGGACAGTTATATCTGACGCTGAACTCTCCGAAAGCTAGATATTCCGCATTTTCTTTACTAAAAGGTGGCTTTTCGTGATTTAAGAAAATGGAGGGTGGTGGAGCAATTGTGGCTCCGGATTCGGATTCAGCGCGTCAAAATACATAAGGACACACGTGTCAAGTCTTTGGTTCAGAGCACTTTTTTGTGTGCCTGTGTCATTTTTAACAGGACTTCCAAACACGCGGTCAAAAACCCACTGTGTACCGCGTGTTCGGTTCTGGAAGGTCCCCAAAGGTGTCGATGAAACAGAAATGCGAGCGCTTTCTACGTAATGTTCCATTTAGAATTAATGACCTATTCAAATATTATTGTCCGTCGTGGAGTAGCAGAGCGTGACGCGTAGCCTGTGGAGGGGCGTCGCCGGGATACGGGCGGCAGCCTCCTGGAACGGCCGGCGCTGGGCGCCTCGCGCTCTGCGCCTCGCGCTCTGCAGTCGACGGCGCGGCCGCACGCCGAGCAGACAGCATGCTGTCGTTGAAGCCGCGTCCCGCGCCCACGCGCTCTCTCGATGCCCGCAGATCCCGCATCATGGACCTGAACCACATCCCCAGCTCCACGCACGGACACGACTTCCACAGCGGCCAAAGCAGAGTGGTGATGGTGAGGAAGACGGAACAACGGACCTTCCAAGTGCCCCAGGACGGCGAGGAGGTGCGTAAAAGCGAGGCTTCTCAGTTCTTCTCTCTTTCAAATTCTTCACATGTTCTATTGCCATTTTTATTACAATCTCTTTGGACATTATCCATCGTCATTACCTGGTTATATCTTCCTTTGCAACGTTTCGGACGTTTTATGTCAAAGTGTCGCATTGGCCCAGTGGTAACGTCCTCGCCTTAAGAGCCAAAGTACCCTGGTTCGAATGCCGGTGCTGCCGGACGCCTGAAGAACGACGTCGACAGAGCGTCGGAAATGTTGCAAAACGAAAGTACATCTCTCGTGATGATATAAACAGGTAAAGACGATAGATAATGGCCAAAGAGATTGTAATAAAAACAACTACGGCTGCAATGGATCGCATTGTATTGCAGCGAATACAATATGGACCCGAATTCGTGGAACAAACTTGAAGGGTTCATATAGGACATTCTAACAATCTTTCGTTGTATATGTGTGGGCACAAGTGACGCGGTGAGGTGCACACGCAGGAAATACATCAACTCGTTGCTCGAATATTCGTGAAATACCCGGCATCTTCGAATGTGCAGCCAATCGCTCCACCGACGCTGTCAAGCATGTCTCACTCTTAGTTGACGCAATTTTCAATAGCTATTGTAAACACTGCACTTGTCAACTCTTTATTTCTTGTGTCACTTGCGCCCATACATTCCAATACGATAAATGATTTTTACAATCTCCTGTACAAACTCTTAAAGTTGGTACCATGAATTTGAGATTATTTTATATTGTGTGTATTCCTTCAAAAATGTTCCCGTCCATTTCCATACAGCGCATATTTCCATAATGCTTATGAAATGTGTTCTTCCGTTTCTTTACCTGCAGCACATACACATTGTCGCCTCGATTTTACCTATTTTAACGAGAAAATTTCCACGTCCGATAATGATTTCTATTAATGTTGGGCTTGGATCGAACCATTTCTTATTCCTTTCTCTGTATTTTACGTCTCGTATGTATCCGTAACATATTCTCTGGCTACCTGTGGGATGTGACCCGAGTTATCACTTTCTCAAACGAATCTAGAAGCTAAATTCGTTCAAGTTTCAGCGAGTTCCTTAAGAAATAGACGACTCTCCCTCTTGCGCTGTATAAGAAAAAGCAACTGCGTTAGTGAAATGTCGCAGCTTTTCCCGCTTGATGTTATCCTCCAAGGAGCAACTTTAGAAAGTTGGAAAAACACTTCAAGCTCAGTTTCGCGCCAAATCATTCTTCCGGAAATCGATGAGTGATCGTGGATCCCTTCCACGATTCACTAATTCCGACACTTCAAACAAAAATCTCACATTCCTTGTTCACACCTCATTACACAAAAAATTCTACGCAATTTCCTGGATGGGCATGATGTATGATTAAGAAAACGGACACACGCTTTTTAATTAACTGTGAAAATACTTCGAAGAATAACACGGCTCATGATGTTGCCAAAAATGAATCAAAAACGTCCTTGATCCACGGACCGAGCGACTGCAAGGAGACCTCTTATTGTGCCAATACTTCTTGCAATCTACATCAGCTTAAAATCGAAATAATTACTGTAAAATTTTTAAGTGAAATTGAACTCACGAGAATCGATTTCTGCCTTAAATTTCTTAACACGTGCAATAAACGCGAGATATAAAACTTGACAAACTCGTGTGTGATTCGTCTCGACACACGAGGTGCGCTGCCAGACCATAGAACAGCGCGCTCCCGCTGCCATTCAGAGCGTAGGGCGAGAGGACGCCGAGTACACAAAGCCTGCAGAGAAGCCGGGGGAATAAGATCCTAAAAATGATGCGTAACTCTGAGATAAAACAAAATCTTCGTGATCTATCCGAAGTATCTTCACGTACGTTTAAGCATCTTATTTGTTTTTCAAATATAAAAACGATTTGTTTTTCTAAAAAAATAAGCTTGACGGAAATACGATAGGTGGAATCATTAAATGCAAATAATTCATTAATATTGGCTTCAGATATTCGTAATGTTGGAATTAATTTAATTCATTGTAATAAATTAATCTGCCGTTGTAGTAAAAGTACGCTGTTCCGTTCTGCGCAGAGATGACTCCTGATAAGCCTTCGTTGTGATTTCAGGTGAAAAGGTGGACACCCTCTTCATCAGCTGGTTTCATATACTCACTGCGAAACATGCAAGTCCCATACATAAAAATTTTATTGTAAAACGAAATCGTACGAATTTTTTTCGAAGAAAAATCATTTCCCTCGTGAGTAAAATAATTCTATTACTTAATTCGAGATATCGATAATTTTAATTAATAAAACTTGAAAATTACCGTTCTCAAATTTCCCAAAAATGTTTTAAAAATTGACTGAAATGAGGATGTTTACTCCATTGTTTTGGGCTTTCGTTACGTCGATTGTATGAAATTTGATCAGTGGGATATTTAAAATTTCGATATACCAGTTGATCTAAAAATAGAAACAAATTATGTCAGCCATTGCAGGTCGTGCTCGTTAGTGCCGACACAACAATTCTGTCGCTCCTCTTTCGCATTAGCCTTTCGGCTGACAAAAACACTTCGTAATAGCTGAGCGGAAATGACAAAGCTTTTCCCGAACACAAGCACCACTGCGTTACATAATACTTGGTGGCAGAGGACGGTTACATGTGAAAATGCCATAATTTCTCTCCCACAGAAATAATGAATTTCCGCCCCTTGAACGTCTTCGTTGCTATTTTTCACTTTACAATTACTGTTTGTTTGTTAGTTAAATGTTACATTTTATATCCGCCTTAAGATCTTGTAGAGATGCTCAATCGTAAAAATTATGGTAATTTACATCATTAAAAACACGACAATCCAGAAATCTCAATTATTCGTAAAGATAAGAACTTGTTTTATTTTTGGAAAGCTCTATTCCATTGCTGTGGCGCTTGTTTACCAAACTCTTCATCCGACGGCACCAGGTTTCTGCCAAAGTAAAAAAGTAGGTCTCGTTAATAATTGACTCCAGGACTCTGTAATGAAAAAGTAAATTTATCTTCGGAAGGTTTGTAAGTATATTTCTCGTTCCCAACTCCAGGTGCAACAAATGCGAATGCAAAACGAGGACTAATAATAATACATTTATTGTCAAAAAACAGTACAAACTGCGTATGACCACGTGGAGGACAATAAACTAATTGACTCTCCGGAAGCAAGCAAGCTACAGCGACGCGCTCTTCCGACGCGCGCGAACGAGAGGGAGGCAAAAAGAATGCTTCCTCCAAAATGTGCCTTTCACTATCGAATGCATGCGCCGAACAAGTGAAAAACATCGTCACGTCGATCCAAATCGATTCTTCTCGCTTGATTCTTTTTTGCTAAATTTACTGCACTCCAATCTGCGGTCTCTGATAACTATCATTTTCGATCAGTTGAATATAGCATCCCCTGTCCTTGACAAGCAAAGCCTGTACACGAAATAATTTGGGCTTCAGGATCTTCGAAAACGTCATTAATACCGAAAACCGGATGTATTCAAAACATATCGGACGTTTTTAATGCTTTCAACCTGCCACCCTTTCCCACCCCAACGAGGCTAGGGGTTTCATATTTCTAATTTGAACTAATTGTGAAGTTACGAAGCACTGGGGGTGTCTTTATCCATCTCTACGGTCAAGAAACACATGCTTTCAAATATATTATCAGATTTTTAAATTATTTTTTCATGTCACCTGCTATTTTTCATGTCAAGCTATTAGACAATATCAATACAAATAAGCCAAGATACACCATTTAAATACATTTTTTTTGAAGAAATCATATTTTCATTAGTTTAATAGTTTCTTAAATATGTTACAATCATTGGAACACACTTGTTGCCAATCCAAGATTGAAACCTTCCCAATTTTTGTTTTTCGTTCCTATAGATCTCATTTAATGTTTCTGGCTTCTTATTCCTTTGATAAATTCATTGCACTCCAAAATTCCTAATATATCTTAGGATATTCACGTGTATATAAAGAGGGGTTAACATGCATCAAAAGGCATATTTTCTTTAAGATTTGTTTTTATAAAAATTCGTTCGACACGGGATAATTGCAGACTCTACTTTAGCATATTCTCTTTTATATAAAAACGAGTTGAAATGCATTCAGAGGCATAACTTCTCTAAGAATTAAAAAAAAATTCCTTTTGCGGGTGTTAACTATAGACCATACTTCACACTAACACCAATTTTAACGTCATTTCCTGACAAAATAGTCAACACACTGGTTGTCATTCCAAGATTGTATTCTTTCATATTTTTTATTTGTCATAAACATTAATTTTTTTTAACGCTCTTGCTTAATTCTATTATTGCTAAATTAATTTTACTTAAAAACCCATCATTTCCGAAGATTTTCAAGTTTTTATAAACTGGGGTTACAATTCATCAAGAAGTACTATTCATTTTAGATTTTTTTGGAATATTCCTTTCACATGGGTTAATTCCAGACTCTTTTTTAGCCTGACACTAATTTTCACTTAATTCCGTGAAATAATAGTGAACTCACTAAATGGCAATCCTTGATTGTAACCTAATTTTTGTTGTTCATTTAAATTGATGTATGTCAATGTTTCTTTCTTCATTTTATTGTTGCTCAATTTATTGCACTCCAAAATTCATAATATAACCGAAGATTACCATTTTTATATAAAGTGGTGTTAACATACACCCAAGATAATAAGTACTTTTTGATTTGTTTTTAAGAAACTTCGTTCCACATGTATTAATTACAGACTCTACCTTACCATAAAGAACCCAATGGATAGCAATCTTGGAAAATAACCTTCAGAATTTTTGTTTCCCATCATATTTATTTTATAAAAAGTTTCTAGCTTAATTTTATTGTTGACAAAATTATTGCTATCAAATATTTCAAATATATACAAAGGTATCCACGTTTATATAAAGTAAGGTTAAAAATATAGAAGGACATAACTTCTATATTATATTTTTATATAAATTTCTTTCACACGGGTTATTTACACACTCATTTAGTCTGACACTAATTTTCACTAAATTTCCAGACATAAAAGTGAACCCACTTGATGGCATGTTTTAACTGTCACCGTCCCAATTTTTGTTTTCCATCATATTTGATCTTATTAAATGTTTCAGCTTAATTTTATTGTTGCTAAATGTACTGCAGTCCAATATTCCATACATATCAGAAGATATACATGATTATATAAAGTAAGTTTAAAGGAATTGAGGAACAATATTTCTTTAAAATAATTTTTAAAAAATTTCTTCACAGAATATTATTTAGCCTGACACTAATTTTCACTTAATTTCGTTACAAAATAGTGAATGCACTAGATGGCAATCCATGAATGTACCCTTTCCTAATTTTTGTGTTCCATCATATTTGATCTTATTAATGTTTTTAGCTTAATTTTATAGTTGCTAAAAGTATTGCAGTCCAATATTCCGTATATATCCGAAAATTGGGAATGTTACAAACGAGGATTGCCATCTAGTGGGTTCACTATTATGACTCGAAATTATGTGAAATTCATTTTCAGGCTGAAAAAAAGTCTTTAACTAACCTATGTGAAAGAAATTTTTATCAATCAAGATTAAAGAAGTAATGTCTCTCGATAGTTTTAACCATACTCTATATAAACATATATATTATAGGATATATATGAGGAATATTCGACTGCAGTATATTTAGCAAATCTATAATTAGTCTAGAAAAATTTAATAAGATTGAATATATAATGGAAAACAAATATTGCGAAGGTTACATTCAAGGATTGCCATCTAGTGGTTACACATTTGTAACGAAATTAAGTGAAAATTAGTGTCAGGCTAAGAAAGAGTCTGCAATTAACCTATATGAAAAAAAATTTTTATTAAAATATATGAAAGTAGTAATTTCCCTTTATGCATTTAACCTTACATTATAGAAACGTGGATATCTTCAGATATATTCGAATTATTGGACTGCAAGTTTTTAAGCAACACTTAAATTAAGCTAGAAACATATAATAAGATCAAATATAATGGAAAACAAAAGTTCAGAAGGTTAGAATGAAGGACTGCCATCTAGAGATTTTACTGTTATGTCACTAAAATAATTGAAAATTAGTGCCAGGCTGAAAAAAAATCTGTAACTATCCCATGTGAAAGAAATTTTATAAAATTACATTAAAATAGTAAAGTCCCTGGATGCTTTTAAACTTACTTTATATAAACTTGGTATATTTAGATATATATTTGAAATATTGGACTGCATTATTTTTAGCAACACCATAATTAAGCTAGAAACATATAATAAGATGAAATATAATGGAAAACAAACATTGGGAAAATTACAATCAACGATTGCAATCAAGAGGGTTAATTATTTATCCACGAAATTAAGTGAAAAAAAGGGTCTGGCATAAATAGAGTCTGTAACTAATTCTGTAAAGGAAATGTTTATAAAAATATATTGAAGAAGTAATGTCCCACAATGCTTTTAACCATTCTTTATATAAACGTGGAAATTAGAGGATAGTTTAGGAATATTTGATTGTGGTATTTTTAGCAACACTTAAACTAAGCTAGAAACATTTAATCAGATCAAATATAATGGAAAAAAAAATTGGGAACGTTACAATCAATGACTGCCCTCTAGTGGTTAACTATTATGTCTTGAAATTAAATGAAAATTAGTGCATGCTAAACAAGTCTGTAACTAACCCATGCGAAGGAAATTTTTATAAAAAATAATTAAAGAAGTACTGTTTCTCCATGCCTTCAACCTCACTTGATATAAACTTATATGTCTTTGTATATATTTGGAATATTCGACTGCAATATTTTTAGCAACACTAAATTAAACTGGAAACATTTAATAAAATAAATTAAAAACTAATTTTCACTTAAATTTGTGAAAATAGTGAATCTACTAGACGGTAATCCTTGATTGTAACCATTAAATTTTGTTTTCCATTATGTTTGAACTTATTAAATGTTTCTAGTTTAATTTTATTGTTGCTAAAATACTGTAGGCAAATATTCTGAATATTCGTAGTTCATATAAAGTGAGGTTAAAGACATTTAAAAAAACAATACCTCTTTGATATATTTTTTAAAAATTTCTTTCACATGGGCTAGTTACAGACTGTTTTTAGCCTGACACTAATTTTCAATTAATTTAGTGATAATAGAAAACCGAATAGATGGCAATCTTTCATTGTAACCTTCCCAAATTTTGTTTTCCATTATATTTTATCTTTATAAATGAGTGTAGATTAATGTTGCCCAAATTATTGCACTCCAATGTTCTGAATCTATCCGAATCTATCCATATTCATATAACGTAAGGTTTAAACCATCGAGAAACATTACTTCTTATTTATCCATGTTCATATAATATAAGGTTTAAAGCATCGAAGGACATTACTCCTTAATTACATTTTTTGAAAAATTTCTTTCACTTGGTTAAGTTGCAGATTTTTTAAAACTTGACATTAATTTTTATTTAAATTTGTGACAGAATATTGAACGCACTAGATAGCAATCATTGATTGTCACCTTCCTAATTTCTGTTATTTACTAAAAATAATCGTATTCAAAGTTAATTGCTTATTTTATTAGTAGTAAATATATTGCAGAAAAATATTGCGAATATATATATAAAGATATTCTCATTTTTGAAAAGTAGGCATAAGAAGCATTTCTACATTTAGATTTTCATAAAACAAAAATCCTTCCATGAGAGATATTTGCTGACTCCACTATAATCTAACATTATTTTTACGTTATGTTGTGACGCAATAGTGAACCCACTGAATGGCAATCCATAATTGTAACATTCCTCATTTCTGTTATAAAGTTAAATTGATCGTATTCAATGTTTCTTGCTTATTTTATTGGTGGTAAATATATTGCAGTCCAATATTGTGTATATATCCATAGATATTCCCTTTTATGTAAAGTGGGCATAACATTCATTAAGAAGCATATCTACATTTAGATTTGTTGAAAAAAAAAGTCTTTCCACGAGAGATATTTGCTGACTCCACTTTACCCTGACAATTTTTACGTTATTACGCAATGCAATCCTTGTTCATATTCTTCCTAATTTCTGTTGTTCAGTTTAATTGATCATATTCAATGTTTTTTGCATATTTTCCTGTTGGTAAATTTATTGCAGTACAACATTCCGAATATATCACAAGATATTCTCTTTCATATAAAGTGTGTTTAACATTCATTAGGTAGAATATTTGAATTTAATAATTATTGAAGAAAATTCCATACAGGAGATTCATTTACTAATTTCATTTTACTCTGACATTAATCTTTACATTATGACGTGATGCAATAGTGAACCTACTGGATGGCAATCCTTGATTTTATCCTTTCTAATTATTGTTATTCAGTTAAATTGATAATATTCAATGTTTCTTGCTTATTTTTAATGTTTCATATTCAATGTTGCTAAATTTATTTCTGTCAAATATTCCAAATATATTTATAGACAATCTCTCGATTCAAGTGGTACTAAAATTCATTAAGTAGCATATTAAAATTTAGATTTTTATAAAAGAATATTCTTTCAATGAGTGATATTTACTGACTCCACTTTACCCTGACATTAATTTTAGCGTTATGACGTGACACAATAGTCAACCCACTGGATGGAAATCTTTGGTGGTAACCTTCCTAATTTCTAATATTCAGAAAAATTGATCATATTTAATGTTTCTTGCATATTTTATAGGTCGTAAATCAAGTGCGGTCTAATATTCTGAATATAACCAAAAATATTCCTTTATCAGAGTGGGTTTAACATTCATTATGTAGCATATCTAAATTTAAATTTTTATTAAATAAAATTCCATACAGGAGAGTTATTTACTGACTCTACTTCACCCTGAAATTGTTTGTATTCTTCCTAATTTCTGTTGTTCAGTTTAACTGATCATATTTAATGTTTCTTGCTTATTTCTATGGTTGTTTAATTTATCGCAGTCCAATATTCCAAATACATAAAAAAATATTCTCTTTTATGTAAAGTGGGTTTCACATTTATTAAGAAGCATATCTAAATTAAGATTTTTATAAAAGAAGATTCCTTTCACGAGAGTTATTTACTGACTCTACTTTTCCCTGACATTGAATTTTACATTTTGACGTGACGCAATATTGAACCCATCGGATGTCAGTCCTTGATTTTAAACTTTATATTTTCTGATATTCAGTTAAGTATATAATATTCAACGTTTCTTACTTATTTTATTGGTGGTAAATCTATTGCGGTCCAATATTCTGAATATGTCGAAAGATATTCTCTATCTTGTACATATTTGGGGTATACATATTTATAATTATTAATGGAAACCTTTATTCGAAAATGTGTTGTGGGGTATAAATTTGATATTCCTTTCGAATTCCTGACCAATTTGTAAGCCGAAATTTTCTGCGGACAATTGAATTATATTTGTATGATGCTATTTCCTGATGACGTTCTCCGTAACAATCGAAATTTCTAGAACAATCGATTCCATTCTAGGAGTAGAACAATGCCGTTATTGTCATTCGCCCGTTGCCCGGTGCCGCATGCGGCTGCACGTAAGTCGTTATCCAGACAAAGGGATTTCTTATGCTCTTCTAAATTCAACTAATGACTTTTTTACATTATTATCAAAGGTACGACGTATGGTTTTCGGCGCTACAACGACTTTCCGCCAAGGAGAAGGCCCTGCTTCTCACATTACGGTGCGTACGTCCTTGAAAAAGGGGTTGAAATTCGCGGTAAACAGTTCGCCTGAGTCTGCGAGGCGGCGACGTTCTTGATGCTACGGTGAATGCGAGTGACACCAAAATGAGTCAAAAGGTACAACTTTTTTCGAATAATACGACGTAGACATTAATTTTCTTCGTGCAATGTGTGCAGTTATTATCATGAATTTGAATTTTTAATTTTACTAGCTGATTATGCGGCGTTGCCGGGGATTTATCTTAGACTAATCTTTCACTCAGGAAAAAATATAATCGATCTATATTGTAACATGAAAATACTTTTACTTACTGGTTCTTAAAAACATGTACAGCATTCTAATTTTTCAATTCATAATAATACAAATTTAATACAAAACTTGATTGTATACCCTACGCCATCTTGCGGGAACCGCGTCGGTCGAATTTTTGCTTTTAAAGCATGACGCGGCTGCACCATTTCATTAAAATTCTTGCAAATTATAAACTTTTTGTCGAAATTTTACGATTTAAAGACATTATTTATCTTTGATAAATGCTGAAGACAAATAATTCATTAAAGTTATTTAACACAATGTTCCCTACACATAAAACAACTTTTTGCAAATTTGAATAAGCAGTTTATTTCAACTGGTAATGAATATTGAGGTCTCAAGCCTTCTTCACAAGTTAATAGCACGAAGAAAATTTGTTTTTTCGATACAGCATTATCCTTATTTTACTAAGTTCTTACAAAGTCAGAAACTATTTAATTATATTTATAATTGTTCATTCCATTAACCAACATTTTTCCTCTCTAAAAATCTGAGACTCAGACCTGTATTGACACAAGATCTATTTCCTTTTACAACACAGTATGAATAAACTTATGATAGGAAAGCTGAAGTAAATTTCATGCTTGGGATAATAAGTAATCTAATTCATTACTATGATTTGCATGTAATAATTAATTGGTGTACAAGATAATGTTCCCTTTAGATGTACAGACACACATTCGATTTAAGCTTGTGTGTTCATGTACACTTCCTATGTATTCTCTAATTAATATTCGTCTATGTCTTTTGTCTTATAGGATTAGAGCCAGTAAAATGTACATAGTGTTCAATATTCAAAAGCCATTATCAATTCACCTAGATAGAAGCTGATGCAGAAGTATGTTTGTGTTTGTACATGTGCCCAGTTTGGTAATCAGATTGGAAACGAAAACATAATTCTTTAAGAACTTCATCCCATTTTGCTTTGTCTCTTTGTGAAGAATTGTACTTCAACCAAAAATATTTTAAACCTAATTCACGAGAAATATTAGAAATAAAAGCTGTATAATATTTACAGTATTTTGATGTAATCAATAGTATTTTCTTGTAGTATCACTAAAGTTTAGTTTCTAGACAAATCTTACCACCGATCTTGGACAATACATAATATATTTATTGTGTTTTTCTACTACACAACATTTCAACTTAAGATTGGAACCTTCCTCATATGTAACAAATAATAACAATAAATATCAACATAGAAACAGAACAAATAAACATGATATAAAACAAACCTGTTAAAAACAACATGTGTTTTATTTCAAGTTTAATATTGTGCTCCAATCTAGAATCAAAATGTTATTTAATGCAAAAACTCAAAAAATTGTGTATTGTCCGAGCCATGTTGTAAGATATATTTTAATAGTCTAGATTATTTAATCGATGTAAAAAGTAGAATTTCTCGACAAATGTTACTGTTTAATTTTTATTACTTTCAGCGTGCATTCTATATTTGATATTGTTATGTTTCCTGAACCGGCTTCACAAATGCGTGTAAATTTTTTAACCTTTTATCAATTTCTTTGGCTTCATTATATCTTTCCATTATATATTTCACCTCTTTTAACATTAATTCATTTCTATACATTACTATAATCTTTATGTTAAAAAGTCGATTAGTAGTTTATCACTTTTGCATGAAAGACGTAGCCTCATTCAAAGGTAAAACTGGAAATTTTGAGACACTCTGCTTGAAGGGGCCCTAGGTGATAACTCCTGCATCTGATAGGTGATAACCCCTGCATCTGATATTGATTTAGCTTGAAGCTACATCCGTCTATTAGTAAACATGGAGAGATGTAGGAAATCATGAGTAGGAAGACATAATGATATTAAAATTTCCCTCTATATAAAACAAAATTGACATTCTTCTTTTGTTATGACTGAAAATGAATTGCTTTGTGAAATTTAAATAGTAATGTTGCAAATTTGTAAAATATTAGAACAGTATTGGTGCTATTTAAAAATATGACATTATAAAAAGTAGTCAGACAGTTTTTATTTTATGTTATAAATTTAATCTTTAAATACATTCAATTTTCTTTAAATAAATTTTTAATGAGGCTTTATAATACATTTCTAAATTTATAATAATACTAGGTGATTACCTGGCATAGCCCGGAATTCCTTTTACTTGTTGGGCCACCAAACGCACTTGTCGGATTGAATTTTCGCTTTTGAGGCAACAGCGGCAGTGTGCCTGCACCATTTCATTAAAACACTTCTAAAGTCTAAACCATTCACCAAAATTTAATGATTTAAAGATGCTTTTAATCTTTTGTTACACGCAAAAAGAAAAAAAAAAGAAAAATAATATTAAATTGTAACAGTATGAAACTACCACAAAAAGGCCACATCAAGCTCCGGGTGACACTTGGTGAGTTCTGCTGGTTTAATTAAAAGAAAATTGTGTACAAAAAATATAAGTTCAATACTTTTACCACCAAGGTTGAGACAACAACAAACATTTAACTTACATCTTTCATTAAACTTACTTTACCAATTATGTTCATTGTATCTTATCTTATGACCAGTGAAGATATTTTTAGAGACAGATTTTATCTCCGACAAGCTGAAAAGAACTATTGTTTTTAATCTCTCTAGTACATAAATTTGAATTGAAGGATTGTATAGTGATTGATTGGGTGAGATTGAAAAAAGTATTTTTTCTTTTTTTCATTCGCGATAAAATAACAATCATATAAATCTGGACTTAGTTGCACAGTTCCGGAAACGCGCATTTTCTAGAAACTAATGAGACCCTACATGTAACACGGTTGACCCATTGTGAAACCAGACCCAATCCACTAATAATAGGATGCTGCCCTTGAAAACATCACGCGATGCGGATGGAGCGATGTCACGTCCATAGATGAGCGCTGGAGTGCGGTGAAGTGCGGATTGCCTGCAGGTGGGGTTATCAGGGCGACGCGGTGCGCCACCCAACGCACAGTGGGCCGGCCTTTCGGCGAAACATGGACAAAATTATTCTTCCAACATGGTGGGCATGGGTCACTTTCTAGTAACATGTTCTAACAGTATCGGCCTTGCATTTTTACGAATTAACTATGACAATTTTTTCACAAATTTTAATCTCTCGGTAGGTTGTTCACTCACTCCGAGTGAATTCGAGAAAATATGTTTCCTTTTCATTTCTAGAAAAATTCCTTTTACGTTTTTAAAAAAATGTATTTAAATTTATTTATAATGAAAATTTACGAAGATTCAACATTATGCATGCAAACTTGTAATTTAATCAAAACTCCTGTTGAGCTTTAACCACAATCCATCGATTTTCTAGCACAAGTGGTATAGGTAAAGTTCAGTCGAATCATTGATGTGTTGGATTTCCATTGAACTTTAGACCGCAAGGACAATGTAGGATACAGAGCAGAGTCACCCTGGAACCTTTCGTCTTTTTGTTCGGAAATTCCAGAATCACTTCGAGCGAGGGATGATATCTCTGAACACGCTCATTCTCTCGCAACGAGTGACAATTCATTCAAACGAGTCTAGCAATTGCTGTGAAGTACGTTTCCATGTCGTTCTACGCCTTGTTTCGTGTGCGTTTGCAGAAACCGAAGTTCGAGAAGGTGACGCGGGAGACCGTGCAGACCTTCAATGGGCAGCGCGTTCAGAAGACGACGACGCGCCGCGTCTTCACGGACTCCGACCGCGGAGGCGAGATGCGACAGGCCATCGTCATCGAGACGCACGAAGAAGTCGTCGGTGAGCATTTCTTCGCAAACTAATTTGATCCCCGGAAGCAAGCAAGGGACCATCCCGTCGATTCCGATCAAGAGCCCTAGGGCTGAGGCGGATCTACTATTCCCGACCCCCAATACAAAATCGTCGCATGCACCTCCTAAGATAAGAATGAAATAGGCAGTTACATGTTATAATATCGACAGGACACGTACAAATTTATGTTTAATAGATTACAGAAAAGTTATTCAACAAATACGTGCAATATTTGGCAAGTTATTTACGAGATACAGACAGACCACAATTTAAGGGTTTCTTTTCACTGCCCCTACGCAAAAAGTAATTGAAGAAATTTAAGAGAAAACAAATATTTCTTGGTAATATAGTAAAATTTTCTTTCATTTTTACTCAACTACATGTTTTTGTTCATTTTTAAGTAACTAATCCTTTTCTTTCCCTTCAACATTGAAACATAAAATGTCCGCTTCGTCCGTTGCAGGGGGACCCATGCCCGGCCAGAGCAGCAGACCCGGGCCGAGCCAGAACAACAGGGGACCTGCAGGCGCCATGATGGTTGGCCCAATGTCCGGCCAGTACAACAGGCAACAACCGACGACATCCTCCAAGAGTGACTGGGATGGACCCGCGCCCAGCCAAGCAGACAGGGCGACTGACTCAAACAAGGGTCAAATGGATAATTCTCCTAGTCAGACCAGCCAAAACCGGCCGAGTCCGTCCGGTAGCTCGCAGGCCGCAGGAAACCGCCAGCCCGGTAGCTCGCAGGCCGCAGGAAACCGCCAGCCCGGTAGCTCGCAGACCGCAGGAAACCGCCAGCCCGGTAGATCGCAGACCGCAGAGCCCAAGGGCCAAAAGTCTGCAGGATCGATAAGCCACGGTGGAGGGGGAGCACGCGGACCCAGCATCCGAGAGCCTCAAAAGGATCGCAGTGCACCGGGACCTAGTACCTCGCCCAAGGTAAGACATCGAGCAGCGCAGATTCTTTCTCTGTCCTCCGGATTCAGAAGGTTACGTCCAGGAAACAGAGTTGCTGCTGGCTAACGGTGTCGTATTCGAAGCAATCGTCTCGTCAATATCCCCATCGGTATGTTGTGAATGCATTTTAGTGCCTCAGAAATCTACCAGATAAGCAGAAAAGGGAGGACTCTCTCCGTACGGTTGGTCATCTGATATCGCCAAACGACCATTAGTGGACGCTTGAAATGAATGGCCATTGGTGGCCACTTAATATGAATGGTCGTTTAGCGTTAACAGTTGACAAGAAGATAGAAGAGTGTGAGAAATTCAATGTTTCGAGGGTGTGGGGTGGAAACCACGCTTTAGAGGTGGAATGTCGTGAGGGAATTATGTTTTCTGAATATACGGATAGTTTCCGTTCCTGGGAATTCTCCATAATGGCACCTTGAGTCGTGAGAAAGGTTTCGTTTGGGTTCTTCTTTTGAAAACGAATGGGACCATAGACACTAGGCCTAGACAACGGAAGAAACTTCACTTGAAGTGTCGTTTGTGAGAGCTCCTTTCGTTGCAGGGCGCCCAAGCGAAATCGAAGAAGAAGAGTGTGTCTCCCGGCAGGAAAGAGGATGGCGGCGAGTACACGCGCTTCGCGGAGGACTGCTTGTTAGCACATAACAAGTACCGCTCCAAGCACAACGTCCCTCCTCTCAAGTTGAACAAGAAGGTAGGACTCACGATTGTGTCATTTTGATTCTCTCACATTCGCACAAATCGCCCCTCGAGGACTTGGAGGTGGCTGGAGCGAATGCACCGTGACCCACTCCAGACCAATCCCGTCATGTGGGAAGGAGAAATTCCACTCGACATTAAATAAATAACACGGGAATAATGACAACAGTATCATTACAAATACACAATATTTTTAGCGTTATCTCAACCACTCTAGTACCAAAAAACGTACAAAAACACGAAAATTAAGAATGTATATGTATATTTCTATAACACTGCATCACCCCATTCACGAGGAAGTAACACCAATCATGACCACAGCACATTAAAAATGGAGGAGGTACTACATGGGAGACTTATAACCACTATTAAATCTTGAACAGAAAAACCGCAGTGTCGTAATCGCTTGGGTACACTTCTCCCAGGTCTCAAAGCATAGCGTTAATGTTGATTCTTCTTGCTTCCACAGCTCTGCCAATTCAGCGAAGAATGGGCCAAACGATTGGCGAGCACTGGACAAATGCAGCATCGACCCAACTCCGACTACGGAGAGAACTTGTTTTGTGTTTGGTCGTCGGACCCCAACCACAGAGTCACTGGCAACGAGCCAGTAGATAACTGGTATGCCGAAATAAAAGACTTCATATTTGGGCAGGAACCCCGTGATCTACGTGCTGGTAAGATGCTTCCTCCTTAAATATTATAGTCCAGCTCCTGCAAATGCTGTGAGAACGCTCTTGAATCGTTCTGAACCGCGCAAAGCTTTTACTAACATGTGCTCTCTATGAAGTGCTACGTTAAGTTATTGTAAATATAGCAAAATTGTCATTCTAAATTTTCATCCTCTATCATCAAAATTCGAAATATACGAGTACAAGATGTAAATTGAACCGGAGTTAACTGTCACCAGAAAAGTACTCAATGGCCCGTAAATTTAGAGTAACATTGGACAGAAACATTATGCCGTAATGCTTTGCCAAATATTTTACGGTAGGTTTCACGATGAGACAGCCACTTCCACTAATGAATATTTAATACGTCATAAGATATTATTTGACTTTTTGGAAGCGTATCAAATATTTAAGGAATAATGTTTGGTTCCTACATGTGTACAATTGCATTCTACCTGTCTCCACATCGTGACTTCCATTGTTCTTCTGCTGCTTTCGATCTCTCCGCAGCAGTTGCCCTCTGACAAATCAAGAGAATCAGGGCCCTTTGGTCACAGGGGAATATTTTAACTCTTCAGTGAACATCTCAATTTTTTCTCACTTATTCCGAAAAAAACGTTAAAATAAAAATTCCGATTGAAATCTCTATAATCTATCAGGATGGACAAGCTACCTAGGACCTCTGATAAGGACCTGAAAAAACAGGTCATTTCCAATTGTTCCAGGCCATTTCACCCAGGTCGTGTGGAGAGATAGCAAGCAACTTGGAGTGGCGCTTGCAAAAAGTAAGAACGGCCAATCCTTTGTCGTATGCAACTACGACCCTCCAGGCAATTTCATAGGAAACTTTTCCAGTCAAGTTCCTCCTGTCGGGTAAGTCCAATGTTCATTACTGAACTTCGCTAATCCTGTCAAACAATATCCAGCCAGTTAGGCTGACAATAAATACAGAAATAATTTGTTGCGAAGAGAGTTGTTAAAATCTGCTTATTACCACGTCGAAAGTACCGGCAAATATCTTGCCACTATCTTTGTTCATTTTCCTCGTTTTTACGTTGTACCTGCCTCTTTCTTTCTTCACGTGTTCCTATTGTGTATCTCGATGTGTTTCAGCGGCAGCCAGCAAAGTCAGGCACCACCTGCGCCGTCCAAGAAGGAGAAGCCCAAAGAGTCGACCGCCTCCCCCAAATCGCAAAAATCATCGAAGGACGACGAGTCCAAAGACGATTCGTCATCTGGGGGATCGGACTCGCGCGGCGGTGACGAAACCAAACGCCCCGAGTCGGGGCCCAAACACACGCGCGAGTCGGACACCGTACTCATGAACGAAAACGAGACCCTCCACAATGAACTGCGCGCCAAACACGGCTGCCCACCGCTCAGAAATGACCGCGACGTAAGCTCCTCATCATACGCCTTTTCTCATACATCCCAAAGTTGCTACGCACAATTGCTCATAGCTTGTATCGTAAGCAGTCGCAAGTCGCAAGCCTCATTTCGAAAGAGCTGTAGTGTGTGTCGATAAAAGTAAATTCTCTTGGGAGATAAAAGAAGCTTCTGTAAATAGAACAGTACAGTATCGCTTTTCAGCCATATTTAAATTAATTCGTCATAATATAGTGAACAAAGTTTTTGAAAATCCTATATTGTGACCTTCCCAACTGATGTTCTTTAATCAAAGCTTAGTTCGTTTTTGCTAAATTTACTGCACTCAAAAATTCGTAATATATCCGAAATATTCACGTTTATAAAAAGTGGGGTTAATATGCATCGGGGCGTAACTTCTTTCGATTTGTTCCTAAGAAAATTCCTTCTGCAGGGGTTAATTTCAGACTACTTTCACCTGACTCCAATTTTCAAGTTATTTCTTCTCTAAATAGTGAACATCCTTTTAGGAAAACCTTGATTGTATCCTTCCCATTTAATGGTTTTTAATGAAATTGGTTTTCTTCGATTTCTCTTGCTTAATTATTTTTTGCTAAATTTACTGCACTCCATAATTCCATAGTTGTTTCATGTTTGGAATGCTAATACTTAGCACGGCGAAGCAAATGCTAAGTACAAGCCATCGTTGACGTAACCATACGTACTCTCTGGGTTTGCAGCTCAGCAGACACGCCAAGGAGTGGGCTGACACACTCATCCGAGAAAACAAGTTTGCTCATCGGCCAAATAACAAGTATGGGGAGAACATATTTTGCCACTGGACCAATGACCCGGCAGCTGCCGACTCCGTTGGCGCCAAGGATGCTGTGAATGCGTGGTACAGCGAAATCAAAGACTTCCGATTCGGTGAAGAGCCCAGGACATTGAAATCAGGTAAAAAAAGTAATTTATTGCCAAAAAAGCGGTTGAAAAACTGCATTTCACCATGTGAAGGTTAGGTTAGGTTAGGTGTGGTCTCGGGCTAAGTGGCTGACATCTGGTGGCGAGAGACTAAGCTGGTCTCAGTGCGCTCTCTCTCTCTGTAACATCTCAGCTACGAAGTAGAACCAGAAGTGTTTGGTCGTTTATTGGTGCTGCTAGTGTAAGCAACTCGCAATAATGAGGCATTGCCCTTTTTCTGAATGTTCAAGTCGAGGTGGACGCATTTTTGGGTTTCCCAGAAATCCCCCGCCTAGGTACGCTAGAGGTGGGCCAGTTAGCTGGATTTACCAACAAGTAGTTAGTAATAGAGTTATTGATACTAGGAGGAGGTGGATAGAGGAAGGAAGGTTGGCTTTTCAGTAGTCACAACATTAATGTGAAAAGCTACAAATTCTTTCTGCTCCCATCGGGAGTCGAACCTGGGATGACTCGGTGATGAGCAAAAACGCTACCACCTGAGGAACTGTGCCCATTGAACCCCTTGTGAGAAACGTGACAGTCTCACTCTACCCTTTCCCTGCGGTTTCTTCTGCTCAGAATCCACCCGACTAACTTGACCATTTCTGTTTAGGACATTTCACCCAGGTCATATGGAAGAATTCGAAGAGGGTTGGCGTAGGAAGAGCTCGTGACGGGAAAGGCCGCGTCATCATCGTGGCCAATTACGACCCCCGTGGGAATTACGTCGGCCAGTTCACCAACAACTGCCCCCCACTCCAGAAATGAGAATTCCACGCATCATCATAGCTGCAACATTCTGTAAATAATGAGCTACATTCGAAAAAATTTTCTTTGCTATTTGTGTTCCTCATTTACCATGAAGCACACAAGTGTTTTTTTGTGCTTTCACATGGAAGATAATTTTATTTTATAGACTGTTTTCTCACGTTGCACATAGTTATGCCAGGGACGAGTTCCGTTTCTTATGCAATAATTTTCTCTTGCGGAGAACATCATGAATAATGAACTACGAGTATATGTGAATCATTGTGATCCACGAAAGGTATTCACCATGCGCCTAAGCTAACTGTTGAACGCATCTATCTCTACTTTATCAGGTTCAGCTATGATGACTCCGGATAAAGCAAAATTTACCCTTCCATAAGCAAAATACCAGGAGAACAATGCAATCTGTAGAAAGATAATGGTGTAAATACTGATATTACTGAATTCACAATATTCAAGACAAGCATGAAAATTCCATTTTCAAGATAAGCATGCTCAAGACTAGTCTCAATTTCAGGCACATTCTTTATATGTACATAATATTAATTTTACAAACAAATGATAAATAACATATTTTTTAATAGGTTAATTCAAACAAATTTATGGTGTATATAAAATCCAAGTCAATTATTGCAATTGACAATTAAACTAGAAGTAAGAGATGTTACAACACACCAAAAATCTTCATAGCTATATGTTGTTAATATGACTGAAAATAGTTTTTAAGTGAGTCTGGGTATATTTGACAGGCTATTGACGAATTGACTGCATTCCATTTACCAAAGAGTAATTGTTATCAATTTGTTGAATTTCAGATAATTTTACGATGTACTGTAATTAAGTCTGAAATAGATGAATGGAAGATAAATGAGATAATTATCCTCTAAGATACTATAAATATAATGTGGTCTTTGTATTCTATAAGAAGTACACTTCACAAAATGCTTTCAAGGTTTTGAACAATTATACATCTGTGCACATTAAGACCTGTTTAAAGGGCATATTCCAAAAAGTTAGATAGCTGAATAGTAAACAATGAATTTCAAAACAGTTATCATAAAACTTTTACCCAAAATTCTATTTAGTTTATAGAAAAAAGAATGATGTGCTTCATCAAATATTTGACTTAAAACTCAAATTCAAACAAAAATGTTTAAAGAAAACTCAAGTTAATGATTTTGAAATTGCAGGTATATGAATCCTGTGTCATACATTGTTAAAATGTAAAAATAATTTTATATTAAATGGGTGTAAAACTGATGGCTATTTTTATTCATATTTTCTGTCAATGTTAGAAGCAGGTTCAAAACTAGATTAGACCAGTTGTTGTTTGGTGTGCCACATGTCTATGTCTGGGTCTCCTATCACATTGGCCAGTTCAAACATTTTTGAATAAAAGAAAATTACTATGTACCATTTTAACTACGCAAAAATTCACAGATTTTATTTTAGAAATTTTTGTTTTGCCTACCAGCAATCATCACTTAGTTATGGTACATATGCTATTTCATCATTCCCATCATGTCCAGTGTACAGTGCTTATAGGTGGGTTTTGCCAACTTACTTTTTGCACTAGCAACCCTCTGATTCCCTGACCAGGTACAAATGTTTGCTGACTTCGACAATAGCACTAACAGATGATGAACAACTTGTGTTGTTCTTTGGGATGTTTCTTTTATATACTTGCCCAGCAAAGTCTCCTTAAGACTGCCTTGTTCACTAATTGGTGTGGCTAAATTCCTTTGTTATATACTGCCTGGTGTATGGACATAGTTTGTCATTCCTTTAAAAGTGTCTTGCCCATTTCCAAAAAACCTAACAATTTATGCAGTTCATTTCATGATAAATAATTTTGTTTATCATTAGTTTCAATGCCATCAAATAAATGTTACAATGTAAACTCACATGAGTATTGCATACTGAATTGAAATTTCATAATATTTTTTATGAATAATTTTATCAGTTAATTTTTTTATTCAATATTCCCCACTCTCATAGAGAGTAGGTATTTTCGGGAGTTTTATGCCAGTATCTATGAGGAGGTGGTAGTTACCTTTGTAGGAACACTATTATATTTTATAACTGGTGAATAAATTTGAATGTGAATCAGCTTGTAAATGAGAAGAATGATCTGCTGTATGTAATAATGCATATTTCAAATTTTAATAATTTGCTTAATTTGCACTAGTTTCAATATGAAACATACAATGTAAAAAAAATAAGGTTAAACAAATTAGTATAATGTTTCAGTTTCATAGCTACATTTGAAACAACTGGGATAAAATTTTGTTTTGAAAGCACTTTCAAAATTTTAGTTGCTTTCTATTCCAATTTCTTAACAAAATTTGTTACAATAAAAACCATTATGATGTTAAAACAAGTTTTAAAAAAAATTTTCCTGATGAGGACCACAGAACATGTGAAATTATGGTAATCCTATGGATCAATTTAAACTTATTTATTTCCCACAATTTGAAAATTAAATTAGGAAGAAGAACATATGTAACTTATTTGGGTTAATAACTAAAACTATGCTTTGAAAGTATTATAAGCAGTAACCACACTACCTAAGACCTTGATTTAAGTGTTGACGCAAAGTATCCTTTTATGGCAACTTCTAATATATTACAGAGCTTCATCTTCATGGTGCTAAGAGTAAATACGTAACATTTGCATATATAATCATGACTGTAACAGCCACCTTGGCACACTCTTTACAATGGTCAAAACAATATACATCAAAGAATTAGAAGGATTAGTTCTCATCTATTTCTGAAAAATTTTCTTTTAAGGATAGCAAGCATTCAGAAGTACATGCACTTATCTTTTTTTTTTTAAAGGAATATCACGTACATTGCTATCTTCTTGAAATATTAAAACATAAAATATAACAACAGATAAAATAATGTAAATAAGCAATGGCAAATCATATATTTTTCAATCAATAATGAACTCTTGTGCATCCTTAAAAATTTATTATCTCTTGCAATTCACAAACAGATAAGCATTATCCTTCAGGTTAATATCAAACGGTACCACATACACATAATGCATGGTAAAATAACCAAAACCAGCATACAATTTTAAAAACATGCACAAAATAAGCATACAAATTTTAATCAAACAGCTACTAAAAAAATTCCGAAAACTGGATGTTAACAGAAATTTCTTTATCTTGAACAGGCATTCTCACATATATTAAGTTATGCTCAATGCAGCACAAATGTGAATTCAATTTCAAACAATACTTAGGTCAAAATTTGGATGTATTTATTTTGACTCCATCAATAGATATCCAGCCATTTCAAAATATGTAAAAACAATGGTATTGGGAGAAAATATTTGACTTAATCAATCTCTTGAAATATTAAACATAGTAAAAATTACAACACAACTGTTTCAAACAGGACAATCAAACTTGAGTCAGTGGCACTTACACAATTAAGCACAATTTACAAATATTTTTTTGTGGATATGAATTTAGAGGTAGGTACTAATTAACTCTTGAAAAAGTTATTATTTTAATACTCCTTGTAATAAAGTCCCAAGATACAAAAGACAATATAAGCATATTGATGTTATCCAAAACAAAATTTCAAGGGATATCAATAGACAAGGGTTATTACAGCTATTGTGTCACTACATAAACTGTGGAATTATAATAAAGAATTTAAAAAAATATTCAGGACTCAGTCTCTTTCTTACAGCTCTAGGCCCTAGGGCACATAGTACCTAAGAGGCCTATATTATCTTCCTCATTTTAGATTGGATATATATGAGCTAAATCTAAGTAAGCTGTAATACCAGCCAGTCAATATATTCCACATCATTGAAAACATATTTAATTTCAGTAAAATGTTTTCTGCAGGACTATACTGTAAAACTTGAATATATATCATAATGTGCATTGAAATATACAAGTAAATTGTTTTCTCTACAGCTCAAGTATTTAAAAATATATTTACTCTCTTTCTAATAGAGTGGACAGTTGAAACTTTGCTAAACTAAATAGCAGAAGGTAATGGTATTGAATAAGAAATATTTAAATTTTGAGAAAATAAATATATTTTATTCTGTCTGATATTAAAATGAGAACAAAAAAAAAATCAATGGAAACCCATGTAGAAGAAATTACTGCAAAAATCTTAACTATTTTCCTCGACCATATATGCAAGTACTCTAATAACAGGTAGAAAATTATTTTAAGAAAAATGTGGGTGAAGAAAACTGTTCATTCCATAATTTAAAATTTTGAATTAAATAAATACACATTTAAATAATAGTATTTTGAATAAAAGTAATTAAGCAGATCATTCTCTCTCATCACAATTCTTGGGGAGAATTCGTCTTCCTTACAATAAGATTTATAAACTTATGTCAAATGTCAGGTGACATGAAATAGTTAATTAGCTAAATATAAATCACAATAAGCATACATAAAGCTCTAATTCTACAGCTCTGGTTTGAGTTACCTCAACGGTACATTAACAATAATCATGGAATTACAAAACTCTTGAACTTGTTATTGTTCAGTTCAGCTCAAGATATGAAAATGCCTAAATTAAAATGATGAGTTAAGAGTGTTTTACTGCTTCCATGAGCTTCTTAAGCCCTAAACCCAATCATTTCCTTCATTATTCCATTGTTCTTAATAATTTATATGACATTAGAACAAACAGTTTAAATTAGATCAATCATTTCTAAATCAATACCCTCCTTCTGCTGCAGTAATTGAACAAAGTCTAATAGAATAGTATAACCAGCGAAAGAAAGAAGAACAAAAATTATAATTTCAAGTCAAGTTTAGTTTCTTGAAAATAAAAACTCACAATGCACAAAAGTGAGTGAATTTCAACATTCCTTTATTCCTAGGAAATGGAGGGTTATCTCATATAGGCATGCTGGAAATATGTTCCCTACACTTTATAAATGCACATATAATATATACTTATATCATTTCCCAAAAGCCATCAAAGGAACTATCATGAAAGTAGAAGTTTTATTTATTTTCTCAAACAAACACACTTCTCATCTCTTTCTTTTCTTATGCTGAACTTCAAATCATTAGTTTGAGTGAGCATAAATAATTTGGTTTCGTGAAAAAAACATTCTCAAAAGTTATTTTTTTCAGAGAAGGGGGGAAGATATTATAAACTGCTACATGCCAAATGTTTGAGTATATAATTCAACAAAAAATTGTTGTCACAAATGTTGAACATCGTTACTCTCACAACAAACACGAGACATCAAAGAAAATTTTATTGTGGGATACAACCTTTAAAATACAACACAACACCGGAAGAGTTTTGTATTGTACTTATCCTTATGTTGATGTGTGCAGTATTTAATGCAAAATAGAGTACTCATGCTACACAGGAATAAAATTCAAGACACCTTGAAATAGTTAAACTGAGTTCACAATGTTACATCATTCTAAGATGAGTAATCTATGCTAATACAGAGAGATGAAGCCAGAAAAAAAAATCATAAAAGGTCCTGAAAATTAGATATTTTCTAAAAAAAGATCAACAACCCTTACTGAAAATTAAAATAACTTGTAAGAATCAGAATTAATGTACAACTGAATAACTGAATTACCTATTTATGTGACTAGGTAGATAACTCATATAATCATATTTCACACAAACAAAATGTTTTCACAGGACATTTATCAAGAAAGTATTTCCTGGCTACTTCCCAGTATCAATTGCATATATCTTCTACCGATGTAATACATTTTAAAATGCTTTAATTCAAATAGTTTATTGAGGTATAATAAAATTCTATGTGTATATCTCTTAAATACATTATAAAAGAGTTAAATTGTACTAAAAAAAGTTTGTTTCTTCGGTAAACTTTTATGAATAAGAGGGCTATTTTTCAATCTAATTGTACTTAGCATCCACTTTTGTAAGCCAGACTGATGATAGAGTATTGTCACATATTTCCACAGTTGTCTCCAAATGTCATAGGACCTCAAGTTCAAAGGCATACCCAGTCATTTTAATGGGGAAACCAGAATTCCAAGAGTCCTATCCTAGAGAAATTAGGGAACTGAAACCCACAGAAAAGTGAATTTAAGTCATTTTTGAAAGGGTAAAGTGAAGAAAATTTTGACAATACTATTCTGCAGATATTTTCTTCTCCTTTTCAGTGTAAATGAAACAAATTAAATTTTTCAAATGAAATATTGAATCATACATTTCTGAAACCTTTGAAACTATCTAAAAACATGTTATGGTTTACCTGTGTTTTACAAAAGTGACTNGGGGGGGGGGGAAATGAATAAAAAAATAGTTCACTTGAACTCATTTTTACCCTAAAACTTAAAAAAAAAACCATTAAAGAAAGCAATGTTTAGTTTCAGCAAGAGAAGTCTCAATTCATTATCTCCTCTGAACTTACAGTCGCAGAAAGTTGTAGTTCAATAAATGACAATTTTTAAGATTCAAAATGATCTTTTTTCTCAGTAGATTAATAGTACTGATTTCAATATACTTAGAGAATCCTCATTTACCCAAGCAGCTGGTAATGCACTACTAGAAATTTCTTAAGAACCATATTTATAAAGCTGAAAATAACTTATTTTCATATTTAAGACAAAAAAAAAGGACATAACGGGACCACCTACGTCCCCCTTGGTTGCCACAGCACGCATTCCTATGCTCAAACTCCTATGCATGTGAAAATCATCAGCAGTGACTAGAATCAACTCTATAACCTAATGTAAATAATTTAGTAGGCAACGTTCACTTGAAGTGCTACAAGAAAATAAACTGAGAGGACAAGGTTGGTCAGCCAAACACAATTTTTATGACAATTAACAGCAAACATGTTACAACTGTTGCACATTAGCTGAGAAGGACAGAGTAATGAAGATGCGATGAAAACCATATTATTCTCTTGTTATATAAAAAAATCAGGAAATTAGCAGGATTGACTTTTTTTAGGAGTGTTTCAACCACAATGAATCGTCTTAATTACATAACTGTACAAAATTTGTAAGTCCTACCCAAGTAAATGTTGAGTTTTTATTTTTCTAAATAAATATGAAACTTTTTAACAGGATTAGACAAAGTAATATGAAATGTATATTTGTCTAAAAAGAATGAATTTTGAATGAAAAGAAACATCAACTAGAATGTGGCTGCCCCTCAAGGCTGAAGTTCCTTTTGAGGCAAAGTTCTCAGTTCTCCCACAGACAGAAGGACACAAATAAAGTGAACTGCATTTTTCTAAAAGAATAGTGTAATCTAGTTTTGCTTAAATGATTAAGTTTATGTCATCCACAGAGTTTAGAAAGAGTGTTTGAGTTCTGTACTAAAAAAAAATTACACATCAACATCCTCAACAACCATCTATCCTCATAGATCATCTCATTAAGTATCAAAGCTTGAATGCAGTAAACCCTCGTAATTGCCTTTAGAAATTATGAGATGGAAGAAAAAATTTCTTCAGATTAGTGATTTCTCTTCTAATACTAAAGCAATTAATGTACTTCATAAAAAATACATTTGTTGTATTAATACCGATTATTAATATGTGAGGTTACTGAATCTGGAATTAGAAAGCTAGTAATTTAATATCCCAGTACATTACCTGACACCTTACAAGAGAAAAACCTCATAAGGGGCTAATATAAAGGAACTACCTACTTTAAGAAATGAAAAAATTAAAGACAGAATTTGAAAGCAACTCAAGAACTGATTTTTGCATAATCCTTTCGAGGTGTTACAGGAAAGTCTTAGCAGGAAAAAGTCAACAGCTATCTCAAATAAAATATACTATACAAGCACACAAACTGGAGGATAATTCCAATATCTATGATAAACAACGAAGTACCAAAATGATGACAAAAGTATTTTTCACTCTAAACACAATTTCTAGGATCCTGTTGTCATTTTGGCATCAAATAGGAAGTATTTGTACTTTTTTCATTAATGTAATACTATAACAAGAATAAATCATCATGGCTGGCAACTTCATGTGGGAAATCAGAAAATATGCTTGCTTTTATAAGGAATTTCAAATAAGGATTTTATAAGTTTAGAATGAGGTAACAACAGGAGAAATGAGAATCTACAGAAAAAGAAATACTGTAGTACTTCAAGTAGGAATTAAAAATGAAAAAAAAATCACGGTCTTTTCTACCACCTAATTGCATATCCAAGACAGGTGCAAGAATATTACATCATACCAAATGTCTTATTTGTCAAATCAGGTCCTAACAATTTCTCTGTAGAGCCCAAAATACACAAATTACACTTTCTAGGGAAATTTTGAGGAATGTTGTTTTTAATGCTGCAAATATCAGCAATGATTCTTCGAGAGAAATAGTCATGCAGAAAAGATATTATATCCAATTAACATCAGAGAGACCAACGACTGTAAATAATTCAGAATTGCTTAATAAAACAAAAAGAACAACTTTTGATACAGAAATATAACAAAACAGGGGTTAAACTGAATGAGAAAAAAATTAATTCTTTTTATAGAATGGGAACTATTAATATTCACTTGGTACCCATAGTGGAAGAAGGGAATCTGCCTTTGGGCTGGTAGTTGATTTAAAACAAATATAATGTATTACAGTGTAAGGGAACACACAATAGTTGACAAGAAATAGGTCATGACCACAAAATTAAATGAAACAAACTTTTTCCTAGCACTGGTCCTGTTACTTGAATACCCAATAGCCCTCTTGAGAACATTACCTTAGGATATTAAAACATTGAAACACACTCTGAAGTTGAGAAGTTTACATATTTAGTCACAAATTACTGATCAAGCTTGTTTCTAGATGGAAAAGCACAATTAATTGTCTTGAAATTGTATAAACATTAATTTGTAAAATGAAAAGTAAGAGGTACTCATAGCAAAAATATTTTCATACACTAGACACAAGTTTATGATATTGAGTCATCATTAATATCCATAGACTATTATTTTTTCCAATTTCTTAGAGAAATTGTAAAACTTTGTTTAATTTTTAGGAGAGTTCTACTTTTCACCAGTGTTATACATCTTTTTACATCTTATCAAGAAAATACATAATTTTCTTAGTTCAAAATAAGTGCATTATAGACATATTTTGATAATGACTGACAATACATCTTGTGATTAATAAAATAGTATGTACAAGAATACATCATACACATATTCCAGTAGCTTCATTTTGGATATCAACCACCATTGTGAGCAAGGCATGGCCATTTTCTAACAGTACAGAATAACCATTTAATAGTCTTTGCGAAATAACCCCAATTTACTGGTTTCCTAGAGAAAATATATAAACCAGCATCGTCGTGCTTTATAAAACAGCTGTTCTCTCTTTCTCAACGATAAAACTATATTAGTCACGATAAAGATGATATTGTCTTAGAAATTCCGAAATCAATCCATGCTAAATAGTGTTTGAAAGTGAAAAAACAAACAAAAAAAAAAACGTAATTGGCTTCTGGAAGTGAGCATGAAGATACTTCTGTGACAGAGGCACTGACTCCAGGCAGTCAGGAATCTTCGTCCTGCTTTACTTCGTGCGTTGAAAGAATTTTCCTCCGCGAGATTTTGTTGGTCAAGAGCTCATTGGCATCAATAAATAACGCGAGCTTTCAATTAATGGACAGGTTTTTTAAATAAAAACTATCTATCCGTCGGAGAAGGAAAGCGAATACTGGGGCGCAACGAGAAGACACTCGCTATTTCAAACCTAGACTCTACTTGTTCCCACTTCCCATCGATGTGTCACTGGCGGAGGCCGTCCACGATCGAGATCGAGAGCGCGCGCGCCGGCTACTGCGCATGCGCTCTCGACAAGACGCTACGTCAAATTCATGGCGTCGAATCACAGTCACGAAGTGAGAAGCGTAACCGGGAGGAGAGGGAGGGAGGTGGCTCCGGCTGCGGCAGGAGGGGAAGGTCTGTCTGGAGGGGAGGGCGGCTGGGCGCGCTCGCGCGAGATGCCGATGTGAAGCAAGGGACTTCGCAGGGGTTCACAGCCATTTGTTGCGAACCACGCTACTGAGCCGCCTCCCCCACATGAGGTGATATCATACGAGCGTGCCTTGCAAATGCTGCGGATCCGTGGCGACCAAACCGCTCTGCAGCATGGCGGGCGAGGGCGGCAGAGCGGCGCAATTGGCGTCGCCGGCCCCCGCCAGGCCCACGGCTCCTTCCGCTCCACCGCCCTCTCCCGCCTCCGCGACCCCTCCTCCGCCTCCCGCTTCCGCGTCACCGTCCTCGTCGCCGCCCCCCCTGCCCCCGCGACCCATCGAAGGCGACGGCGGCGTCACCGTGAGGCCGGTGGCGACGCCGCACAGCAACCCGCTGCTGCTGCCGGGGTCGGAAGAGCCCTCTTCGGGCGGCGTCACCTCCAGCCCGATGCTGCCGTTGAGCGCGATCTTGATGGCGTTGGAGCGGCCGCACGCCAGCGGACCCGCCGCGCCCCCGCCCAAGTCCTCCAGGCTGCTCTTGCGTCGCCCGCCGCCGCCCGTCAACCCTTGGCGCAGCGAATTGGAGCGCCTCAGCAGGATGTCGTCCACGACGCGCAGCGAGTTGGAGCGCGCGCGGCAGCCGCCCACCGCCGACGGGCTGTCGGGTAGCGACAGCGAATTGGCCTTGGTGGAGAGCAAGGGCGGAGGGCGCGGGGCCGCGTAGCCCGACAGCCCCAGCCCCGAGCCGCGCCGGCTGCTGGCCGTGGAGCCCGAGCTCATCTGCTGCAGCAGCTGCGCCGAGCAGAACGAGATGTTGGACTTGCGTCGGCTGTTGTGGCGCTCGAACGTCTTCTGCGCGGAAAAGGGGCTCGGCCGCACCAGGTAGCTGCGACAAGGCAAACGCGAGACTTCACGAGAACGTCGTGCTAGCACCTCGGCGCAACAAATATTCCCAGGCATGATTAAAAGACGCACCAGAAGTCACTCAGTCGTCATAGAAAAGTCAAAGTACCCACATACGAAATAACAGCCCCTCCCAAATCTTCTGTCTGGACAATTTGTCCTATTCGAGGAAGCGAGGGAAAATAATAAAGCTGTACTAATGTTCCGATTGACAAAGGAATTTCAGTTACTAATACACAAAATTTTGGGAAATAAATCATTATTGATTTAGTTATCTAAAAAAGATCTGAATAAAAAGTTCGTCACTAGCCACAGTATGCTCTGAGAGATTTTTTAACTCATGACCCTTAATCAAACCTTAGAGGTGAAATCTCCTAGATTGCGGTGAACCTCACCGCCAGGTAACAGATTAATTATGTTACGTCGAATGAAAATGGGAACCCCGGTCCCGTCTCCCATTTTCATTCGACGTAACATGATTAATCTTAGAGGTGAAATATACTGTAACAACATTGCTGACACTACGACTACCACAAAATTCCTCACGGAATATCAAACTGTTTATCTACAGGTTCATCAGCAAGTACTTTCAATATTAAAAAATCTGGAATTGAATCTATATTTCTGTTGAATCTGGAAACTTTGTGTGTGAGAACAAGATTCTGGAAATTACTAAATCCAAATAAATCTTTTTGAAATCAGAGTCAGATGCCGTACAATTTCTTCATACTAAAAAGTTAATAAAAAGAGTTAAATACTTACATAATGTCTCCTTCTTCCAATTTCAAGTCACAGCTTGGATTTATTATCACATATGAAAGGTTGTTGCGTTTCTCACTCACATCATCATAATCAGCACTAGGAAGATTAAGGCTTTCCATTCTAGATCGCACCAAGTTAGCAATTTCGGCACGTTCTATCATTTGCGTATGATTGTCTCGTGCCTCGTCTACCATGTTGATAGAATACTGAAAAATAAGTCAATGAAATTATCAATGCGCATTCTTTCTTACTATTCTCACATACAAATACATAAATAAGCACAGAATTCAATATTCTTACTAATCAATTTCCGTTAATAGAAAGCATTCAATGTGAATGATTCATTGAAACAAGTTAAATGGTCTAGTTCCATCTGTCAAGCAAATACAAAATACGGATCAGATCACCATAAAAAATATTAAAGAGTTGTCTTTGTAAGTTAATATAGTGGTCTCTTTTCATGAGTATAAGACATTTCTTGACTAACGTTCAATATATAGGGAACGGAATTTTACATGCTTATGAAACCAAGTTATGAGACTACAATACACTGATTCAAACACTAAAGCCATATTATTTGTATTTGCATTCCAAATCATGTATTACTTAAATGATTCATTATACATGTAACATGGTCATAGCCACTTACGAATCAAATTTAGTAAAGAGTTCAAAGTAATGAAAAGATAGGCAAGGTAAACTAAAAAACTTATGAAATATTTACCAAAAATTAAAACATTAGTTATAAATTAAAAGGGTTTATTTTTTTCTTTACATTCCTTCACAGAAATTCTCCTTTAACTAAATTTTCCCCCCACTCCTTTTCCATATTACTCCGATAACATGATTTAAATTACAATTTGTAATGAAAATCAGTGCATTTGAGCAAGAAATTATGATTGAAATGACATTTTATTTAGATTGTACTAGGAAAATGAGCTTACTACCATATTATTATTATTTTTTGCTTTATGGTTATTTTGGGGAACTTTGATTTTTACACGTAAGATATCACAGTAACTTAAAAAAATGACAAATTAGTTTTAAATTATGTTAAATTTTATAAAACAACATAGCAAGTCTTTAACCAAGGTTAGAATTTATTCACAAGTTTATTCTCTATTTATTTTAAAGCATTACTTTTCCAAACTCCACAGGTAAGTCCTCAGAATTAAGTCAAAATTTAAGTTCATGCCCTGATATAATAGGCACTGAAGTTACATGAAACACTTAAAAATACAGACAGTTTTTAATACTCGGGAAGTGCAATAATTTTTTATAACATAATTAAAGAATGCCAGGTTCTTTTCAAAAATTAGGATTTCTTGAAAAGACATGCGAAGAATGAAATAATTCTTTAAAGTGATAAGACATAGAATGAATAGAAATATATGCAAGCTTACAGTGAATTATTTTTAGGATTTCAAGGAATTAATGTACATGCACATGCATGTAACCATGTTTTATATTTGAAAAGGAGATACACATCAAATGAAAAGAAGGTACGTACACAGGTTGTACATTTACAAATTATTTATTGTGGGGCAAAAAGTTGATCAGTCTATTCTTAAAATATGAGAGAAAGTGGACAGAAAATTTGTGCTCTGCAAATAAAAAATAAATTATTGAAAATATCTACAAACTGAAACTGGATACAACAAACAAGCAATAGGAATTTACGAACAATACATAAAAGGTGAAAAAATATTTCAGTCCCACACAACTTGTAAATGAACATTTTGTTCAGAATTTCAGACTATTTTGGGGATAGTAAATATTTTAAATCATTTATGGAAAAATTAACATCATTTTGAAATTTGCAGTCTTGAACTATATAGCAACTGTAAGAACAAATGTCAACCAGTTTGCATAATCTACTTGGAATGTTAAGCTTAGAAAAAAGACAAAAAACCTCGGGTAAGATGTACATAAATTTTTATTTCCTTCCCAATGGTTCCCAGTGCATGATATTTCATTAGAAAAATCAAGTTTCCTCCATTTCTGGTGATATTTATGGATGATATTACCATAACTAGACAAATTAGTTACATTAATTACATGCAAAATCTTGAAAAATTTGAAAGTAAAAAGAGGTGTAAATTAGTAAGTCAATTAAAGCTGTATCTATTTTCATAATTGATTTTTTAATAAACTTAACATACATAATATATTCATTAACACACACAGAGGTGCACATGCTTTGCTTACAAAACACATTTATTTATGTGCTCATTAACAATCACACATGACTCTTAATTCAAAAAGACTTATTCTATAGACAGCCAATCATAGACATTTATCAGTTTTCTTTTTATCCATGTAGAAAACTATTTTATAAATATACCTCAAATTATTACTTGGAAATTTTATTACTGTTTCTCCAAAATAAAAATATCATTTTAGAAATTGAGCTCTGTAACATCAAATAAATTTATTTAAAACAGAGCAACTTATAGCACAGAGCTAACAAAACAAATAATTAAACTAATAAAGTAATTTATGAAAACAAAATATAGGAAGTATTTTATTTATTCAACACTAGTCAATAGATCTATTTTTGTGATAATAAGTTGTAAAATTATGGGATCGTTCATTAAATAAATTATTAATAAACTTTAATTGATCAAATGCATTTCAGAGGAGAATGGAGCTGATAATTCACTCGGTAAATTAACCCAACTCACTTAATGAAGTTCAGATAGTATATTTGTGTGAAATCATCAAATGGATAAGAGAGTAATTAGTAAATACAACATATTCACTCCACAAGCAATCCACTCCAATGAAGCTGAAAAGTAAAAGGAAAAGAAGCACATTTCTTAAATTCAAAAATTTGTTAATTAACTGAGATAAGTTGAAGAGAATGAAGCCGTAATACACACATCCAGCAAGCAATAAAAGCAGTATAAGATGGCCTATAAGATGCAATAAAGTAATTTGAAGCAGCGAAGTTGGATACAGAAGCAGTAGCAACAGAAATTGGCGTCTGCTAACACCCTTACTCACCGTGGAGGTCTGATTTTGAACGCAACCCAGAAAGTTTCTCAATTGAGACTTAGGTCTGTATGAGACCCCCACTCCATCAGAATCATTGTCCTCGTCGTGCTTAAAGAACAGGAAGCATGGCTGATAGAGAATCTAGCATGCACTATTATAAAATACACTGTTTGGAGCAACACACTTGCCTCAAGATATTCGTTATACAATTTGTACATAATTTCAAAGTCCTTTAACAATTCAAACAAACAATTAGAGGATGAAGTTGCTTTTCTATAATATAAGTATGCAAGACAGTTTTTGCTCTAACTTACTTATTGTTATTTGTAAATCAAGTTTTATGCCTACAAAAACAAAACAGAAGTAGCAAAAATACAAATGAAACAACAAGTAATACAATTAGTAACTATGAAACATTCCTCAACTAATCTATTGTTAAATAAAAACACCTTAGCATGAATAATTAGTAATTTTAATAACAAAACCATTTATCATAGAAGATGTATCCTTTGCAACAAAAGCTGCATATTTTTTTAATAATAAATTTCACTGGGAGGGAAATAAAATCACTGGAGAAACTTTTTAAGAAAATTCAGATTTTCTCCTTTTTAATATTAAGTTGGGTGAGGCAAAGAAAAGTGCAACCACAACATACTTGAAGTATTTTATACATACTTGCAATATAATATAAAATAATATATATAGTATGTTGATAAATATTTTCAAAGGATTTAGATAAAAAATATTTTTAGCAACATATTAGCTTATAAGAGGAACATACTTTATTTCCTTATGGGGCAAATCCATTCATATAATAAACCAATGTATTTTCATTGATCTACTAAACATTTAAAAGAATTGTTTCTTTCTTCTCACTGGGATGAAGGACTATTGTTGGCATTAATACAGATACATACATTCCCAAAGCAACACTTCCCCAGTTTCTTTCCTTGTGCACTGCAGCTCTTCTGGACAAGATTATAATAGATGAAGACAACAATGTTTAATGTGCATGAAAATGTTTCCTGTGTCTTTATAAAAATGAGATTAGAGGAATGAAACAAAAAGTTATATTCCTTCAGCAAAATATTTCACACCAGAAGAAAGAAATTGTTCTATCATATTCCTTTTTTATTAACTAATATATAATTGTACATATTTAAGTGTAATTTTCCATGATTTTAAATTTATATTTTGAAAAAATACTTTTGTTATACGTATGAAACATTGAGAACATTTTTAATTTTTTTTTTTTTTCAAGTTTACAAATGCATTTAGTGTGGAGAAACATAGTGACTTGGAAAGAAAATTTGAATGATCATTATTAGTTTTATACTAGCAGACTCATCATTTTCCGAGTTGTCTTTTTTGGCATACTGAGAAATTTGGGAAATGGTGAAACCATATTCAATCACTCCCATTTACATTATTTTCTTAATAAAATGCTTACTCCAATCTTCACAAAATATTCATGTATAAATATTTATTACCTTCTACTATATTCTTAAGCACACTACCAAAACTTTTGAAACATAGTGCTAACCCGCCAAAATTTCACAAAATATATATTAAGAAAAGTCATGTATGTATCACTAAATTATCATTAATTATGAAATATGTTTCAATGTAATTCATTTAGAAGGTAAAAATACATTAAAAATAAAGGATTCAGTTAATTTTTAACAATAATGTTATTAACAGATTTTAGCAAACTTCTAAATTTCTTTATCTCAAAATGAGGTAGACGAAGGATTGCATCATCCATCCCACCTCTCCATATTATTGAAAAGAAGTCCACAGGTATGAAAGTTTGTCTCTCTTCCTTTTGATACTTTTATTCCTAAGTATAAACAAAAATATTATATCAAATATTACCATAACTCATCAACAATATGACCAAAAGATAAATTTGTCGAAAACAAATTGTGTCCTGTAAATGAAGTATTAGTAAATGAACAGTTGTAGTGTCATTGTAGATGGGTTTTAGATGAGAATTTAAGGCCCCCTGGGGAGGAATAGACCACCCAACCAACAAGTTTTACTCAATAACCCCTTGATAAAAATTGCTCTCGTGACATTTACAGAATCCATTGCTCTACCGACTGGGACCAACCTTGTTGGAAATATTTGTGGGATTTGAGTGGGAGAGAGTTGCAGCAGGAAGAGCTATTGCCTCCCTCCATCGAAATAGTTGTTTAAACCCTTGCATAAATTTTATTCATCACTTTTAAAATATGAACTATCCAAAAACAAATTTCTACTATATTGGTGAAATATTTAGAAATTGTGGTTACTGAAGGTCACCTCCCCTACTCCTCTTGTGGATAATATCCGTGTAACTTCATGTTATCAGTCAACTATTAGAAATAACTGCTTAAGGATGATTGCATTCTCTTAGAATTTGCCAGATTTTTAGTAGTTAAAATCTGTAGTAAAAAAAAAGTAGGTGCTACTCATACTTTGGAACTGTGAGAATTACTCGAATACATGTATAATAAATTACATTTCTCATGTTTTTTCCCTTATATTTCTTCTCAATTTACCTTATGGTTGGAAACTTGTTTTTAGAAGACCGTAGTCACATCCTCAACTGGGTGACTGCTATTTAAACAAACTGGTGGTTTGATGTGCTTCCTAATAAATTTTTCTCCACTGGAACTTCAAAGTTCAACTATAAGGATTTAAATTTGGAGAAGAAAATTCTTTCCCATGATTAAGTTGATCTGTTGGTGGATTATTCTTCATAATTTTGCCTCATCTTCAAATTTTATTTTTCTCCACAAAAATGTGTTGCTACTGCCAAATTTTTCTGTATGTTTAAATTTAATATTCATGTTCTTCTTGTCTAATGCTTATATTTATCACTGTTTGGACAGTACATAATTTGTTACAATCACTACATTCAATTTTGTACGTTCCAGATTTTCCTATAGAATGTGTGAATTGATAAGGAATATTGTACAAGGAATTCCTTAAGAATATAATAACTCAATGATTGTTTGCAGTCCAATCAAGATTTTGCTGTGCAGAATTACAATTGTGCAAAATGAGAACCTCATCAATAAACCTCTACAATAAATATAATTAGGGTCCAACAATTTAAATAATCATTGGCTCTAGTTGTGTGGCACTTTTTCTTGGATTAACATCACTTGATGTAAGGGTAGGCATTGTATTCTGAATATCTATTTAGGTGGGTAATATGATATCTACAAATATAACACCTCAAGGAAAACTAGAAAGACCATTTGAAATACATAATAAAGAAAGGAAAATAGCATGAGGGGTCAAGAATCTTGTAAGTTTTACTAAATACAACCAAATTACCATTAAGTGATACAAAATTGCACATACTTTCTTTTTTATTAAAGTTAATCCTTGGGTTTCAGTTTTCCAATCTTTTTATCACCTTTTTAGAAAAAAATGAAATGAAATGAAAAATTTCTTTCTTAACCTTGTAAAAAGAAGTAATAAATGTGTTAAAAATAAATTATTTCATTGAGCTTACAGAAGGTATTTGAGGGAAATTGCAAAGGTATTCGGGAGGTAAATTTATGCAAAGGTATAGAGAAGCTATTTTGAAATAAGAAGTCAACAAAAATTCTGATTATGAAAGAAATTGAGTCTTCCTTTTGTTAAAATTAATGCACAGATGGAATTCTGAGAAAAAACTTCTTTTTTTTGCTGTGTAGCAGTACATCACAATAATTTCACTTTCCTAGGCATATGAGAAAGAAATAAAACAGTCTGCATTGTTTCCATAAAGACATGAGGGACAGAACAAGAATTTTTCAAGGAGGTTCTGCTATTTCACAAGATTATTTCAAGACTAGTGGATGTTTGAAAGAACACACAATATTACAGCCCAACCATATGTTTTTCTTAACAAGTAGCTTATGATGTTCCATAAAATAAAAAAATTGGCCGGTGTTTTATAATTGTTTTGTTATTTGTAAAATATACAGATGTATAATATCTTATCTTAAATGATTCTGTTAATTGAAGAGAAATATTCAATTTGAATATCAAGTGGTAAAAATACATCAAATGCCTGTAAACAATACACACAAAATGAGTGCATGAGAAAAATCATGAAAAAAATGTAATAAATATATTGCAGATAAAAGTTTTATTTTTAATAAATTTTGTTGAAAAAGCAAAATTTGCATTTCTTGATTCAACTTATTTCTTATACTTCTATTGTTTGCTGAATATATTAAGGTGTAATTAATATTGATGAAAATTATTAGTTACAATAAGGAGTTGAAATAATTACTTTCTATGCAAATGTTGCTGCTTCAAATATAGATAAAAAATATGCATATTACAAATGCATCCTCAGGAAAAACATAATTAAGAAAATAAAACACAAAATGCATACAATAAACTGATATATATCTAACTCACAAATAAAATACACAGCTAAAACACTGAAAGCACATTTAGATCATACTATAACCATCTTAGGTAATTGACATTTCACTATTGGTCTCATGCACCACAAAAGCATACCTGTGCTAATGCAGTGGGTGAAAATCTAAAAAAAATATCACCATATAGATCAACATTGAAAAAATAGATCCATGCAATTTTAACTTCTGTACACCAATATGAATGCATAAACACTATCATTATTAAAAGGAAATGAAAAATGGACTTTTGCAGACACTAAAATATGATAATATATTTTAGATATTCGAGAAATGAAAAATTGTAATTTTGAACCAATGATTGGAGTAAATTTTAGAATTATTCTAAGATTGAATCTAACTATCAAACGTTAATTTCAATGGATGAAATATTAGGTGATTTATGGATCTACTATAAAGAAATCCATTTGCCAATAATAAAAACTATATAACACATCTTGTTGACTTAATGTCTTAATTTCAATCATGTAGAATTTCTCACATACAATAGAGAAAACACATCTATGACATCGTCCTTCCATCTTATTTTTCGTCTACCTTTTGCTCTTGTGGTTAATGGATTCCATTGATAAACCTTTTGTACAAGTCTGTTCTCTGGCATACGATAGAGCCCAAACCAGCTTAATCTCAGGGCGTTAATATAATTCATTATACTTCTGAATTTTATGAGATTGTGGAGCTCACGGTTGTTTCTTATTCTCCACGTATTATCAGAATGTTTTATGGGTCCATAAATCTTTCTCAGTATCTTCCTTTTGAATATCATCAGCCTTTTTATTTCTGACTCTTTATGTATCCAGGTTTCAGCTGCATAAGTTATCACAAGTCTTATTGTTGTCAAATATAACTTGAGTTTTGTATTCTTTGAAAGTAATTTGCTTTGAAACAGTGTTTTATTAGTGTAATAAGCTTAATTGCAGAGTGAGATTCTTTCTATTATCTCTCCTTCAATTGAATTATCCCCATTGATTATTAATCCTAGATATTTGTATGACAACTTTTTGAATATGCATATTGCAAATTTTTATGTCTGTTAATTTCTGTCCGCTAGATTAGCATCACACATATTTGTTTTTTTGGCTGTTTACTGGTTAATCCAAATTGTTCTGATTGATCTTTAAGTTTCTGAAATACATCAATGAGACTTTGTGTATTTATCGCCATTAGTATTATGTCAGCACATGCTATACTCTATTTTAGTTGTGTGGATATGTTTGTTAAGTTTCAAGTTGCTTAATGTTCATATCAATAACTTGACTTGATTATTTTGACTCTGACTGTAGTGTTTCTGAAAATAAGAGCAATCAATCTGATTAATTTGGTCAGTACATTATATAAGTGCAGGCAGCAATGATTTTGCTCCTGAGGAGAGAGTTAAATGCTTGAATATAATCAATAAATAAATTGAATAATTCTATCTTATACTCATGACTTTTCTTGAAGGCCTGCCCAACAATGGAGATGTTATCAATAGTGGACCTGCTTGGACAGAAATCCATTTGACTGTCACCTAGTTTCAGCTCAACCATTTCTGACAACTTGTTATTTAATAAGATTGCAAAAATCTTATACGCCACGTTTAGCAATGTTATAGGTCTGTAATTAAGACAATTCTGTATATCTCCTTTCTTGTATACCGGGTCTATAATTCCTTCATTCCACTCATCTGGAAGTTGTTCTGTATGCCAAATTTTGAGGATTAACTTGAGTAGCCTTTTCTTTAGGGTTCTTTCACCATCCTTCATTAGTTCTGGGATGATATTATCTGGATCTGCTGCTTTATTTTCTTTTAGATCAGAAATTATGTAGCACACTTCATTTAACATCAGTGGAGCGACTTCTTGATTGTCATTTATATCATTATATTGATATGCACTTTTGGTTTGTCCTTTGGATTCAATACTTCACAGAAGAATTATTTCCACCTTTGTAACATTTGGTCTGTTCGCACCAACACACACACATTGAAGTGACAGAGTGCTTCCGTTGAATTCCTGTATATGTAATATTAGGGTCAGATTTTCAATTAGGTTGAACATGCTACAAACTGGGGTACCAGATTTTTTTAAAGGGCAATAGAATGATTTTTTCCCATATTTTTAATGTGCTTATGCAGTATGTGGTTGGTCGTAGAGAAGGAATTCTTCCTAAGTGGAATAATTGTAAGATCACATTCTTAAACTGCCACAGCACACGACAGGACAATTCATATAATTATTCTTGGCAACACTTTTGACGGCTATCATGGTAATATTGTACATGACTTTTCAAGTAGACTGCATGATCTATAGTGCAAGTGCTAAACTGTAGTGAGGGGACAAAAGTACATAGACAGCATTTTTGTCTTTCGCATGTGGATGGACAGTTGTAGAAGTAGGCTCGTTAAACAAATTACCACTCTTGTAAGTGATTTTTGCACTACTGATTTTAATGTAGGACATAAGGTATTGGTGGCAGAACACTTGAAGAACTTTGGTAACAAGAAAATTCGTGGTAGATTGTCTAATGTTTGCATGTTTCGAGTATGGCTGTGACAAGTGGCGGTGGTGAAAGATTTTCTGGCTTACAGTACAAAAAGTGACAGTCCCCCAAAAAGTGTGGCGAGTGATCTTTTGGATTTGACTCTTCTGTGTTTGTTTCTCTAATAAAACTTGTTATTGGTGTGGCCATCTGTTATCGTCAAACGGTCATTGGTGGCCATATGAATTGAATAACCATCAATTGCCCGGCCATTGGTGGTCATTTGAAATGAATGCCGTTCGGCGTTTACAGTTGGCCATTTTGACTAGAGTTGTCCTGAAAAATCAGAGGACTATCAAATTCACTTCCGTGATCGCTCACTTGTTACATCCGTCACGAGCAAAGTCACAACTCGAGAATCGTTGTGCCTAAATTTAAATGAAGTTTCACTTAAAGAAAATATCTTCACATATCTGAATTTAAAAAAGCACCCTACAGCATCTCGGTAGATATTAACGGATAATTTTATTGTTGAAAACAATGTGGTTCTATCAACTAAGTTTCTATACTTTATAAAAATCGAAAGTGGCGGTGGAAACCGCTCGATCTGCACGCACGGGCGTCGTGCGGGCTCGCCTTCGAGCGAGAGGGGGGCAACGCGATTACTTTTAACAAATATCCTACATAAGCTAGATATACGAAATTTAAAATATTTGCCCCGATACGAGGTAAAAAAGATAAGGTCAGGCTAGAAGTAGTCGATGAGAAGGCGCATATTGAGAGGCCGTATTGTATGTGGAAATGTTCCGAGTTTAGTAACGAGAAGTACCAACAACAAAGCACAACTGAAAATTAAAGTTATAATTGCACATATTCTATTTTGAAATAAATAAAAATAAAAAATCAATAGTGTATAACAATTGGGGATTGGTTTTCAAATACGACATAATTTTGTATTTATTTGTCTGGCCCAACTGCAAGAAATCCAATCCCTCGTAATTGTTACGGCCCATAATATTTGAAGTGTGTATAAGAAAGATGAGAAAGTACAAGTAACGCGTGAAATGAAAACGAGGAGTCATTCTTGATTTTTAAAGAAGAATTTCCACTCTACGTTATTGGCATACGCTATCTCTACGCTGACTGGGTATAGTTTCCTACGGTAGGTATACTCAAGTTATCGAGAGTTTGGATACCAAAAGAACAAAGATAGCGGACTCGAGTGGTGTTTCAGGACAGCCACCACCAATATTTTAGAACAAAAACCCTGACACTCATTATGACTTGGACTGCCTCAGATTGTCGTTTGATATTAAAATCATTTGAAAGTAGATTAAACAATCAAGATAACTTGGGTAATATGCAATGTATTTTATTAATAGGAATATTAATTTTGTGTTACACTACAAAGGATAAAGAAGAGTATTTTAAGGACAGGCTCTCCTAGAGGTATTTTGTCAAGTTTGGTGGTAGTGAATACAAAATATCACTAATTCGAGTAATGTACGACATATCAAGTACGAGGAATCAATTGAGTAGGTTGGCAGTTCTCCCGAATTTGGTAACTTTATGTACAGCAGCTAGACTTAATCAGTTTACAAAGGCAGTTCATCTAAACACTAAATAATTTCCATTTGCTTCTTTGTGTGCCTTTTCTCAATTATCAACTTGCATTTTAAGGGGAATATTCTTTGGATAACTACGAAATTGTTTTTTTATTTTTTAAAATATTTTTAATTAATCCAGTCTGTAACTACGAGTTTCACAAGTAACTGCGGATGGAGTATTACAATATATTTCTAAAGAGTAGAACTAATACATTTAATTAAATTTCTTCCGCTGAAGTTTTAAGAAATATGGGACGAAACAAAATCCGGGCCTCAAAGACTTGCATTTTAAGGGTGATACTCATTAGATAACTAGGAGCTCTGTGGACAGAAACGCTTCCAGACATCTTGTTGGCATTGTTTGCAACAGTGCTTACTGTTTCCTGGTAACAAATGTTATTTTCAGACCAAAAATTTACTAGTTAGATGCACCAGTGCTGCACATTAATTCCGTAACATGGATGGGGAGGACAGTTCTAAGTGGATCAAGATACTGTGGGTTCCAAACGCTGTATGTGACAGAAATGAAAATTCAAGAGATGCCACCAAGAATCCATATTTTTTTGAATGCGTACGGATTGTTAAGAAACCCTTCAGACTCGAAAGCAAACTGCACAGCGAATATGGCTTGTACAAAAAGAAATTCTCCTTTTCGATGCGCATTCGCGTTAAAGCGACGCTGTCGGATTTAGCTTTTGCTATGACAGCACCAAAGATAGTTTTATTATTATCTAAGATTGACGAAAGGAGTGAGGAAGCTTTTGTTTTTCCACGAAGTTTGAGGGTAGCTATAAATGGGAAGATCTGCGAGCTTCCGACTTACAAGGCGCCCATCGACATCACACATTTGTGTTATTTAACACAGGACCGAATGAACAAAGTAATGATTTGCTGGCGAAACACGAAGACCGAGGACATAATGGTATCTGTAGTGGAAGGACGGCGAACTTCTCCGCGACGTCTGGTCCAGGGACTCATGGACGTCATACCCGTCGATTCTGAGACGACTCCCACGCTGCTCAGGGAGCGTGCTCTTCGATCTGAATTTATGCTGTTCTTTTTCTACACGGTTTCCCTAAAGTGTCCGGTTAGCCGGAAGCGAATAGTTTTACCCGTACGATCTACGCATTGTACGCACATGCGTTGTTTCGACGCACTGAGTTATATTTCCGCCAATGAAAGTCTGCCGCTGTGGCAGTGCCCAATTTGCAACACGTTTGCGCCATTGCAGAGTCTTGTCTTAGACTCGTTTTTTTGTAACGTACTGGATTCACCACGACTTCAACAAGCGCGAAAGATCACAGTGTTCTCTGACGGATCTTGGCTTCCGTGCAATGAACGCAATGAAGACGGTGAATCGTGTCTACAGCAGGACGAGGACCTGGACTCCTTGGAGTAGCGAACAAAGGACGGCGCAGTCCACCCATCCACATTGACTTTTGGTTTATATCCAACCTAATATGATTCTTTACACAGGGCGATCTATTTGCGTTAAATAAACACAACAAATTGAATTCGATTAGTATGTGGACTTTTATTAATTGTTTCTTGTGTGTAGATCTTGGCCTAACTTTTGATACCGTCAGGAAGTTATATATCTAATAGATTGATTTGAAGAATCTTTTCTTTAAAAGGTTTTAGAGTACACTAATTAAAACAAAATTAAAGTATTGATGGAATTTAAGGTACAAGTGTATCTAGTATAACAGCCATTTACGGTTGGCCAAAAGCTAGATTAATTTGTAATTAGTCAATCAGAACCCACTCTATTCTACTATTCAAGCAATCTAATATTCAACCTCAACGAAATTAAATTTTTATGAGGTACTTTTTTGTTTCTTATGCACAGAGAGTAAAAGGAACATATCTCTAAAAGATATAAAGTAGAGGAAGGAAAGAAAGATAAATTAATGTTACATAAACCAATTTGGGTGTTTGGGACGATCTTGCAAGAACGTTAGCCCCAAAATGTTTAATATGCCAGAACAAGTTAACTGTGCATGTGTCTTTAAAACCCATCATAGGTAAACAAAGGCTCTTGATTGATCGTAAGTTTTTATAACTAGCCATATTACTATGGAATTGTTCTTTTTGTGTTTACTACAGTTCTAAAAATGTTTATAAACATTTTAAATATCTGTGACAGTTTACTGTCTGCAAAATACAAAGATGAAAGAATGTCGATCGTTCTCCGCTTCACTCTTCTCTTTGCTCGTTTCGCTCAGAGTACGATTCTGTCCGAGCGACGATAAGTGAAACAGTCATTTCCGTGTTAGGGAGTTCATTGTTCACTCGGAACACCACCAAAATCTGTAAAATAGTTTTATGTAATTTAAAATATTGTTTAAGTATAAAATAATATTCAATAAGAAATAAATGGTAAATGTGAGCCAAATTGGGACAAAACGAAATCCGGGCATCAAAGACTTGCATTTTAAGGGTGATACTCATTAGATAACAAGGAACTCTGTGGACAGAAACGCTTCTGCCCTTGTGTCCACGGTAAACGCTTCCAGACATCCTGTTGGCATTGTTTGTTTGTTTGTTTGTTTGTTTGTTGTTATCTATGTTTATAATGTCAAAGATGAACTTTCAATTTTACGTCAATTGACTGAAAGAATTAGGCAATCATCTGATTAATGACAAAGACTTCCCCGAGTCCTTAATGAAGTGTTGTTGAATATTAGACACCATATTGAATAGGGCTTGCTTCGTGAGAAATTTAAAGACAGCAATGTAAAAATGAAGTGGTTAATAGCTCTTTTTAGTCATGATATCAAATCGAATATTTATTTTTTTATCCTGTAAGAAACAAAAAGTAATAATTTAAATTAATGAATCTAGATTATAAAAAATGTTTCAAGAATAAACGTGTTAAAGTTCACCTTACGAGAGTAATTCAAGTAGACAATAACAAATCCTCATCAAATTAAATGCGTTCCATGTTTGGTGGATTTAAAAAAGATGAAAACAGCCTTTAAATCTTAAAATTCAATATTAAAACACTACCGCGAGTCTGAGTTTGTAAGTAATTGGTCAAAATACTACTCTCACCGTATTAGGCTTCGTTTCACCGCAGAATAGAGATCTCCTCACTACACCCTTCAAGATATCGCGGCACGTTCTTCTAACCGTAGAACTTTTCTATATTCCATAAACTTCCCAATACTCTTCAAATTATCTCTTACTCAATACCTAAAAAATAATGTGTCATCGATTCTGAACACACCAAGATAGTTTCAAGAATAAAAAATAATTTTATATTAAGAAAATTTAAAATTTTCGTCTCCAACTTCCACGTTTGCAGTATTACCAACAAATGCATATTCCTGCCTTCTCGATGTACAGTAACAAACAACGCAAATCTTCGTCTGAAAAGTGTGCATTGATAGAACTTCAAAGAGGAGAACGAATGTAGAGCCTCCGATTTAGTACGCAATCCGTGAGTGGCTGCACGAGCAAATGGGCAGTGCGTAATGGGTTCGTCGAGTCGCACTTATCTCATTTGATATCGAACAGAGCTGCACAAGGAGGGACATTTCTTTCCAAAACGTCGTCGAAGAGGTTCTTCAAGTTCCATAAACCTTTCACATTCTGTGTTCAAAAGAAAATTGACAGTTCGAAACAACGAAGTTCTGAAGGGTTTTCGCCCACTTGGTGCTGCATGAGTGAAAGGCCAGAAGTTGAGGTTAGGTTAAAAAAGCAATATCACAGAAATGATGGACATTTGCAGCCAATGAATCACTTATTAAAACACGAGCCACACGATGCTGCACTCCCACTGCACGTAATCAAAATGCAAACAAACTACTTCTGTAAGGAAATGGGCAGAGGCCAACAAGTAACGTAAATAATGGTGATGACTACGATAATTACAGATAGGTTCAGTTATTGAAAGAACTCTTGTCACTTTTCAATAAGTGTTTTACGTGGTAAAATGTTTTCAGTTGTTATGGTCAATATTGCACTTGAAAAATATTTAAGGCGACTCTTGTCGTTTAATCATTTGTTATGAAAAAAATTATAATCGTAACAAAAGTTATGTCGGCAATTTATTGTGTACATTTCGTTTTGGGCAAAAAATTCAATTTTTCTATGAAAAACTACAAGGGACTTGAGATAAATTTCATCCTTTTTACTCTCTCATATACGTAGTGTATAGAAAGTATTGTAATCGTGAAGAAATCGAAAACGAGATTTTGACGGAAATATCCGTTTTTGTTATCCTTGATTTTGAAAAAGTGGCTTTTGGCATAACGTCCGTCCGTCTGTCCGTCTGTGCGCAGCGATTCTGAGTAAACGGAAGAATATATTTAATTCGCATTTCGTATTTAAGGTAGAATATACTTGTTGCCGATGCACGTGCTCTATTTTTTTTTACTTTAATACGAAGGGTACTTCACATGAAGGGCAAAGAACTCTTTTGAATGTTCCTCAAAAACTGCTCCAACGATTTTGCTTAAATTTTCTGTACGCCAGATACAATTAGTATGAATCTCATCCGCATCAGCGGTATTGTTTGGTATAGACGCAGTAAAATAATTTCTGTCTGCTACACTTACACATAGTTTACTGTTTCAAGAAGCTTCAATAATATTTAGAAGCGTAAAAGGACCAAGCAGATGTAGAATACACTTTTCGTAAACAGAAATGAAAGATATTATAATGATAAAGTACATAAGAGGGCAACAAACGCACTGCAGATATGAAAATAAATCAATTTCTGTCTACAGTGATATTACATTTACATAATACTTTTACGATATTTATTAGACTGATATTTTGCTGTACGTTTTGAAATAATATTCCGATATTTATTTTACTTTCAAATTTCAAATAAGAGACTGTAATAAGTTCATCTAGCGTCCGTGAGCCCCACCAAAATGTTAGTTCTAGTCGATTACTTACTCATGTATGTTGCATGAAGCCCGTGATATACTCCCGTCCTTCCGGTTTAGATACTCAGTATTCACACAGAGACATTAACATACATATTTTATTATTTACAAGACGAGACCTACAGAAGAAATATATAGAAAAACAATATTACATCTCTTTGCAATTGTCTGCAGTTCTTTTTATATACGGGGAGATTGATAAGGCATGAAATTACCGTCTTGAGCTTTGCATTCAAAGGAAGGGAAAAACAAAATGCTGAAATAGTTTCGTATGAAATCTCCAACCGAGAGGAACGTGAAGTGGATCAGCACAGAACAAGAGAATATGTTATCTGAAGCCTAGAAAATGCAGGATCATTGTCTACAACATGTCTTACAATGCAAAACCATTGACCAAACATTTTCAACTGCGAAAATTATTCTCAGTTTTAGTTTAAATTGTTTTAAAACAATTAAAATATTACTTCTTATGAAATACACAATTTTAGTATCACTCTCAACATTTTCCACGAGGTCAAACAGCATATAATTACCTAATTATTAAAATCCAGAAAGCATATTAAGATCGGTGAGAGGAAACATTATTGAATTAGAGTTCAAATGGGATATAATTTTAGTTTATTAGTTACACATTAATACCATTTAATTAAAAATTTGGAGATGCCGGGGTTCGAACCCTGAACCTCTCACATGCAAAGAGAGCGATCTACCAATGAATATAGCTAAATCCACGTGAAATAAAATATACTACATTTCTTTTCACATATCAGCATTTTTATTATGTTTTCTGAAAGTCTTTTCCTGATATACAAAGTATATAATATATTATATTGTGAGAAGTCCCCATCGTTCTTGTCCACTTATTATGACATCTGTATAAACGACTGATTTCCTCTTTCCGGATATGATATTTGCATGACTATTGTTGAAAATTTGAGCGTATTATTGAAATCAGCGAAGCCATGCTGCGTAGTAAGAAAGCTTGGCTGCTGCCTTGGGACACATTGTGTCGCTATGATTCTTTTGACTACTTTCACTCTTTAATCGGTCGTCTCTTCCTGCAACACTGGTGGGTGTAATTAATTCGTTCGTTTGGGGCGTTTTCAAGTTGCGTTTCTTAGATGTCAACTCGTTTGAGTTTCGAGAATTTGCTCGCGCTAGCGAGTAGCGCATGGATCCTTGTTTCTGATTAATGGACGGGTTCAAAATATTATCTCTACTTCTTTGTGGTTTCGGAGTAACAGTTTTCTTCTGTGCAATTGGGGGTAGGAAAGGTTTCTTAGCCTCTGATGACACAGGTGTTGTTCCTTTAGGCGGAAGATGGTTTAGTTTTCTAGTACTTGCTGTGTTTTCCTTAGTTCTCACCGCTGTCTTATTTGTAATGTTGCTCCAAGTCCGGGTTCCTGAGTCATTGACGGATTTTGTGGGTCGTTGCTTCCGAGAATCACATAAAAGGTCTTGCAAACTGCTCTTATCTTTGGACCTCTTTGGAGGACAAATTTGTTCCCCTCGTGGATCTTTTATTTTGCCAGAATCTTCGTTCTTTTTCTCAGTACTTTTAATACCACGGGGTTGTCTGTCCAGGGTGTTTTGCTTGCAAGTAGAATTTTTAGGTTTTCTAGTGCTTTCTTCACTTCTAGGGAGAATTGCGACACCACTAGATTTTGCGCTTTTCCAAGCAATTTTTCCCTTTAATTCAATTTTATTGCTGGTACTTTCCTTCTTCAAATAATCTGTACTTGGAGTTTGGACATCCTCAATCACAGTTTCTAACTGATTAACCGGATTTTTTGACGATTCCTTCTGTTCATGAGAAGAAGGTTCTTCTTTCGATGTCTCGTCAGTTTCGATCTCCAGGACTTCCAAGAACGAAGAAATTATCTCTCTAGTGTCGTTTGTTACTGTTCGTATTTGCGAAGAGTCAGGTAAACAACAGTAATTTTGAGCGATGTTCACAACATTACGCATATACATATCCATAGTTGCGGCGAATATCTTAATGTGTAGCTTAAGAGAATAGTTCATGTATCGTAGGTCGTATAACTCACTCGACTCTGTCGCCGCCTTAGCAAGTCGTTTCGCCTGGTCTTTATTTTCCTCTTCAAGCAGCTTTACTTTATTAACGAGCCGCTGTTTCGTCGACACATACCGTCTCTTATAGAGAGAGAACACCACTCTATTCGCTTTCATCGTTGCTTGTTTCCAGTTATTGACGGAATGAAGATATATTCGAACTCGACAGCTCTTCCTTATTGCACCTGTCACTCTCACTAAGAAATCACGAGTTGTTTATTTTATCCATTCATTTGTTTCCTACTCACTTGGTAACTGAGCTACATCCCCATAGTCAATTACCATAGCTATATCACCATGAAATAAAATCTTATTCATCTTTGATTTAATTGCGTTGATAGAATTAATATTGGGTAAAAGTCTTTTTTTCAAGCTAATAAAGTAAACATTTATCTACGAAACTAAGTGACGGCTCATTTTTCTCGTCTACAGCAGACGACTAATATTTATTTTAATTACACTTCTACGATGCCTTGTTACTGAGAGACTTTTTTACTCAGAAAATGATAAGTTCTCCCGACAATGTTAATTCTGGAGATATCTTTCCTAGGATTTATTCGGTTAAAATAATATAGAGATTTACTACATATTGTTCTATTACTCACTCCATACAAATAATGTTTGCAAACTTAGATTTCAATCATATTTCATCAAAATCTTTGAGTGACTAAATCTGTTGTTAGGTATGTCCTAATGCCACCGTCGTTTTCAATTAAGTGAATTGAATTTGGAATCAATTATCAAGTTATTCCGTCATAAAACAGTGAACACCATAGTTGAAAATCCTAGATTGTGTCCTTCCCATTTTTGGTTTTCCATTCAAATTAATCTCATTCGATTTCTTTGGCTTAATTCTTTTTTGCTAAATTTACTACACCCCAAAAGTCCCAGTATATACGAGATTATCACGTTTATAAAAAGTGGGGTTAACTTGCATCGGGGGGCATAACTTCTAGATTTATTTTTAAGAAAATTCCTTTCACATGTTCCCATTGCATCGGGGGGTATAACTTCTTCCACATTTGTTTTTAACTAAATTCCTTTAACAGGGGTTCTTTTCAGACTCTACTTTAGCCTGACTCCAATTTTAAAATTATTCCGTGATAAAATAGTGAACACCGTTTTTGAAAATCCTTGATTGTGTTCTTCCCAATTCGCGTTCACTCAGATTGATCTCATTCTATTCATCTCTCTGAATTCATTTTTGCTAAATTTACTGCACTCCCAACTGTGAACTCGTCACTGATATCTTGTGTACAGCATCCCTTACTCTTGGGGTGCAAAGAGTGTATACGGCCTGATTTTGGACTTTAGGGTCTTCGAAAATGTCATTAATAATCTCTTATGAGGGAATATACTCCGTTTGGTTAAGGGAAGAAATGTAAAAATAATCTAAAATGACTAATATTAGAGTTCAGATCATAGTTTTCGGGACCGATGAGATTTCTAATAAAGTTTTCCAAGACCCTTAAGTCCAAAATCAGGCTGTATACACTCTTTGCACCCCAAGAATAGGGGATGCTATAAACAACTTATCGAAAATGAGAGATATCAGTGACGAGTTCACAGTTGGGAGTGCAGTAAATTTAGCAAAAAAGAATTAAGAGAGATGAATAGAATGAGATCAATCTGAATGAACGCGAATTGGGAAGGACACAATCAAGGATTTTCAGAAACGGTGTTCACTATTTTAAAACGGAATAACTTGAAACTTGGTGTCAGGCTAAAGTAAGGTCTGAAATTAACCCCTGTGGAAGGAATATTCTTAAATACAAATATGGAAGATGTTATATCCCCGATGCAATGGGAACCTAACTCTACCCCTTTATAAACGTCACTATCTTTGTAGCTACTAGAAATTTTGGATTCCTGAAAATTTTGCTATATAGAGTTAAGCAAGAGGAATCGAGAAAGATCAATTTGATTAAAACTCATTAATTGGGAAGGACACTAGGTCTTTCAAAAAGGGTGTTCACTATTTTGTCACGGAATGACTTAAAAATTGATATCAGGATAAAGTAGAGTCTGCCATTATCCCCTGTGGAAGAAATTTTCGTAAAAAGAAATCTGAAAGAAGTTATGCCCTCCAAAGCATGTTATCCCCACTGTTTACAAACGTGAAAATCATCGGATAAATTAGGAATTTTGAAGTGAAGTAAATTTACCAAAAAAGGATTAAGCAAGAGGAATCGAGTGAGATCAATTTGGATGGAAAAATAAAATTGGGAAGGTCACAATCTAGGATTTCCAACAAGGGTGATCACCAATTTATATATTGCGAAAGCTGTCTGCTTGCTACTCGATTACGACTAAATCACGTAACCGATCGGGATGAAATTTGGACAGGAGATAGTTTGAACATAGACTAACTTTTATTTTTTAAATATGTGAAACGAAAGTTCGAAAATGAATATTGTCAATAACGTCGAAGAGGCGTGGAAAATAATCCGTCGTATTCGCGTTCGTTGCCTAAACGATTAGAGATAAGTGACAAGAATGGCAATATTGTTTGCCCCAGAGAGGTCTACAAAAAAGTCCCCGACAGCATATGTCTATCAACAAAAATTAACCTACATTATTGATATACCGTTATTGAAAATAAAGGTGTTATAATATTTCAAATTAAGAGATTAATTTAAGAAGGAAAAATCAATCATCATAAAATTGAATGTATTAGTATTTTGCATTTCACGAAGATTAAAAAATGTTGGTAAATCGTAAAATTTTGGCGAATAGTTGAGATTTTACAAGAATTTTAATGAAATGATGCAGCCGCGTCATGCCTCTGAAGCTGAAAATTGGCCGACGCGAGATGATGTAGTGTACACAGTCAAATTATTAAATATGTATTAGGTTGTTGTACATGTTTATAAAAACAGTACAGTACACTGATAGACTTTATGTTTTTCCGAGTAAAAGACGCCGGGTAATCAGATAGTATATATAACCCACCGGTTTCGTACGCGAAAAGCAATGTACACGGATCTCCCTCTATTAATTATAGACTGCTCTTCGAGTTACTGCCGGGACATATCCGACAACAAATCATACTTCGTAATGGCTTATTTTTTCGAAAATGCATATGTTCTATATTGCATGTCAAGATTTCAGTTACTGGTTAAAGAGCGGAAATTAGGATGTTAAATTATGTAATTATCTATTTGTCTATTACAATACAGCAAGTAAATTTTGTTATTAGCTTCTCCTGATTTCAGGGCTTTTGAATCTCGTGTTATTTTGACATAAGCAAATTCAAAGAGACTGCTACGAAATTAGCGCGTGACATACCTTGAGCTAGATTAAAGTTTTGAAATGGTTTCACAACTTCTTTCATTTTTCCTGTACGTTATTTGAAAACCGCTTCAATATTACGATATAGTTGCTACCTTTACTTCGTTCTTCAATCTTCCTTTGATAGAGATTAAAAAGGAAGATATTTGCAGTTCATGTTGAGTTTGAGCATAGTTCTATTTTGTGGTCAGGATTTTTTGGCGCAATTATTTTATCGTAATAATTAATGAACCAATTGATGATGACACATTTTTGCACTTTCAAAAATTCTCCCCAATGAGCTTAGAATTGAAAACCGTCTGAAATTAGTAGAAATAGTAAGAAAATGTTCCGCTTTAAAAGTGTGTCTAATGATCGCAGTTTTCAAACGAAGAAAATAAATTTTGGTTCTAGTTATATTTCAACCTGTTCTTTTTCTTCTACGTTCAGGAATTATTTAAAAGATTCCCAGAAATTTCAACATTTTAACTAAATAACATGCATTTGTAATTCAAATTATGTACCTCTTCACTTCTCTTTATAACAATATTTACCTTGTTTATCCATATAAATTTGAAATTTCTTTCTTTAAATTTAATCTTTACTTTCCAAAATAGTTTTCCCATAAAAGGAAATAGTTCATAAAACATATTTGTTTTCAACATTAATTCCTTGATTTTAGAATTTTTAAGAACCTCGTTTCGAATTATTTAGTTGTTAAACGTAACAAGTGTTTTATATTTGATTTATTGACTTTTATTGATTTTTACGTCGTTCAAATTTAATTATTTTTGAACCTAAATGATCAATAATTGTACAAATATTTTCTACGTTCATCTCATGCTTATAGTCTGCTTTTGAAGTTTCATACAGAGGTCGCTTTGCCCCAGTTTATTTACCCTCATAAATTACTCCCTCATTTCCTTGCTTTGCTTTTTATTTTTTTCACAATTTCCCTAACAAATTTCAATTTCTTTCTTTAAATTCCTTTAAAGTTTAAATTAAATTAATTATTGCATCATATTGATAAAATAAGAATGTTATAGATTGCTTAATATCTTTCATGTCTTCACAAAGGATATCAAGTTTTTGGTGTACATCATTCAAATTAGTCTCATTCAAAGACTCACAATCCACATAATCAGTCTGTTCGCTATGCAACATTTGATGCGACAGTTCGTGTGGCTGCCTTGTATTGTGCATTCAGACACAGCCAGGCCGTTTCCTTTCTTATTTCCATACCTTTAAAGATAGATCTTGAAGTGAGAGCATTTGAAATTTATATTTCTCTTACAATCACGGTAAAAAGCATTTTTTAAACTTTCAAGTCGCATACCACGCACCGTACCATTTTAAACATTTTCAATAAACAGAAACATAGGAATATAAGAAGGAAACTCTCGAGTACCTGTCCACCGTCCAATAACACAATTACCAAAACAGCCCCTGGATTTGTCTCAAGTGTTGTAAAATTTCAAAAATTATCTTCACTAAACATACACAACAGCAAATTCATTATAAAAAATACTCTTTAATAAATAGTCTTCAAAACATGTCATTCGCCCATGAACAGTAATATGTCCTTCCGAAAACCATATTAGTTGAACTAGCATTATTCCTTACAGACATTCAAAAATATTTACTCTTCATTAGTAACCATTACATAGGCACACTAACCAGCTACAAACGCATTAACACATTATTACTTTGACGAAAAAATTACTGTTCGTTAGATTACTGTTTATTCTTGTTTACTAACCTTAATTTCTAAAGACCCAACACTTAAAACTTTAGAACACAAAAAGTTTTAAACCTACAGATTGACCTAGGTTTTTAACTCTATCCATTACACACACTTACTTCTCAAAATACAAAACTTCTTATCTCCAGTTTTCTTTTGACAATCCTAGTTACTAAGGTGGCCGTGGGATACCTGTGGCGCTATTGTTTACTCGCCGGCGGGTAGAGGCGCTACAAGGCCAGCATACGAACTTTCTATGGTCTGTCACGAATGTATAATATTAGGCTGTGATAGTTCATAGCACAGCTTTTTTGATAAGTAACGCCTGAGCAGGACGTGCTTGTTTAATGACCTCCGTATTTCGTACGACATTGTATGGTTCTAAGGAGTATCTTGGGTGTTTTTGAACGCTATCTATTGCCTTAAAGAGGAAACAAGACGGTGACCGTCAGCAACCTGTTGAGAGAAAATGGAGATCGAAGTTTTTAAATTTAAGAAAAGTTATCGCGATTCAGCGGGAGGAAAAAACGAATATGATTGGATGCGTCAATGAAAACTTAGTATTTTCTAAGAGTTTGAATGCAAATGATGGCGTGTTTGTCGAAAAAACTCAATTTTAAGCTTCAGAACCGAGTTCTTTCCTGTATATATACCCGGCCGTCCTGTTGCTATGAAGTGAGGAAATAGCAGGAAG
>NNCF01131007.1:0-53659 GCA_002313205.1 Laupala kohalensis | reverse complement strand
ATATATATATGTATAATTCTCTTTTTTTGAAGAGGTTTGATAGAAATATCGTTGAAAGAAGATTTTCATTCGATAAATCTCTCAGAAGCACGTTTTGGGGCATCTGTGAAGGACCTAGGTCGCATTGTGCGTGTGGCTCATCAATCAGCCAACGAGTCCGATATTTTGCTGATATGCCACATTTATGCCTCAAGTTTTATTCTTCCTAATATTTAAATAAACCTTACAAACAATCATGCCTAAATCCTTGCCATTAACCGTGGGAAATGAAGTCCAAAACGAAGGTCTCAATAGAATGAGCAATGATTCTGTCACAGTATTTACAAACATTAAGGAGATTTATGGAATAGAGGAATCAGATATTGGAAATTAGACTGCACGGCCATCCTGTGAAGCAACCTATTGGTCATATGCTCTGCCTCTGTGCTTTCATCACGTAAAAAGTAAAAGTTTCGTTATCTTTGTATGCGCATTATGTCTCAGAAACTTGTGCAGCTAACAGGATTTAACTGTTCACAATTTGAAGGTTTAAGGAGGTGTGTTGCAGATAGACACACAATAATAAACTTTGTTTTTAAAACAGCAGTTACAAACTGCGCATGACCACGTGAGACAATAAACTATTTTACTAATTTACATGATGTCAAGTGTGTGGTTAATAGCCACGATCAACTTTTATTAACATTAATGAAGACGTGTCGCAATATGTATCAAACACTTGCGTTCTCATTTGGATTTTTTAAACATTTTACCAGTTTCCTTTGCTGGCAATTGGATGAATGCTACTTATAAAGCATTTAAGGAGGTAGACTTATGATCTATGAACAAAACACTTTGTGAACGTTTCAGTGTCTGTAGACAAATAAATTGTGTATGGTCGGAGGAAATGTGTATGGAAATATTTTAATGCACTACCGAAATATTGCCTGAATTTTTTAAATTATGAAAATAGAATCAAATTAATATTGGTAAACAATGCCATTTGTCTTCATATCCTGGTTTTGACGTACTAATTCTGAGCACAAATTGCAGTTAGCCCACCTTTTCCTATGTTGAACTTCTTTATTCGAACCGCCGGGCAAAGTGGCTGACATCTGGTGACGAAGGACTAAACTGACGTTTTCCGGACAAATTGGTCTTAGCGCGCTCTCTCTGTCACACATACATCGCAGTTGGAAAGTGAACCTAGAGCAGTTTGGTCGTTCGTTGTGGATGCTAGTGTCTTGTTCGTATACATAAATAGAAATAGTGAGGCATTGCTCAGTTCCTGAATGTAAAAGCCAAGGTGGCCGTATGTTCTAGTTTCCCAGTTATCCAAATGTGCGAAATTTGTGGAGAAATAAATGTTTGATAAACAAGTGACTGGGTACATGACCATACATTCGTAATCATTTCGGAGAATTCCGGGATTTTATATTTCTCAACCTAGTTGAATATTTCTCAACCTAGTTGATTCTAAGTTTCCTTGAACCGTATTATTTAATAATTTTTCTAAGGTAGTTCTGAAGATTTTCGGAGAAAATCTATCTTTCAATGAATTTTGAAAAATTTGTGAAAGATTCTAGCACATGGGGGGTGATTTTAAAGGAACTCGTTTGCCAACCCTGAAATTCTAAGGCGAGCGGCCGCCAAGGTACCTTCCTCAGTCCAGCAGTTAAATTGATTTACTATCTTGAGTCGTTCTAAAACTGTATCTATTGATACATCATCCTCACCGGTAAAGCAAGGTACTAGCAGTATGTTATACCGCATGGTGCGTCGTATGAATGGCCATGCGAGTGCCGCTGCATTTATCTACGCGACAGAATCTTTAACCAAGTGTCCTATCTCAGCTTTTTATGGACACTGGGGAAATATTGTCTGAACCTGCAGCGTTACCAGATTTTAAATTCCGAATTTTATAACATACTTCGTTATATGAGGGAGATTCCAGTTCATGGTCTAGTTCTAATAATCCTTCCGGGCAGCGTGGTAAAACATCTTGTGTATCTGCAGTTATGTTTATATTATTTTAAAAATAATCTTTCCACCTTTCCAGTACTGCAGGTTTCTGAAAGACAATATTTCCTTCTTCGTCCTTACATAGGGTAGGCACATTTGATTTTTCTTTTGCAGTTCCTTGACAACCTTAAAAATCTTCCTTGTCTCTTTTGTTCTGAAGCTCTCTTTCACTTGGTTGATTTTATTATTTATCCAATCTCTCTTCTTTGCTTTACTGATTTTGTTGGCCTGCAGTCTATTAAGTTTATACAACTCATAGGTATCTCTAGTTTTAGCTTGTACCTAGATCTTGTCTCATTTTTATCCTGTATTATTTGTCTGCATTCATTGTTCCACCATTTACTCCTAACAGATTTTTGCTTCCCAATTATTTTAATAGCAATGTCATTAACTGTTTTTTTGAATGTAATTCCATTCTTCATTTATATCTTCTTCAACAGAGAGATATTTGAGTTTCCTGTAGAGTTCTGAGCAATATTCCTTGAGATTCGCGGGTTTAGACAAGCTGGCTGTAGTCCAATTGCTTACATACGGAATTTTCTTCTTATATACCGCAGGAAAATTTAGGTGAAGAACTGTTCCCACTAAATAGTTATCTGAATCAATATTTGGACCTCTTAGGACTCTTACATCACTTATGAGGTTTTTTGGTGCTGTTGATCAAGACGTGATCAATTTGGTTCACCACTGTTTGTCCGGGAGCATTCCATATTCCTAGGTGAATTCTCTTATGCTGGAATTGTGTGCTCATTATCGTGAATGCAAATCCACATAGGAGTTTTTCGTTGTTGTTTGATATCTTATGCAAAGTGTGCCTGCCAGTTACTTTGCAATAGGTCTTTTCCTTCTCTAATAGCGCGTTCAGATCTCCCAGAATTAAAATAGTGTCACTTCTGGGAACATTTTCTAGTACCTGTTGCAGATCTTCATAAAATTCCTCTTTATATACTATTTCTTTCTCTTCCTTGGGGGCATATACACTGATTAATGATATGTTATCATATTTTCCTTTAATACGTAATTTACATATTCGTTCATTACGAAGAACAAAACTGATGACATGTTTTTGAAGATGTTTCTTTTACCATGAAAACCTGTACCCGCTTGACCTGATGTGGTTTTTGTGCCACTGTAATACAGAGTAAATTCTTTCTTATTAATATTTCCATTTTCCTTCCATCTTATTTCCTGCAATGTAAAAATATTTAGTTAAGTTTGTCTACCTGTTCGGCCAATTCATTCATTTTTCCTTGTTGCAGTAGGGTAAGAACATTCCAAGTACCAATATTTATAACTATATTTCTTAGCATGATTCGTTGTCTGTCCTTGACACTTTTCCGAGGCAGATTGTTGGGATTTTTAGCAGTGGGCTTTTTCACAGGGGACAAATCGCTGGCCTAAACAGATAATGTTACGATACTGAATTCTTCTAGACTTCAACATAAAAATTTAAGCAGCATCCCAAAAAGTCGTAAAAATGTCCTAAATAAATCCTTCACTGAAGCCACAGCAAGATCATGGAATAATCTTCCTCCATATATTAGAAACAGTAATTCATTTAAAAATTTCAAAAAGCATCTGAGGAATTTCCTTCAATCGTAGTACGAAGGAATAAGCGTGCACTAAAATAATAAAAATATATAAATTAAAGTTAAGTCAAATTAGGAATGTCATATGAAATCATTGATGATTAATGTTGAGAAAGCTACATTATTCTTTTAATATCAATTCTTTTAAAATTACATTAAAATGTATTATGTTAGTTTGTATTTTTATTATTTGTAATCTTGGTCTTCCTGTACTTAAAAGTTTATTTATTTTTTATGAAAGATCTTTTGTACAAATGTGGATCATAATATTATTAAGAATACAAATAGCCTTTGATAGCTGGTGGTAATATTAACACTGTTCTGTTTGTCGTAGTTCAAAGTGTTTTTAGTATTTGTAATTTTCAATTTTTTGATTTATGCAATTTTAAGTGTAAAAAAATTGGTGTATTGTTTCTTGTTTATTATTCTTTCTATTGTGTATGTACGTTTAAAAGTGGTTAGGCGGAAGAGCGGGCCAAATTGCCCGAGCCTCACCACGTAATAAAGACATTATTATTATTATTATTATTATTATTATTATTAACCCCGATCGCCATTTTGTGCCTAAAAGCGCGTTCACACTGCGACGCATCGCTGTAATGTAACCGCAACGAACAAGCGAATGCCAACGATGTCGGCGTGGTTTCGCGATGCCCGGGAATTCAAAATTATAATCAGTAATTGCCATTGAAGCACAATACAAAATATATTTCAATGAGAGTACGCTTATTTATGCAGTTACGATTAAATTATGATATTTAGAAAAATAAATATGATAATAATTGTAGACGAGACTTAATAAATAATCATGTGTATAATTTGTATGGAAACCAATTCACATTATGTATTAAACACTAATTAATAATCCAGCACATTATATGAGCAATAATAGTTCACTTGTTGATTGATGTTCAAATGCATTAAATTTAATTTTTGGATTTGAATCATTCGGTATGAAAAGTACCACTATAATGCCAAATGCGCCAATCGCGAAATTTTACGGAGATTTCTCATAAAGGTGTAATTGAAAAACTGGGTTGGTAAATATTATCCATATATTATCTTGTGTTGATGAACAAGGGGCGTCGCATTTACAAAGAAATCATTTCTATTTATCATATTTGACACTTAGGGAACTGAACTAAGTACAATTTATTTTCTAATTTACAACTTATCAATTCTTATTTAGTACTACCATTCAGTTTGTATCTTAGTAGACCCCATATCCATGTTAAGAGTTGAAGGCGAAAAAATTGTCTGAATGTACTGTCATCTAGCGGATTTCGAGTGAAGCACAAGGTTTAAGTGATATTTTACTACTGCCCCAAGTGTTCGTTCAGTGAACTTGTCAGGTTTTGACCAGGGCGCCGATTTAGGAGGAAAACGATGGTGGCGGTGTTGCCGACTCCTCTAGAAAACATCTCGCATGTCAACCAAGGGACTTCCAAGATCCCGCCGCCTATTCAGAAAAGCATTCCTGCGTACGAAATTGTGCTGGCTTTCGGCTCGGAAATTACCTAAAACTCGAGTTAATGCTGTCATGGATTGGCCTAATGAAACGGCCATAAAATTAATGGAAATACGAGTATCTCCAAATTTTACTTAGCTAAAAAAACACAAATAATCTTGGTTTTTTTTTCATGAAAAAAATGCGGGCTTTTTCCGTATTCTAAACTGTATCTTATCTGTGTACAATTATTTTGTATGCACTGAAATTTTTAATATTTATTTTGTAAGAACCATAAAATTAGATTTTTATTTATTATTTAGATATAATTAGTAGATTTAAAGAAAGTAGATTGCTAAAATCAGATTTTACTCAAGATATCACATTATAAACGAGATATGTGAACTACATATTTTGCATTGTACCACAAAACAAAATTCTACACATGATATATGTTTTTAATTGCTATCATAGATGTGTTATGTTGGAAATAAAAAAATTACGAGCAACTTAAAGACTCTCTTAATAAATAATATTTCAATCAGTTTACAAAAGCAACATTTTCAGGTAGATTAATACAATTGTATTCTGGTAATACAGCACAAAAAAGGAAATATAATTTACTACTTCACAAATGAAACATAGAACTAAACATAAACTTACTATTAAAATATACTCATCCACTAGACTTTGTTCAGAAATATATTACAAAAAGAATGCTAATTTTAAGAAAGACAACTTGGAGCAAATACAGAAAGAGAAATTAAGATATGAGGTAAACCAACCACATTCCATGACCCTACCAAATTCCATGATTTCTTATTTAAAACCAAGAACATGTAAAACTTTAAAAACAAGAAACAAAATTGTCAAAGACATATTGAAACATCAAAAATTCCAGTAATTGATTTTTATCTGATGTAACAGTATTTTAAAGAAATTCCGAGAAAAATCTCAAATAGTTCGTGAAATGAAGCGAAAATAATATAGCAGGGTGGTAGCGCTAACGATAAAAACAAGAAAATATTTCTACCCCTTGACTCCCATTACAAATAAGGTAAGGAAAGTAACAATAATCCATTTTAGATATTTAAATTAGCAATATTTCACTACAAAAACCAAATTGATATCTCATTTATTCAGTGAGATATCTAGGAAGTTTGAATAATAATATTTTACCCCGTTTCACCCCTTTAAAATAAGATTTTGGAAAAATACTATCTAATTTGTCATCTGCGACAAATAACTAACAAACCCAAGAAATTTGTTTAAATCTCTTGTTTTGATGGGCGTTGATTGCCAATCAATCAGGACATTATCTTTTGTAAGTATAGATTCACAGCGATTTAAATGGTAAAAAAAATTTAATATAAATTGTAAACGTAGGCTTCCGCGGCCGGAGTCAATATAAGCTTGTTTGTCCGGGACAAACAAGCTTATATTAATATAAATTGGTTAATAGAGGAAATAAATATTGTTTTTGTGACGATAGTCAATCTACAATTTCATTTTACGTATTACACAACTGTTGAATTAACGTATTACACAACGTGCCAAACTTTTCTCATCACCGACTTAAGAGTTCACGAAATTAAGTTCATGAATTAAGGAACTAGGCAATCGCTGCGGATTGACATGTGCGTGAATTACATTTGTTATTTACTTTAATTACACCAAAATTATTTTGACCAAAATACATGAATTTCTTCAGAAATTCATGTGGAATCCAGTGGTACAATTACATTTTCTCTCTATATTATTATGTTATTCTTGAAAACAGCTCTTAAGGCCACAGTATTTGAATGGTTTACCTTATTCTTCATTCCTTTAGAGGTTAATTACGTCCTTCCAAAAAAAATATTTGAAGCAGTGAACAGTCAGTACAAAAATTCAAGAGTGTTGTTCAGAATTTGACAATAAAATGAAAGAATAATACATAAATCAACATGATAAAATGTGGTTTATCAAATAATTTGTGTAACGTGATACATGAAAATAAAAACAAATTGATTTCCACTCATTTGAGGAATTATTAAGGTCAACATTAAATTATTAAATTCGATATCGTAGGGTAATGGGAAGAAAAGTGAAATTATGTTCTTAAAACAAACTAAAACGTTTATTTATAACAAGATACAAATAACTTCATTATGTACGCTATAATATAATTATATAAATATTTACTTACTTATGCATTATAACTACTATATTTACACAATTCCAACAATCATAAACGTTTCAATCAAGAGTTTGTCTGCAAAATACTCCAAAAAAATGAGAGTCAGTATTGTCTTCACCGAAGATAGAGAAACTGTTTTTCATATTCCCATTCAGGTAGTGTTCTCAGAAATCCCGTGCTCCATTCGTAATATACATTACGATAAATTATCTGACATCGTATATATTAACACTGATCTTACATTACTGTACTACGACTCATTTTGCTCACATAAAAAAGATGAATGAAACAAAGTTTGAATCACACTTCTGCAACATCTCGTTATTGAGATAGCAGCTCATCAATTTACTTTTTTTATAACGAGGGGCGAATAAGGCAGGATGCTCATAAACTTTGATGAACTTGTATCACAGTCAGTAACGGAATGTTATAAAATTGGCTCAAGCCGAGCTCATCCTCGCGGTCAAGGGTTTCAGGCACTTACGATCGCATTCCTCATTTGGGTAGGGTCGATCACTTCCCCGGATTATTCCTGCAGATCTTTTCCTTATCGCTGCGCAAAAGGTAACTTTAGTGTCGCGAAAGGAGAAAGCAGAGAGGAGAGTTGTTTTTTGAAACGTGTGTTCTGAGTTTGTGTTGAGAATCTTGGAACAATACTTCCATTTCCAGACAAGGAAAAGTAAATAATATACGTGGTTTTAAGGAGCTTACACTCTTTTCGAGAAAGACATTATAAACGTAAATTATCTCATCGAGGAGACAGATTGAATTGAGCGACGACGGTCAGTACCTCTTATTTTATCAGTGAAAGATCGTGGGCTTAATGTTTATATTCAATAATAAAATAAGATCTTCTCCGACGAAATAGTCAATAAAAACAATTAACGATGAAATTGCTTTAATGTATTTTAAAGCAGTTACTAATCAGGCTGTGTGACAACAACTACAAATTTATGAACTCTTTAAGGGGAAATATTATAAAAATATTATTTTTTAACATAAATAATAATTATTGAAATGAGGAACTTCAAATTTTCGACCAAATTAAAAGAAAAGTCCACACTGATATACTTGTCATTTGACAAATAAATGATTTTTTTTGTTTTATAGTATTTTATAGTTTGATTGAGAATGATCAAGTATTTTAAGTAGTTCTAAATAATCTTCAATCAGTTATTCAGTTATTTATAGAATGTAATGACTATTTGAAGTAGAACACTGAGTTGCTGGCTGGATGGCCGGGGATCGATTCCCGGTGAAGTGGAGATTTTCATCACGCCTCAACATCCAGACTGGCTCCCAGGCCTACTCAGTCTGCTATAAAATGAGTACCAGGCTCTATCCTGGGGTCGAACCGGTCGGAGCGAGATGCTGACCGCATCTCCTCCTTCTAATGCCGGGGTCAAGAAATCGCGCGAGCTCTACCCTCCGCGAAGGCCAAAGTCCACAAAGGGCTGTAGTGCCAGATAAGAAGAAGAGTGACTATTTGAAGAGGCTTATCCCTGCACCGCGCGCGTGGGCCGTGTTTAGGCCCTCTGAACGTTTGTGCTCTCAAAAAATGAACGCATTGAAATTAAGCCACAAGGGTGTGCGTATTCTTCAGTTACACCTCCGTCCACCAGTTGGTACTATTACAGCATTTCCATTACTTTTTGCCGTCTGCGATTTTGTTGCCAAGAGAATGAGCTGCTAGAGAGGTCCTAACACCGCCGTGCGCCTACTTCGAACAATCAATTCTACGAAGTCGAATGAAACGTAAGAATTTGTTTTATTCCGCTACATCTCTCTCAGTTCAATATTTAATTCCTTTTACTTCTGTTATAATACGTAATTGTCTTTCATTCATTATACATATTTCTCTAATTAGCCATTGTTTTACGTACAGGTCTCATTCATTGAATAATTCTGACGAAGTTCTTAAGTGCTTTTCAGGGAATTGGAGTTCGACAATGACTCTGACGGTTTTGATTCAGATGATATAAATTACGAGTCTATTGGAATAGAACTACATGAACCATATAGTGGTTCTGACCAGTCAATCAGAAATCATTTTTTGTATTATCTTTACAAAACTCGAAAGCGAATAAAATTATTTTTACTGATTATTGTAATATCAATTTTAAATTTAAAAAATTATTCTTTGCCCACTTATTTTTAAATGAAAACAAGATTGAAAAAAAAAATAATTTGTGCATTATTTTCTACTACTTGTATACATTTCAAAGGGTCATCACAACTTATTTTCTTTTACATATTTTTCTAATTACTCTTAAATAAAAAAGTTTTTCATTATTTTTTGTTTTTCTGAATTAACTATGCCCAACCAATCCTCTAGAAATCATTGAAAAATGTAGGGCGGTCCAAACGTCATGGAAAGAGGCACACGCGGTGCAGGGTTAAATGTAAATGAAATCACCGTTTACTGGGACTCTTTATTCTCAACGACGCAGATCGTGTCCTGATCCGCAAAGTGACTGGGTATGAGTTATGTCTCGTGAAAGGAAATACCCTCGCTCTGATTCTCGGTGCTTTCCGTGGCACAGTGATGGGGTGGAGGACAGACGAGCAGAAGGCAACACTGCTTGTCGCGTGGAGATAGGCAGCCTAGTTTCTCGGGTGAGTGATGCGTGGTGTAGTGGGGAGGAGAGAGAGGAGGGATGCGACAGAGTGATCCTACTCGTGGTGTACATTAACTACGTTGTCTCAGGTCACACAAAGTCGACACAAGAAATTCTACCCTGTGAGACTTCTATGTGTATAGAAATTCAATGGTACTACTAATATTTAAATAAATGATCTAGAAAAATATATTAAGTATTATAAAAAAGGACAAACAGTCTTTACGTTAAAATATAATACGAGTTCTGGGATAAAAACCATAAAGTTTTTTTCTAAATAAAAATATATTCGCATTAAGAAGTATTTTAGGGTTCTTTTTCACGGTGGTCATGATATTAGATACATATTCTACGTCTGCTGAATGATAAACAAAATTTGTCATGTATTCAATGCTGTTGCTATGCACGTCAAGTCGTAACACGTTTTGAGACAATACGCGAGGTGTAAGGATCTGTACTCTAGGTGAAGTTGCCTCAGAAGCCTGAACTTTGAAAGTGGCGCGGGACGAAAGGCACAAAATGGCGGCACCAATGAGAAGTGTCAACTAGTCAGCAGACTTGTCGGCGTTACTCTATTTATAGGTACTCCAGGAAGGAAAGCGTAACTACCCATCACAGCGGTCACTTTAGGAACTAGTCCGAGTTATTGGCGTTTGGTCCGCCAGGCGGCGCATGACCCGAGTGTAACCAAGAGATAGCCATCTGGAAGTGACCTGTGATAGAAAATTCTTTATTCTGTGATGTGAGAGTGAGTGGGGGCTCATGTCTGTCACGAGGAAGGCGAGGTGGGCAGGAGGTGGGTTAGTGCAGGCCAGGCCAAGAGGCTCCTGTAAGCTGCTCGTGAGCTCGTGAGAGAAGAGACAGTGTTGGCTGAAATATGTGTAAAGATTTGTGAGACTGGATATCGAGTTTTGCCTTCGTGCAGATGGTATGCGAAATGATTAGGAGTGTTGTACTTTATGCCACTGTTATTTTGGAATGACTTCGTTTCGATTGTGTCAAGAAGGGTGTATTACGCAATGTCAAAACTTCATGGATTTTCTGTCAATTCTGATTTTGCACATTTCTGTTTGATAGCTGTGTTACCGTATTAGTGGAAATATCTTGTTACAATATACGTTGATTACTAAACGGAATTATTACTCTCTCTCTATAGGGGGTAGCGATTTTTGTTAATTGGTTCATAGTTGTCATTTGAAACCTCCATTCCAGACCCCGCGAGTATCGTGTTTCATATATCTTGTGACAGCTTTTGTTTTATGTATTAGGAATTTGGTTCTTCTGGTATATGAATCTTAGCATGCTAAAATATTATTATGTATTCACAAGGCACATAATGAATATTCACCTCGAACCGTGACATCGTTATTACATTTTCATGTAGTTTTCATTTTTTTAAGTTTTGGGAAAGAAAAATCGTGTGAATAGGAAATCTCTTATCAAAGAGTTACCTTAACTGTTCTTGTCATTTCTTCCGATTTTGCGTTTTAAATATAGGTGAACAATCTGGAATTTTGGAGCATGCTTTGCCATTTCTAACCTAATATTTTTCCTTCGTCTCAATTGTTAATTATTTAGACTTTCCATTATGGAATAAGGTTTCTTCACTTCATTTATGAGATTAAGGTAATGATTGAAGTAGTTTTTACGTGTATTGTTTTGTTTTCCAGGCCTATGGACAATAAGTGAACCCTTTCAGGATGTTGGGTTTTTCACAATTTTGATGGCCTTATTTAGGTGCTGATAGTCAAAAGCAATTGAGAACATCATTTAATAATTTATGTGGACTTTTATGTGAATTGTTAAGTATAACATTTGGCTGTGATTATGTGTGTGGAGTTAATTTTCTGATAAGAGTACATTATAAATAATTCTTCATAATGTCGTCCAGTAATGTGAGTGAGAACATTGACACTGAAGCAGAAAAAGAAGCTACACCTGATGTTAAGGAGGAAATTAATTGTGATACTTGTGAATCGTCTTCTTCCGAGCATATTCTTGTTAACACTTGTGTAGATAAACCTGGTTCTTCTGAATTGTGTTCTACTGAACAAAATTTTGAAGAAACTTCTACTGATGCTGATAGGGAGTTACGTCATACCACTGCCACTACCAACATAATTGCTCTTACAGGTGAAGCTCATGATAAAGTTGAACTAGGCAAGAACTCTTCTGGATTAAATGATGAAGTGACAAAAATTGAGCAGGCAACTAGTCAAATCACCATCTCGGAGGAATCATCTCTCAGGGTGAAACCTCAGTGTTCTGTCACAGATGAAAAGAGTGCTGAATTGCATAAATCAAAAACTGTCTTAACTAGTGGCAATAAACAAGTGTATAGATTAAAATGGATTGAATGGCATAACAGGAAGGTTCCAATTGTTACCCAAAATGAAAATGGCCCATGTCCATTAATTGCTATTGCAAATATTTTATTTTTAAGAGGGAAAATTCGTTTGCAACCCTCGATGGAATTAATTACATCTTCAGAGTTAATGGACTTCATAGGGGATGCGATTATGGAAAGTATACCTAAGGTGAGAAAAAGTGCTTGCCGCAACTTTAAAAATATGTATGTGAAGCAAGTTAGAATTTACCCATTAAGTGTTTAAAGTCACAAGTAAGTTAATTTTTTAATCATCATGATTATTTTTATTATGTAACTTGAAATGCAAGGTACTGTCTGCAAATTTGTTAGCATGAATATTTCAATTGGACATTATTTATCAGAGGATAATGAATTCACTTATTTGACTGTATCATATTCTGTTTGGATTGAACTGATGGTGCCAACTAATGTCACTAGTGATTTATTTGAAAGGATTGTACCAGTAACTCCAATTAATATGTAATAGAAAAGAGTATTTATGTATTATTCTGGTGTATTTTGTATGTTTCTTCATCATATTTCTACTGGTTTTATTTTCTTAATTTTATTCATTCTAAAACAAGAGAGATGAGATGATTTATTCTATTTTTATCAGAAAGGGTTGTATTCAGATTATTACTTATGCAGGAGTAAAGTATTTTGTGAACAGTATCAGAATACTTCTTGACAGGAAGGCCAAAGTACAATTTCACAAATTTATTAAATATGACTGTTGAATTATCAAAATACTAATGACTGTTTAGTGTGAAATGAGTTTTACTCTCTTCACATTATTTCTGTACTCGCAGATATATTGATTTTTGTATTTTTTTAAAGATATTTTTTTGTTTAGAGGAACTTATATCCATTTATCTGTATTATTTATATTTTGATGAAGGCAAATGAGTTAATTTTTATTTGTACTTATTTCGTATTTCTAACATTTATGAGAATTTTTATTTGAACTTTCCTTAAATCAGGACTTACATTTTCTGAAAGAGAAACATATTGTAAAATTTTTAGGAAGAAAGATCCAGATTTATTGCACCTGCATTATTTTGCATGCAGTAGTTACCTTAATTTACTGTTAACTAGGAACACATTTAATTTATATTTATTTACAGGATTTAAAAGGACCAAGAATGCTGAATTATGAGCAAAATATGCATGATGCAATAGCAATTTTGCCTCAACTTCATACTGGCTTGGACGTTAATATCAAGTTCACAGGGTATGTTCTCAATATAAGTATGTGTTAAACCTATGTTTAAAAACCTGATGAAAACTTTGAGTTATGAGAATTGTGAATAATTTTCTAGGAATTATCATTGATTGGTTAAATGAAATCATAAACCCTTACACCTCATGCAGGATTTTAATGCAAGATATTCATCGCAGGTGATTGCACCCTTATCAATTGTACTGTTATTCATGCCCCTGCTGGAGTTGTGTTGACAAAAAGCTAATGCTGTATTTTTATATCAAGGTGCTTCCAAATGTTATCAGGAAAATCGCTACAAAATCCAAGTAGATTTAACCAATATTTTTTTCTTATATTATGGTCATTCTCAGCGCTAAGACCATTATGGATTTATAATGTCCTTATACTTAGATCTGTTCCTATTTCTTCTGAGGGTTTCAGCATGATTGTTGAGATATTATTTTTCCCATTTGCCCCATCACAGATCAAGGAGATCAAGAATGTGTGAGACAAAGTATTGTAACAGCTTGGTCAGCCATATACTCTGGTACCTTAATTTTTATAAGGAGCCCTGAAACTCTTCCCATTAGAAAAACCTCTGAAAGTCAACGAAGCTGTTTCATTATTTCTTTATTTTATTTGTTCCTTAAATAGTGTGAAGAAAGAAAAAATAAATTAAATTAACGTGTTGTCTGCTTAGAGAGGTCGATTATTCAACTTATTTTATAATGATAGTAGGCAAAAGTAAAACTAAGTGACACGAATTTTCCTGGTGAGTTATTTTAACAAAACTTTCCAATGGTTGGTGTTAACCATGAATTGTGATTAATTTAGATTTTGTCAATTATTGAGGTAATAATTAAGTGATACTAATTACACTTTGTCAAGACCACCACCTACTCTTTATAGTCAATGTTTCTAGTGTGACATTTTGTCTAATAATTGTCTATGCAGCATCAATTTGTGGGAATCTGTCATTCCATGCACTTGCATAACATATTTTTTTATTGAATCTTATTTATATTTGAGAAAATGATGGATTTTACCATTCTTCCAGACAAACTTTTGTGAAGATATAAATATAATTTTAAGGAATTTCTCACAGATGTTTCATAATACAATAAATTTACCATCGCTTAGCTTTCTGTCGCCAACCTGATGATCATCAAGGTGGTGGTGGTGATTGAAGGCAAGAAGAGTAAATTACCTCCATTAACACCTGTGCCTTATTTATTATTTATCTTGTAACTCAGTGGGGATTAGGCAGCATCATGCTCCCTCTTCCTCTGAACCATGAATCAGGTGAAGGAATTGGAAAGGAGAAAGAGACTTTGGGCTGCCAGGGATCGTTTAGGGGAAAAACTATGCCACAGCACTCGTCAAAGGTTGCCACACACTATCTTTATCATGACTAGATCCTGTCCTGGCTGGCGTTATCTTGACATAGCTAACTTTTCATGAAAAATGAACTTGGGAATTAGAGAGATTCTTTCAAACTTCTTTTGTGAAATATTATTTCTTACTCAATAAGAATGAATAACTTTTTAATAATGTTTAACTTAAGAATGAAGCATTTTTCTGGCTTCAAAATTTGTATCAATTCTTGAGCATTTCACATTCATTATTTTTCTGGTGTTTTGGTTTGGCAAACCTATATGGTCATCTTTTGTCTTACAATACATACTCTTGTCAAAGAAGATATTTTTTTATTTATTTTATCAAATTCCATGTGCTTCAGAAATTGTTTAATGGAACCATTTTACAAGATATCTTGTTAACTGATGTATTTGTAATCATGGTATTTGAGGAGATACAGGAGTAGTAATTAGATATGTTCTCTTTATGATTTGGGATTCTTTGCATAATTTGATGAGTGAATTATTAGATATCCTTACCAGCTTAAACATTACTATTTATTGCTATTATTATTGTTGTTGTTATTATTTATTATTATTATATTATTTTTGTTTCGGGCTTTAGGGCTTGCCAATATCTGGTTTGTTAGAGCCCTTAATAATAATATTTATTGCTATTAAAATATTCTAAATTAAATAAGTGATACTAATTACACTTTGTCAAGACCACCACCTACTCTTTATAGTCTTTTCTTTAGACTATACCTTTGAATATCAAGTAATAGATGCATTGGGTTCTAGTCTACGTACCTAATTTCAAATTTATTTGGTACTCTGTCATATTTGACGTGACTAATAAGAAACTGCTGGTTAGTCACGCCTGTATCTATTCTTTGTCCTCCTTCCCTGATCTTCCTCTATGCTTTGCAATGATCATTGTCCAGTTTTGTGAATGAGGTCTGAATAGTCCTATTCTAGATACCCAACCTTCTTCAATCTTTGCTGCTCACTGTGCTGATAATGAATGTAGACAGTGTGAACAGCTTACTGTATGGCAAAATACAACATTTTGTTTATTAATTTGGTAAATTCTTTAAAGATCATGAACTATTTTTTTTAAATTTAAAATTATTCAAGTGTTCTTAGTTCCCAATTAATTTTAAGTCTGTTCCTCTTTGTATTGTCACAGATGTTATCAGTTTTATAGGTTACTTTATTTTTTATTTTACAACCTTCATTTTGCTAACAAAAATGAGACAAAACATTTTTGTGTGTATTCCCTTTTGTAATTTTTAATGAACTAAATAATGCAACAAACTTTTAGGATTAGTTTTGTTTGATTTGCCTTTTTTACATTATCTGTAGCTGCATTTGATTTTGCTGTTTACTTGCACTTGAATTTGTAGGATAGATCCTTAGGTCCTCCTTGCATCATTTGTACTTTTTGTAATTATGCTCCTTAACATTGTGGCTGTTTTTTAGTCATTTTTAGTTTATATTCATAGTGCTATGTTACTTCTTAAGAAGTATTAATAGTATATTGTTCAGTTTCTCTTATAAGTAGTTTAATGAAATTATTGTAATTGTGAAAAATGTCTTTGTGAAGTTTTAACTGAAATTAAATATAAATGTTGAGTCTGTTTACTCTTGAACCTCAAGATTCCTTTTAGAATACTGTGTACACTGAGATTTTGATAAAAAAAGGTTGCGTATTTCTCATTTATAACTCACAATTAGAGTAAATCTTACATATCAATCATATTTCATTGATTTCTTTGACGTGTGCCAATAGAGTACATCACGTGAAGTCCAAAGTTTACTTTAAAATTTATTCAAAATCTTCTCCAAGAATTTCTTTTTCAAAGTTTTGACTTCTTATGGAAAAATAATTGCATAATTATAGTGTATCAGAGTGTGAAAACATGAGATAAAAAGTTTTAGTCTTGACTTCTTTAGATTCTGGTGTTATTCTCCCTCTTCTCCTCGCTCACTTCTCCAAGTCTCTCCTTACCCTTAGTCAATTACTGGTTGATACTCTCATGTAGCCTCACCATTCCAGCTCCATCTCTCTCTCTACAATGACATCAGTGTTTCACATATTGACCAAACTGTTCTTTGAGTATTAGTGTGTTTTGAATTGCTTTTTTTTCTTTTTGTTTCTCACAAAAGGGTAGGATCTAGAATTGTTTAGAAGTAATTACAGTTGATAAATAATTGATGTTGGTGAAGTACACTGTATGTATGACTTTATCCCAATATTTAGGTGCACAAGAATTCCAATTACATCTTTAACTCACAATTAACTCTTTAACTTTGGTTTGCCTGTGTGAATTGGTTTTTCTAGGAGTCTTTGTTTGCTATTTGATTGGGAATTCAATACATTCTGTTTAATTATTTTTATGAATCAAAAAATAATAAAGACTTTTATATCTTCATCATTAATAATTGAGAGTTGAATACATAATATACATTCATGTACTCAATTTTGTGTTGTTTTAAATTTTAGAATCTCCTACCATTACTGATATTGATTTTTATTCTAATACCATTGTCTGTGACATGTGGTGATATATGGTATAATATGCTGAAGTCATGAATTTGGCTCTGGGAATAGCTTACAAATTCTAACTACTGAGAGATGAGGCGTAGCACATTTAAAGTATAGAAGTTATTGTAATTTTCTTGTTTAGTCTTTTCAATTTAACATGTTTAATATTAATCTTGTTTTACAGTGTGCAGCATTTTGAGTACACTCCAGAGTGTATAATTTTTGATTTACTGAACATACCTTTGTACCATGGTTGGTTAGTTGATCCACAGTGCCAGGAGGTTGTCAAAGCATTAGGCAGTTGTGGCTATAATCAACTGGTGGAAAAAATCATCCTGAATAAATGCTCATCGAATCCAGATTTTGTCACTGAAGGTATGTTGTATTTTCATATCATCCATTCATGGTGTTTTTTGCATGTGATTCACTCTGTGAATATTTTTGGAACTATATGCAGATATATCTCATTTAGTGCTGAACCTCTGCATTTTATTTAATACCTTACCTTAATGTGAAAGCAAGCTGGCTAAATCATTGTCTCCTACTGGATTGTTTCTCATATATTTCCGCCATTTTCTTCCAAGATCGTAGTGCACAAAATCTTAAAGCCTAAATATTGTGCATGTGACTTAATAGATTAATAGTTAATTGTTAGCGTATTTTTTAGTACTTCCAATTATTCTGAAGTTTTGCTTTGTGTTTCTTTTTATAATGACACAGTTAATGAAAACTGTCTGTATGTGTTTTGTCGCTTTACTGTTTTAATTTGACATCTTAGTTTACGTGATTTAAACTTCAAGCATTACATTTTAAGTGATTTTCTTTAAATATCCATTCTAATATCTTTTCCTAAGAATCCCATGGAATTTGAATGATTGTAGTGTAATGTAAAACAATCTGAGGACAGTCACTGTAATTTGTTACTGAAGTTCTGAAGTACTGATTTTCAAGTTTTGTAGTTTAGGATATTTTCTTACATTCATTCTTTAAGTAAAGTAATCATTCACTTGCCAAATCAGTTTGATCGGAACAAGTTTTCAGAAATATTCCTCCAGAACCATCCAACCTGAACTTGACTTAGAAATTTTATGACAATTTCATATTTGATTCGCCTTAGTGATCAAATCAATCATCATTTTAATTCTTGTTTTGATTAAATTTTATTTAAAGGTTTGGTAATCTGTCTTTCAAAATTGTGCTCATGTCATGAGAATCTCAATAAACTTGTACCATCACGAGAGTTTGAGGGTTATTATTAATATCAAACCCTGATGATGTCTTTCAATATAATCGGGACTTTGTCAGATGAAGAATGTATTTCTAATTGAGCAAAACCTCAAGAACTTTTTGAAATAGTATAACACAGTGTCAAGAGCAATGGATTCATGTCAGTTGATCTATCATTTCCCAAGACTTAGTTTTACTCATTTCATGTCTTACCAATTTTCATGGTTTCAATCAGTTTCTGAAAGAATTCCATGTTTATAATAGTATTGTTTTCCTTTTAATTCTTTCTGAAATTGAGATCAAGTTTATTTTTGTTGGTAACTGTCATATGGTAGAGAGGTAAAGGATGGATGTATATTATTGGCAGTGTAAAGACCCATCCACACGGTACAAACCTAATGACACACTGGGATTATTGAACCCTAATAATTGGTTTCTGGGGGCGGATTATTTTGTTAAAGGCTCCTAGACTGGTAGCATGTACTGGTGTGAGGGGATCTTTGACATGCTGAAGATTTCAACAAACTGAAGCCCTCTTCGGCCATAAATCAATTAGTGTTAAGTTTTAAATGTTTTAATTCAATGATGATGTGATTACAGTATTTTTCTTAGTGTGACAGAATAAATTTTATTCCTTTGTAATGTATTTGTTCATTTTTAGCAAAATTAATAATGTATTTGTTCATTTTTAGTTTTTGAACAAAATTAATGATTCAATATAATTTACATGTATAAGTTTGAAATTGTGAAATGTTTTTGCAAACACAATAGTAATCATTCATGGAAAAAGAGTTATTTTTGACACTGTTTGTTTATTGTATAAAATACAATGAAGTCAACATATCGGCAGAAACCATAAAAATGTCACATTTTTTAACGTATGTTAAAAAAATTATTTTACTTCCATAAATGCAATTTTTTTCACTTGTATATATGCAGAACAGTTTTTTTTCTACAATTTTTATTGTGCTCTGCACAGCAATCAAAAGATAAGACTCCAGAATAAAAAATGTGATGATAGAATAGGAATATAGGAATTATCTCTTGTGGTGAGATTAGAGATATTATTTTGAAAATTTCTGTGTCAATGATTTTTTCATTTGAGTCTTCAGAGGTTTTACTTCCTTGTGTGAAGTGGGTATTTAAATGAGGTGCTATGTTTCTTGGCTCCTTAATCTTAAGTTACTATTTTGGTCATAGGTGTACTAAGTTTATTGTTTTTCCTTTCACCATTAATAATTCACCACTATTATAGATTTTTATTTTTTTATGATTATTTAATTAAGTTTGCTATATTTATTCTTCTTAGTTCATTTAGCTTGAGATCATACCTTTTTTTAGAATATGAAGACATTCTTTTTATAGGTCTTCATCTCCTCTTAGGGCTCTAATGACCTTGCTGTTGACGAGCCCAAAAGCCCCACCAAAAAAAAACTTCTGTTATGTTGTATATTTCGTGCAGAGGAAAGAAATCTTACTGTAGTCACTTTAATTGTGCATCATTGCATGTATGTTTCTTTGTGCTACCTGCTTTTTTCTTGGGTTTGTTGAGTGGACAATTTAGATTCAGTGCCATTGAGAAGATATTACTAAAATTGATGTATGCAAGATTTACTAATATCGAACTGCATACAATATCCAATATAGTTGTTTTCCTATGTCAAGTTTAAGTTTTTGTACATCATTATTGTTCATATTTCTACTTTATTATTTATTAATATTGTAAGTTTAAGAGCTCATTTCAGATATAGTTTCCAAGTTTGTCTTATGTGGTCATAAATTCCTGCATTAATGATTTCCATTCTCAAAGTTTCCTTTGTAGTTTTTAATACTTATACAATCAATAGAAGTTTACGTTCTTTTAGTTATCCTTGTAGGAGTGAGTTATAAGTCATCTTTGTTCTTAGACTGAATTATTTTATGTACTGTGTATAAATTTTCTTTAAAATTTGTATATTTTCAAGTTTTTGGTGAAACATTTTTAATTTGCATATATTATTTGAAAATAATAGTTCCATGTGAAGAAAAATGTTACATACTTTTAAGATTTTATGAAAAACCAATTTGATGGAGTTGAAATTCAGGGACAAGATGAAAATTAACTGTCCATTTGCGAGTATTCCTAAATCAACTTTCTGGAAATACCTCATAATTTATGTCATTGAGTGAGTCAGTGTCATGATCAACCGTATCTATATTTGCATTTAACTTATTTGACTCAGTTTGCCTAAAGATGTGAAATATTCTGATTAGCTCTGTCTCACAATAAGTAGAAATGAAACTAGAGGAATGTTTTATAATTGAAAGATTTTTAACCCTTCCTCTTGAAGACGAGACATAAGGTGACCATTTTCTTTGCGAGGGTATTTAAAACCTTTACCTGCTTCATGGAGGATGGGGTGAGGAGGAAAATCGGTATTGTTCATGGAATGCTGTCTTAAAACATTCGAAATATTTGTTTTCTACCTGTTCAATTTGTGCACGGCATGCAGATTTTCATTTTTTGCGGGAAGCTGTCAAGCATTTTCCTTTCATTTGTGGTGTGCTGTCTATTTGTAGTGTGTTCTTCTGGATTTAAGTGCTTGTGCCTGTCTCAAACATTTGTCATCTAGAAGATTTTTTTTGGTTTATAATGTTCTTTCTTTTTTTTGTCGTATGCACATCATTTTTACTTTCTGGTTACTTTTCTAATACTCCATTTTATTTAGGATATAATTGTTATTTTATCCAACTAATATATTTGGTCATCAGCAACAATTTCAATAAACCAAAAGTAGTTGATTTTTGTGATAGTTTCTAGATCAAAAAACTGAGAAGTAAATATTTGAGTTACTGCTATCAAAATGTAAAAGGATTGCAAACGAAATTGAACGAACTTGGTCAATCATATTAATTTTTTATAGTTATATTATTTTTACAGAAACATGGCTTAGTTTAAATAAAGAAATACAGAACTGAAATTGACTGATTTTAATGTGAATAGATCTGATAGGAATTGTCTTACTAATCAGTTTAAAAGGAGCGGAGGTGTTATGATGGCAGTTAGAAACACATTTCAAAGCTACTTATTATAATCATCACTGGACGTTGAACAAGTTTTTGTATGAGTTAAATGTAAAAATGTATTGGGTACTATATATCTTCCGCCTCTAGCACCAGAGAATGCGGTCATTGTTTTGTGAAACTTTAGAAAATTTAGATGTGCAATATCCAAATGTATATTGGGTGTTATTTGGCGATTTTAATCTTCCAAATGTATATTGAAATTGAGATGATTATTCTAATTACACAACATTTGACATAAAAACTATGCCTTGTGAGAAATTATTATCAAACATGTTATCGGACACAATTTCTTACTTAAGTCTGTTTCAAAATAATAACATACCAAATGATAATAATTCAATATTAGATCTTGTATTCTCAAATGTAAATAATGTTCAATGCGTGAAAAGTGACCAAATTGCTCTCCCTTGTGACTTTTATCATCCTTTGCTAAGCATAAGACATAATCTCGACATTTCCTGCAATAATATTAACTTTGATACTTATGTCTGTCGTTATAGTTTAGTTGATTATTCAAAACTCACAATGGAATTGGGTACTTTTCTTGTAAATGCAAATTTAGAGAATATTTTTCTTGATGAAAGAATCTTTTCATTTTATAATACTTTACAATACTGCATTGAAAAATATGTTCTGTAGAGAAAAATGTGTAAATCTACATTCCCTGTATGGTATAGTTGTGAACTTAAAACATCGATAATTAAAAAAGTAAGGGCTCATAAAAAAATAAAATATTGAAAATTCTGTTGAATCATATGAAATTTTTGTAACTCTTAGAAGTAAATGTAATTTTTTATCATTATGAGATTTTGAAATTTATAAATCAAATGTAGAAAATATAGTGTGCTATGATATCAAGTATTTTTGGAAATTTGTTAACAATAATAGATCAACCAATGGTCTTCCTGGTATTATGCATCTAGGCTCTCAAACCTACTCTTAAGGTTTAGACATTGTTAATGCTTTGCTGTTTATTTTGGGAAATCTTATAGATTTTCTTCAATTGATTATAATGAAAACAAGATTTTAGATGATAGAACACCTTTTATACTTGATACATTAGATATTTCTGTTGTTGATATATTCAACTATATAAGTAAAATAGATGAAAATAAAAGTGCGTGACCAGATGATATTTTAGCAATTTTGCTGAAAAAATTTATATTCATTATTTCTCCTATTCTTAAAGTATTGTTTGATAAATCTTTTAAAACAGGCTTGATGCCACTTATTTGGAAAGAAGCATTTATAATGCCTATTCATAAACAAGGTAGCAAGAATGAAATTTCTAATTATAAACTGATATCAATAATGAACTTCATTCCGAAACTTTTTGAGGCCGTTATTACAGATAAATCAAAATTTATTATAATGCCATTTCTATCTCATAAACAATTTGGATTTATAAATAAGAAGCAGAGAATCTAATCTTGTTTGCTTTACTCAATACATTCTAGAGTCATTAGGCAAAGGTTACTGCATTGATATTATATATACTGATTTCAGAAAGATGTTTGATACCGTTAATCATTCAATTCTATCCATTAAGCTTAAATCATTTGGCATTACTGGTTTTTTGTTGAAATGGTTTGAAAGTTATCTCTATGATAAGAGTTCAATTTGTAAAATACAAAAATTTCATATCTGATGCAGTAGAGGCATCATCTGGGGCACCACAAGGCTCCTTATTGTTTAATATACTTATTGATGATATAACTTACAATCTTGGAAATGCTGAAATTTGATTGTTTGCTGATGACTTAAAATTTTTTAAAAGCATTAAAACAAATTAAGATATCACTGATCTACTAAAGTGTTTGGATACAGTTCATGCTTGGTGTTCTTCTAATGATTTACAACTAAATTCAAGTAAATGTAAACATAAATTTTTCAAGAGCTAAAAATATATCTATTAAGGATTATAAAATACTGTGTCATCCTGGAGAATGTTTTAACTATCCGAGACTTGGGTATAATATTAGATTCCAAAATGAGTTTTTATGAGCAAATAAATAAATGTATAAGTAAAGCAATGCAGACATTAGGATTTATTAAGAGAATATGTAAAAGCTTTAAATCTCATTTTAGCTTAAAAATATTGTATGTACAACTAGTTCTACGAATTTTGTTATTTGGTTTTGTTGTTTGGACACCACAAATGGAAAGACTAGAAACTGTACAGCATAATTTTTTTAGAATAATCTCATCAAGACTAAAATTACCTGATCGTTTTATTGATCGTGATTACCGTATCATCTACTCAATTGAAACTATCAAATGCAGCATTTGATAAAAGATGTGAAGTTTATATATAAGTTAAGTCATAACCTTATTGACTACACTGATTTGTTGAACCAATTGAATTTTAAAGTTCCAATGATATATTCAAGGTACAAAAATAATTTTGTGTTAAACACTCTACACAATGAATAACCCAATCAATAGAATGTGTAATACTGCCAATTTTCTAAATGTTGATGTACTTGATTTGGGTTATATTAATTTATTACATCATCTACAAAACATAGATACCAAGGAATATTCATAATTTTAGTTTCATTGAGGAAAGAAAGATGAAACCTTAGTATATTCTAGTTATATTTACTCATGTTACAATCTTTGTCATATTTTATATAGATTTGTGTAAATGGACATTGGTCCATAAATTGGAAATAAATAAAATGTATGTATAAGTATTTAGACCTGCAAAATCATTGCTCATGATGTACCAAGTATTTCAGTATAGCGGAAGGACTCGCATGCCAGCATTCTCTGCTTGCCACAGTCAGTCCCTCCGGATGGGCACAGAACCTCTTTCCCGATCCCGCAAAACAATACTGAAGGACCCACATACTCGGTGTGCGGAGAAAATAGAAAGGGAATGACATCTTGGTTAGGATTCTCGCTAACTGAAACAGAAACCCATGTTGTCTTTAGTCGGACTGCCGCTGATGAAAAGAAAATGCTATGACTTCTAAATATGCATACCACATGGAAGAATTAATAATTATTACAAAGCCTTCAATATAAATCTTTTGTCATTCTTTCATTAAAATTTTTTAAAGTATAAGTAATTCTTGGCCTCAATTTGTAGGTTTAGTCCTGTTATTTTTCTTTTGCAGCCCTAATTGCTGAGCAGTTCTTGGAGAGAACTGCATCTCAACTGACATACCATGGTCTGTGCGAGTTGAATGCAGCTATGAAGCAAGAGGAGTTGGCCGTTTTGTTTAGGAATAATCATTTTAGTACAATTTTAAAGAGAAAGGTTAGTTTAAAATGTGGGAGGGAAATATTTGTTCTAAGTAGTTCAACCTCTTCTATGAGAGTGAACTATTAAAAAAACTGTGAAGAGAAAATGAATGAAATAGTCTGTGGAGACCTGGGCTCCTTCACTCCTCTCCTAATATGTTGAAAAATATAGGGGTCCTCTGTGAGAAAATTTATGACCCCTGTAACTAATTAAACCCCTCCAAACTCGTTTGTTTTCAATTTTTTTAGCATTTTATTTGAGTTACCATTTCTTATGGTCATACCATAAGTATCCCAATGACTACCCTTGAGTACAATACTGACTATCTCCGAGACAATGCTTTCCAATTTATTGTCCTTGCCACGAGTTTAAATGTGGCTAACTTGGTGACTCCACATCTTTGCAAATATTTTATCTGTATGGTCTTATAATAGAATAATTAAATCTGGATGTGATCAATTTAACTGTGCATTAGTGTGGTCAAATATTGTAACATATTTAGTGTGGCCGGTCTCTGACCAGGCTACTATTTTTCTTTGTTCTGGAACATATTTGACAAGAATAAATTGGAAGTACCTTAGAACCATTATGGAGTATGAAACTTGCAAATTACTTAAATAATGAAATATATTTTTCTATCTTTTATATTACAAATTTGTTCTCATGTGGAGATATCTAGGGATATTTGTCTTTGAAACCCGGGCGAGATGTCTAGGGATATTTGTCTTCAAAACCCGGGTGAGAAGATGACTTTGTAAAACAATCATACCCAGATCCGTCAGAAATTTCTGACATAATGAACTCAATGCTGGCAGGTTTTGACTAATCTGACTGTTGATGCAAAAAGGGAAGGAAAGTTGAGACAAAAAGTGTCTGAAAAAAGTAATGTTTAAAAATTTTTTTACAATGTTGAGACATATGCACTTTACCAGCTAACTACTGGAACATTAACGGGAATATGGTGTGGCTGGTATCAGGAAGTGTTTCACTAAGTTTTCTCTGTAATGTGTCTTTAACATTGCAACATAAGGGTTAAGAAATGGGATTGAAGAAGAAGGTACAATAATGTAAAGCTCACAAACTTCCACGGTTGGAAAAATGAAAAGGTTTGTTATATCAATGGGTCTCAGACTGTGCCACACCATTGGAGGATTAATAAATGAAAACTTAAATACATAAAACAACCCAGCCAAATCCCAATACAACGAAAAACAACAACAAAAGAAATACCTCAAATTTTGTGGAGCATGGGCCTTCACTCTTCCATAAAACTTTCGATCAAATGAAACTATCAATATTTTTAGTATTATTCTTGATGATTTGAAACACCATTCGACAAAAAGAATCTGCTTCCTCAGTTCACTCCAGAATTACCCAGCATTCTTATTATACAACAGGAAACAAATATGGTCTCCTCTTCAAATGCATAACATGTATAAAGAACAACATGCAACCTGTAAAAAAAATAACAAAATCGTGAATAGAAATCACACTAAGGTTCATTTTATTGTCTTGATACTTGAACACTCTTTCTAATTACCTCTCTATTACTTCCTCTAAAAGGAAGAAGAAAAAGAAAACTCGGTTGAGTCTTACAGTTTGCTTTAATTTTATTCATCCAGTTTTAATCACTGCTTAATCACATTAATTTTTTTTCATGCACATTGTTACTACTATCTCGCAAATTGGGACATTTTCCCATGAATCACCGTAACTAACTTTTTTTTTTTTGTGAGTTACCTTGTACAAGGGGTTGTTACAAACAACCACCTTTTTTTCCTGACCCAAGTACACAAGAGCACCATATACCTCCATGTAGTTTATCACCAGAAATTGTACTTGTCTAACTGCCAAAATCCGCCACAAATATCCGATATTTTTGGGTCATTGCTCACAAAATTAATTTCTTCTCGATCTCTTCCTCTCTCTTGAAATTGCTTGTGGACAAATCTTCAAGCGTTCTCCTGAGCCCTATCCCTCATGTCCTTTCACTCCCAGTCCACATGTTAAATTCCTCCATTCTCTTACGTTTACACCCCCTATCCACGATGCAAGTCTCCTTTCCTGAGCCTGTTTCAGAGGGCTTGCCTCTTTCTCACTTAAATTGCTTTATCATCACTTTGTAACTTCAATTAAGGAATCAAACCAGTCAGATTATTATATTTAAGAGAGAGGTTGGTTCATTGTGGAACTCTGCAAGTATGTAATAATCAATAGAATCAACAATAGTGTGGCTGTGATACAATTTTCTGTTGGATAGCTGAATGCAAGTTCAATTGTTCAGTTATCTTGTTCCATGCAAATGTTATTTTTAATTATGTTCATGTTTTCTATAATGATTTCCTTTCCTTTCTGTGTTGAGTATTTTTCTTTTATTTATATGATGATATTTCATATTATGTTCAATACTACGGGTTGTCGTTAAATAATAAGGAATGCTGTAAGGCTTTCTTATAAGATATGAGGTACCATTTCTTACATGATTTGAGTAACTACGCCTCTTCCTGCATTGCTTATCTAAAGAGCAGACTGTCATTTCTTTTACATTCCTACCTGAATCTATGTTCTCCTAGAGTGCTATTTTTGTTCTCTTCATTATTGTTATTATTATTGTAGTATTTGTAAATGGTAAATGTAGCATGCTATTGTAGCTTATCTACATGGAGTGATAGGTATGAGTTGGGTGGTAGGATATTGTTAGTATGGGGGTTTACCAACAATTTGACCCACGTGGAAAGGTTAGTAGAAGTAGTTAGTTATAGTTAAAGTCATTGACAGTAGGAGGTGGATAGGAGGAGGAGGGTTTGCTTTTCAGTAGTCACAACTATATGAACTGGGACATGAATGTGAAAAGCTACAATTTTTTTCTGGCCCCACCAGGACTTGAACCCGGGATGATGAGTAAAAACTCTAACACCTGAGCCACTGAAGGGGCCATTTTTGTTCTTCATTGCTATGCGAGTTGCTAGTATCAATCTGCAATCATTTTGAAATCATACATGGAGCTTGAAGGAGGTGGGATGAATTGATGAATTTAATTATACTCATAGACTACATAGACAATTACTGTATTTATCCAATATAGTATTGTCATATCCTGCTCTTTGACCCTCTTCTTGAATGTGGGTGATGAAGAAGAAGAAGAAGGCAGAGAAAGTTAGTTTTTACAGTGAAAGAAAATTTTTACAATGAAAATGTGGTACGTGAAGGAATCAAATGTGATCCTGATAGAAATGCTGATTGATATATATTCTTGTATTCCTAACTAGTCTGTTAACTAGTGTAAAAAATGCAGTGTTGTTGTTTTAATAATTTTACTAGTCTCAAAAGTTAAACCTAATTAAGATTTAAGATTCCAGAATAATTATTAATTGTAACTTAATTCACTTCAAAAATCTATGAGATTTTATCTACCCAAGTCAGCTATTTCATTGGGAACTTAGAAGGAGCATTTTCTTTAAGAATGAGTTGATTTTAGTCTATTTCCTTTTTCTTCTCAGTTTTGCCTTCTAGAATCAGAGTGAGCTGTCTTTACTCAGATAAATATGGTATTGTAAAATGTCATACATAATCTCTTACATGCATGAAATAATACTAGCTTTGATTATGATGTTGCAGTATGAATTGTTTCAACTGGTGACTGATCAAGGCTTCCTGCACGAGTCTCGTGTTGTGTGGGAAACCTTGTGTAACATTGAAGGAGATGGCCAGTTTGTTGATGCCCAATTTGCTACTGTGCCCCCCAAATCAGCTGATGGATTTATTCCTGAATCAGTTCTGACAGAGGAACAGCAAATCAATCAAGAGTAAGTAAAAAATTCAAATGACTTGAACTTTTGCTGGAGTAGTGTTACTGTTCCAAAGTTAAAAATACATCTTTATCGTCTCATGATGTTCAGTATTAAATTGAGTAGGGTGCTAAGATATTTTTAGTGTTACAATTGTTTAATTTTTAGCTTGAAGGAAAATTGTGTGCCATCTTTATAGTCTTCGAGTTTTGTGCAAATAATTTGTGTAAATTATTGTTAAGTCATAATAAATAATTAAAACAACTTCTCTTACCATAATTTTTTTTTCACTGGACATTTAAGGCATAGTAGACTTCTTGGGCTGGAGATGGGAAAAGTCCCTTGAAATGCACCATTAGATTAAGAATTTAGTTGAAGTTTTTGGTGTGTAAGAAATTGTTTTATTAATTTATTATGATATCAAAAATTTAATTTGAAAACTTGTTAAGTGTTTATAAAGTGAAAGAGAAGAGAGAAGTAATAACTAAGAGTGAAGAATTAGATTTATCAATCAAATGGACATACCATTTGATTGATGCATTTTTATTTTAAAGGGTACCTGAAGAAATGTTTGTGGTTGAATGTGTCATGATAAATTGTTTTTATGTTTTATATTTTACATTTTACGATGATTATGTCCGATATATTTTGATTTGTTAAGTTCCTGAAGAAATTGATTAACAATTTTTTATGTTATGCTTGTTTTATTGATGGTTTTGGAAAGTAATTAGATTTATTTTTGAATTTCACTAGCAATTTCCATTGTAATTTGTATGGCTTCTTTACTGTATGAGGCTTTCTTAAACAAAAATTGGATTAGAATATTACTTGTGTTAATATTGTTTGTAATGTTGGAACAAGTTGATCAATTACATCAGTAGTAAAGTATTATAATGATTGATTTCGAAATATAAATTGACTGATTTTAAATTATTTGAAAATTATTGTAAAATTTTTTAACTGACCATCAATGAAACTTTGTCTAAAACCTGTCCATTTATGTGAAACTTCTTTAGCAAACTTTCTACCTAATTGTGTGTTTAAATATCGGTGTTAAAATAATAAACAGGTTGTATATTGATTCCATCGTGTTGAAGAGAAAGATAGATAGTGTCTGGTTCTCTGTGCTGATTTCATGAATTCTGCATTGATTCCTAGAATGAGACTGAATTATTTGTGGTTAATGTTTGCAAAAATGGATGAAAGATAAATCCCTGTAAAGAAGTGAGAGAGTCAGCTAAGAAAACTTAAATAATGAACAGCAATGTAGAATGTACCAATAATTTTGAAGTTTTGTTCAGGTGAATTATATGGACAATTTTTGGAAGGGTCATATGAATGGCAATTTCAAGGATGCCATTCCCTTTCCATATGCTTTTTTGATTGTGTTCAATTAAAAGTAATGTGTTGCTTAAAAAATTTACTTTCTAGAAGCTATTTTATTCTTTCATGAGTTAGACAGTTGACTTTCCAACTAGCCTAGAAGTAAAAATAAACATTGTGCCATGGCGATTTAGTAGCAAATATTTTTGCATTTTTCAATTAATGCAGCAGCATTGATGAATTATTTTGCTAACCCTTGTTGCCTACATGAAGAAAAGAATATTTGCTAACTTTAAGGAAGAATTATTTAATGGTTAAGAAAACATAAGGTGTTTTTTTTTCAAAGTAATTAATAATATTATGACATTGAACAAAAGTAGTGCTTTTTAGTATGCACTACTTAATTTTTTAGTAAACATCTTCTGTCACACAAGTGTTATCAAATAATTCAAACACACTATGCTTTCTTGTAACCATAATTACATTGGCAATAAAATATGGCCAAGCAACCAAAATCCATAATTCTCTATTGAGAAAAGCTTCTTGGAGTTGCAAATAAGCTTACACAATATATAAAAGTAAACATATCTATAAATTGATTGGTTTTTGTTAAAGAGAGGCAACATAGGGTTAAGGCATTCATGTATTTTTTGCATGTTTTGTAAATATCAAGTTTTCATTTTGAGTTATCAAAATATTTCTTACATTTTTTATGAGCTACTGTATTGGGTAAATCTAATTATTTGCAGTGTATTGTTTATTTCTTCAGTGAGTGGTACTATTATTTCAAGGATTCACAGTAAATATTTTCATTACATCTTAGAGCAGGAATAATATTTTTATTTTCTTATGCTCACAGCATTGTAGAATTGATTTACTATGCATGCTACCATTCTGTGTAATATTCCTGGTAAATAATTAATTTTTATTCCTCATTTATTTATTTTTTTAACTCCCTCTATTTTTTTATTAATTTTGAAGTACTATTAATAATGCTTACATAATTAAGTACTATTGTTAGATAAGGCAATTCAAGTATTTGTTGTTTGGTAGCATACTTCTCAGTTATGGTGGAACCCAGTTATGAGAGACCTGCTTTTAAGAGATTCCTGTTTATAGTGGACATCAGAGGTCCCAAAAATGAACATTTGGAAACGCATTAATTTCCTGGCTGTTTATAAGAGACTCCTTCCTTTAGTGGACAAAACATATTTCCCCACAGTAAATTTCAACTCTTATGTAAAAAAACAAGTAATTTTTCCCACAAACTCAGAGAATATTTCAATGGTTACTTCTCATGTACATCAACATTGCCATCTGCATAGTTTGAGCAATCAACACAACCAAACCTTGACGGTGCTGTCTGAACATATACTTTGAAAAATATATAAAAACAATCTACAAAAATACTGGCTTTCGACCACTATGGAGGGATGGGCTGTACTCATATTTTCCTACCTACATCTCCAGGACAGGGTCCAGTATGCTGTTAGTCATGTGACCGATGCAATTCAATACTCATTTACTTCATTTAACAAAAATATTTACATTTTCCCCTGAACAAGTGTGAGCTTGAGTGTATAAATGGGAACCTAATTGTCTACCATGTTTCCACAAGGGAAACTTCATTTTCTCTAAAAAAATTTAAGTGTAATTTTTTTTATATATGAAACAAAAACATCAATGTGGAAAAACTTTTCCTTTGGGGATATCTTAAAATATAATTAGAGAGGATGAGATGTATTGAGTACATAGTGAGCAGTGGAGCAAAACTTGCCTACACCAATTTCCATGAGAGGCAAAATGTAACTAAATAAATAAATTTATTGCCAAAAGAGCAGTTGCAAACTGCATATGTAGGAGGAATATAGAATCAATCTGAAAATCCAACCCAAGATTTTTGCGATAAACACAACAGAGAAATGGGCTTATGGGAACTCGGCAAATATGACTCACTGAGCTCTAGGAAGAATCTTTTAATGTGATTCAAATATGAGCAGGGATAACTTATTCAATATACATTTATGAAGTTAGATGGATTTTTTAACATATTAAACCTATATCTTTGTCTGTCTGTTTTGCCATCACAGCACAATTTTTGCTTCATCAAAGCTTGATTTCTAGCATCATCACTGGGAAAAACAAATACTACCCGAATCTTGTATCATTTGTCTACATCCCTAGACAATCTACATCTCTAGGCAATGTACAGAAGTAATAAGAAATGGCTTTGCTTGAAAGTGACTATGATGAACAGTATTTTAAAACACTATTAGATTTCTTTGTGCTGATTTTTTTCTCCTTTTGTTCAATTGTGAAATCAGAAACTCAAGTTACAAGGCAAATAAAATGCCGGCAAATACAAGTGTGAGTTCACTGAAATGAATGGTGAAGTCTTTCAAAAACTTCTTTGTTTGTTCAGAAAGAATTTCTAGATTTCCAATTAATTTGAAGTTAAGTAAGTCCAAGTGTTCCACTATAGACCCTAAGGTGTGCCCATGGGGTTCACAGAGGGTAGAGATCAGTAAGTTTTGGGCCTCTGCTCAATGGGGAGGAGATGTTGTTTGCATTGTTCTCCAGCCGATTTTACCCCAGGATCGACTGTCCTGATTTCACTGCAGACTGAATAGTCCAGTTATTGAGGTGTGAGGAAATATACCCTACCTCTCCGGATATCGATCCTTGGCCGTCTAGCCAGCAACTCAACCCTCTACCCACCGAGCCTTGCAGACTCCAATTCTGAAGTTACAACATGTGAATTACATTATGACCTGAAATTGCAACAATATAGTCCTCATCAGTGGTTCAGTTTGTATGAAATGCACTTAAATGATAAAACAAAAAAATTATTACATCGTAGCAACCAACAAGAATACAGAAACTGTTTTCTAGGTATATGAGGTTGCTAAACTTAACTAATCTTCTTAAGGATCGCTGGATTGTCTATGAGTATTCCAGCGAATATATTTTTTGGTGTGAATCTCTGGGCTTGTTAGTTCATGTTAAAGTGTTGGAGAATAAACTGTTTATTTCATTCTTTGTTTATCTTAAGTTCTGTGACAAACCAACATTATCATTATCATCTATGGTATTTCCAATACTCTTCCAGTTTTTTGTTGCATAGTAATCTCACTGCTCTCTCATTTTGTAATACAACAGATTGTAGTTTTAATCTTCACAAAGCAAAGGAAGGAAGAAAGCAAGGAGGACATGAAGGAGCCAAGCAAGGAAGAAACAATAGGTGTTAATGAAGTTCACTCAACAATATTAATTTGAGGTGTATGAGTACTAGGGTAGTTTATCCCAAATCTCTTGAGTTGTAAATTACATAAGTGATTGAATAAATAGTTTGGGTAAATAAAAACTATGCAGTTTGAAAGTCAGAATGACTGTGTTTTTTACTGTAAATCACATTGTGACAACATAAAATATGCGGCCAGCTAATTAGGCTAAACACGTTGTTTTTTGTGCCAGAGTTACTACATTGAATGAAATTGGTTCTGAACTGTGTTCTGGCAAGTGACATGTCAGTTACATTTTGTAGGAGGTAATCCAAGAATTTTTTAGAAATATTGGAGGTGTTGATCTCGTCTCAACTTGTCCTGAGTTGGAATTTGTTCTTAAGGAAGTTTGTGTAAGAGCGTTTGTTTGGTTGTGAGTGACTTAATTCTTGTTAGATCTACAAACTCTTGAAATTCAAAATGTAGTTGATGGTGTTTCCATTTTATTTGACCAGAATACAAAGGAGATCTAGAAATGCCATGAGAAAAGTTATTTTATGATTTTTATTTTATTTTACTTGAGTATGAGACCATTTCAAATCAGCATGATAGTAAAGAAACTAGTTCGTGAAAAAATCACATACTTTTAGAGAAAGTACTGTAAGTTTTTTTATCTTCTTCAGCCCCAAATTTAAATTTTTAGATTTTAATGGGAAATATAAAGCACCCAACTTACAATTTACTACACAATTTGGAAATATTATGTAATAAGACAGTCATATGTATTAAGAAAATAATTTTGTTGTTTGTTTTGTCATTTGACTGAAGTCAATTCTTGATACTGTCTAGAAATATATCTTGAATAGATCAAACTATGATCAATAATTTAAATCAATATTTTTCCAGAAGCAATTAGTATACACCTAGTCCTGATTACATACAGCAATGTACAGCTTTCAAATTCCACAAGTCTCATGAAAACATCACAGAATGTACAAAGAATGTAATTTTACTTATGGCTGATGGATAGTGCTTGTAACTGGTAATTGAGATTTCAAATAGGAGACCATAGGTAAATAGGTTAATGCAGTTATTCCAAGACCTTATGTAATTGAATATTTATTGTATCTTAAGCTAGTGGCTTACAAGGAAAGATTGAACAATAATTAAGCTTGGCAATTATTATATATTTATAACATATAAATATTAGGAGCTGAGTTTTAAATAGACCAATCAATCTACAAAATAATTATCAAAGTGAATTAAAATGTCGGGGAGTCAATTGACAGTCCATAGACTCTGATTCTTCAGGAGACAGAACACTTTACTCCAATAAAGAGAGACCAATTTTATGACATTTCTGGTATTTACTAAGTTATACTATCCCTTAACAGGCCTTGAAGGTGCCCAAAGGGTTCACGGAGTGTAGAGCTCTGCAATTACTTGACCTCAGTACTAGGAGGAGGAGATGTGGTCAGCACCTCACTCCGACCAGTTTGGTACTCATTTTACAGCAGGCTGAGTATGTCTGGGAGTCAGTCTGGATGATGAGGTGTGATAAAAAATCCCCACCTCACCAGGGATCGAACCCCTGCCATCCAGCCAGCAACTCAGTGCTCTACCCACTGAGCCACGCTGACTCCCTGGTATTTATTAGGATACTGAAAAGTTGAGGACCCCAGCTCTCACTCAACTGCTAACTTCTTTCTATAGACAAAGCTTTATTAAAGCTTTATTCTTGGTTTAGTTACTACAGGGTGTTTATAAAAAATAGTAACTGAAAACATTGTCTGGTCTTCAGAATGACCTTGCATAAGAGTGTCCTCCACACTGTGTCTATCTTTGACCGTTTGGTAAATATATTCCATTATTCCATTTGGTAAATCATGTGTTCAAGCATGTCAGTCCACTGATCTGGATTTATTTCCCATATCGCAGGCTTAATGTCTGCCTTCAGGTTGTCAAGGGTGTATGAAACCAGACAGAAACACTTCTTCTTGAACAAATCCCAGACAACTGCATCACATATTGTAAGGTCTGGATGGCTTGGGGGATAGTGAAAGACTGATTCCCTGGAGACAACTCTATTTGGAAATTGTTCATGAAGATAGTTTATTAGATTAACTCTGCCACTGTGTGGTGAAGTCACATCTTGCTCAAAAACTTGCTGCTCACAATCAAATCTTCTGAACTTGCAAACTGTCTTTAACTCAGCATGGAAGCTGAAAGGGACCTGTCGGTAAACATCTATGAGTAAACAGGGTGAGAGGCGAAGATAAGGTGCATGGAATGTGATGCACACTCTTTGAGTGCTGTGTCAGGTTGTATTGCTTCTTCACGAACCATTTTGTAGCAAGAACTCAAACTCAGAGTAGATTACACCCCTTATAGTAAAAAGATATGACAGAAGGACAATGTGTCAGGTGATTGACCTGGCCAGACCATGTATGAAGATTAATTCAGAGAGGTACCCAGAGTTAAAATGGGAACGGAATATGATTACTCATTTGGCAAATGAAAGAAATAAGATGCAGAGTGGATTCCCCGCTAGTGCATGTTTGAGAGTTAGTGACAATGATCCCCTTTCCATGTACAAAATAAGTGAGCTACAAGATTCGCTAGGGACTCTTTGCAGCTAAGGAGAGGACATGTTGGATCAAAATGTGAGAGATAGTTTTTTATGTTCATGTATATGTTGGGTTAACATTAATAGATACTCTTTTTTTATCATATTTCAGCTTAAAATCCTTTCTTTCTTTTTTCTTTTTTAAGTTTTTATTTGTATTTTAGTTCTTTAAATTCCATTGGTAATAATTCTTACCTTACCTGCTTTTCCATCTCCTCTTCCTCCTGCTCATGAAATCTTTTCTTCTTCATTATTTGTATTGCCTACTTTTCACTTCCTGTTACTCATGTTTTGTCTTGTGGTGTGCAACAAATTTTTATTACATTCTTCTCAAGTGTTGAAAGCTTTTTGGAAGGCTGTGTTTCTTTGACCACACCTGAGTCCTATGTCCCAGCTATCTGGTGGCGTTATCTCTGCAAGAAGAACAAAAGAAGCAGCAGGATCGTGATCAAGCATGGCAAGAATACAGGGAGACCTTGTGTAATTCATCTGATCTTTCTGAGTAAGTCCTCATTCTTGTGCATGATTTCTGCTTTAAGGCTTGGATTCTGCACTGTTGGCGTGACTTTTTGTTCCCTTTTAATATTCTTTACAATATTGCTAGTCATGATTTGTGTTCATTTAATTTTATGTGATGAACTTCTAGACAATTGTGTTAGTTTTAGAGCTATTTCTGTTTTATGTGCACAAATATTGTATTTATTTTGTGATAAATGCCTGTGTCATTTTATAATTCCTATGTCATTTTATAATTGATTGTGAAATTGTTATCCACTTGTAGAGTTATTTTAAAAAAATAGTTTATATTGGGAATAATGAGTTATATTTTGGTAAAAATGTAGGGGCAATATTTTCTTGATTTAATCTGCATTAAAGTTAAGTGTTATTAGTATTTGATTCATTATGCCAGTCTTGTTTTATGCTTAGCTGAAGTAATCAATTGTATTTTACATTAATGGAATTGTCTTATTATTTTCTAATCAATTAGTAATAATAATAATAATACATACATTTATAGTCAAAAAATGCTATTACAAATTGCATTTGACGATGAGGAGAACAGTAAATTAGTATTTTAAAAACTCTTACCATTTCAATATCTTCTATAAACTATTTGCTTTCAAAGGGTGGTAGAAAATATCAAATATATCAAGGAAATGACAATGCACATTAAATAATGCCAAAGCCACAAATGAGTAAGAAGTGATTATTTCAATTATGGTCGCTAGTTTTTGCTTAACTGTTGAACTTGTGTATGTTCTGTTCTACTTGTTGAAAAGTATTATAATTTAAAATGTTTACTATTAGAAAGTAAACTATGAGAACATAGATAAAGGTATTGAAAACATAAAAATTGTGAGACTTCTTCTATTTTCTGAATGAGATTAAAATTGAATTCACTATCCATCCCGGAAATGCTTGGAGAGCAAGATGTAGAAACTATTAGTGGGACAGAAGTTCTGGTTATGAAATTGGAATAAATAGTGCTAACAATTGATCTGGGAACAATAAAGAGATCAAGGTTTTTCTGTTCATTTACATGTGTGTTATGGGCAATTTATTGTCTCTTGTGCTCTCATTTGCATGAAATAGGTATTCTGCCATATTTTTCAACAATCTGATAATATTTATCCTGTTTACCCCTGGAACATTAGTTCAGTACTGTGAACTTTTAGAACTTGGCTAAATGTTAATTTCTGTTGAAGAAAAACCTTGATGTTCTCTTAAAATTTGGTTTTTCTCATTCTGATTTGAGGTTTCAGAAGCTACAATTTTTTTATGTATATAATTTATTTCATAATATTGCATGTGATTTTACATATATATGTTTTATGTATACACACATGTATTTCCTTACCTCTGTTTTGTCTACTGTTCTTGATTATTTTTATGTTTTATGTTTCTATTTCGTTTCCTCATTATCAGAATTGTAGATTTGCTTATTTCTTCAAATTACATGAATAATTGTGTTACCATTTTGTTTTATTTTATTTTGTAGTGTCTGATGTAGGTATCATTTTGTGGTGGTGTAACTTCTCTCCTCAGGTACTGTTGGAAAATTGAAGAAATTTTTTCAAATAAATAGATGTAGGTTGCTGCGCAATTCAAGATACAGGTTTTTATAGAATTAGATTGATTATATGAAGTATTTAAAGCTTTTGATATTTGTTGAATTTTAAAAGGACTTCTAGTATTTGGTGCTCACTTCTTATTAATTAATATCGGTGTCCTTAATTGTAAGTTACCAATATGCAGTGTGAATGTTTGTATGTGTGTATGCATGTCTATTTGTGGAAGAAAAACTTTTTATGGGAAGTGGAAGGTGTTTTGGACCAAATTTGCAACTCATTTGAGATTGGTTATATCTTTTACACTTTAGTTCATATTCAGAATGATTAGTTTGAATTATTTCCGTTCAGCTTTGTAATTTTTGTTTAGTAGAGTTATGTTACATTTCTTTGTTGTAGAATAGCGTGCCACACATTTTATATTTAGTAGAATCATTCAATCAAGAAAGTAATGATTGTTGAAAAACTTATGTTCTTTGCTTGATATCTTGTTCTTCATTGTAAAATAAAGAGTAATTTGAACAATCTGTAATTTTCTTTGTGAGAGGTTCAGATAGCGTGCATGAGGAGTGGTTTAGATGGAGTAGATATGTCACATGTGTTCTCGTCATAATATTTTGTTTTTTTTAATGAATGTTTGTTTTAGCATGTGTTTGTGTGTGTCAGTTTGTGTGAATATGATTGTTTGAGTGCTTTCATAGTAACTTGGTAATTTTGGTAGTTTACTTGTTACTTGACTATGTTTTTTAAAAAATTGAATCTGTATTGTCTTACACACATATTGTTGCTCATAATATGTGTAGTTTTATTATGACAAGTGAGATAACTGAAGTATTTTTGCATTATGAAGAAACCTTTAATTCTTGGAATTAAGTTCTGAAATAATGTATTGCAATTTTTTATTGACATTCTACCTTTTGTAGGTAATGGTAATAAAATATTCTGTTTAAAAACGATATTCTTTTTGTATGTTTATTGGATTTATGTTGTTATATGGACTAGTAGTGTGTAACATTTTTGTTGGGTATATATATTATTGGAACAACTCTTCTGCAATAGACTTTTTCAGATATTGTAGTATTTAGTGGCTTGTTTGTGGATTACTAGCGGATTTATGAAGGACTTGCCTTTCCTCCATTTATTCTGTGAACTTCAAGTTCTTTCTCATTATACTTTTTTCAATAGAATAATATCTTTGTCTTTTGTATCATTCATTTTGCTTAGACCATTATTGTATTTTCCTAGGCAACTTCTGTGGCCCTTGTCTTTATAATGGGTTGAAATGTTTTATTGTGAATCGTGGTAAAATTAACTGTTTATGATGGTAGTAGTTGTGAATGTTTGCTCGGTGGTGGTAGTAATCGTAGATATATTACTTGGTTATTATATTTTTTTATCCTACTGTTGTCTGAAGCATTGGCTAAACCTTTCTCTGGTTTCTCGCAGTAATGTATTGGTTGTTAAATGCTGTATAGTAATTTGAAAATAGATAAGTGTGTGGTTGTCTGCAAGTTTTTGTGTGTGCACGCGTGTGTGTGAATGATTATTTTATTTTTAAACTCCTACTTAACAACCTATCTTTCCAGAATTCTATTCTCTTATGTTTTGTATTTTACATTTGGATATTGCTTTGCTGTATTGTGTATTTACATTTCCTCTGCCTTCTTCTCTTACTAATACTCTCATTACTTCCTTTTTTTTAGGAAGTATCACAGTCGATTCTGCTTTATTCTTCACTGTGTGTACTTTATAGAAAGTTTATTTCCTGAACTTAGTGGTTATTTTAAAAAGTGTTCTATAAGATGAAATTTGTATGCAGTGTAATTTGTATTGGTTATCCCCAATTCCAACTAGGAAAACTTATCCGAAATTCGGTACATAGCTTTGAAATATATCACTCAAGGGTGATGTTCATTGCTTTACTCGTTCAATAAGATTTAAATATTTCTTCTCCTTTCTTGAGGGAGGTCTATTCTTGTCATGCTGAGTAATATACAACAGTTCTTGTGAGTATTTTCATGGGAATTCTCATTTGCGTGAGAAATGATGTAGCATGAATATTACAAGAGTTTCCTCAGCCACACACCTCGCTGATGTTTTAATTCTGGATGTATGTTGAACAAAACTCTCAGGGGTACTGATGCAAGAAGTGATGTTTGGTCATAAAAAGAGAATTGCTGCTCCAATGATACCCAAGGCCATTTCGATGTTGCACTTTTATTTAGTTGTGATCTGATTTTAAATTTTAGTTGAAAAAGATATATGAGAGAATTAAAGATTATACCTACCAAAATCTGGTTTCCAGGAATGAAAGAAAAGGGAAGATAAGTTTGGGATGGCGTTTCTGACAAAATTTGTCAATCATATATGGATGTGTTTGTATCATGTGAGTGTTTGTGCTCAGAAATGGTTGAAAAGCAAATTCTTGTGACAGTTTTGTAAATAATAATTATGGAAATAGTACTCCATTATATAGTAAAATATGTTGGAAACTTGTTCTACAATAAAATATTTATTGAATGATGACTGTAACTCTCCATTTACACTCGGCCTTGTTTCGAGAACTTTCGCTCCCATTAACTCCTGCCATCTGTTCGTCTGTCGCTCCCCTGGTGTCGAGTGGATGTATAAAGTTTGAAATCAAATTGTTCTCCAATGGAACCTCTAATTTCTATAATATATTCTTGAATAGATAAATATTTGCGTCTGACCTTGCATACACCAGTAACATTTTTCAATTAATTCAACCTCATTATTATTGGGTGTTTAATTCCTGAAATGTGCATGCAAACCTAAGGCCCATGTCCACCGAATTGGTGAGGGATGTGCGAATTTAAGCTCCAAAGAATGAGCAATCGTTGGCAGAAAAGGTGAAGACGAGGCTGTTGGTAATGACGGGATAATTTTTTATTTGGCAAAAGTCAAGTCGGAGGAAACTTTGGGTTCACCTGTTGTGGTTAGAAAAAAGGAGTGGAACCTTTGCTGTAATGAGAGAGCTAGATAATTACCTGGAAAGGTTTTCAAATTACTATATCTTCTACAATTGCTGTAGTTGGAACAAGTTGTATTATGTGAAAATGGGAACTATTCCACCACTTCACTTAATTTTTTATTGAACTCTGAGACTGCATGTTGCAAATACTAGGGAAAGGTACGGTGAAAAATGGTTCTAAACAATAGACTTCTGGGAAGCATGCTTGTCCATACAGATGAGATAGAGAAGTACTGTGGTGGCGAGGGGGCAAGTGCCCACATCTTGTCACCTCAGGGGTATTGGACCTTTCTACTCCTCTCCTCTGGTCCTCGCCGATCATTTACTTAGCAAGCAATTCCTTGCTGCGTCTGCTACACTCATTCCACATTTCATGTTACATTCTGATTCTTTTCAATGCATCTTCTTTTATATTCTTACTTAAGGCGAAGGGTCCTTCACTCCCCTCACCCGACGAGCCACCATAAATTATTATTGTCACCAAATTAACTGGCATAAATCTCTCTTTTTGTTATATGTAAATATTCATTTTTTTAAATTATACAGAATCTTTGTTTGTAAATATTTGAAAATACATGTGAGATGTGGTATAATGTTAACATCAAGTGTCTATACTATATCAGTTGCACATTCAGTGTGGAAACTCTTCTTTTTTTTAAGTCAGTAAAAAAATTAGAATGTAGATTTTGAAAACTTCAACAACATGTTAAAAGTTGGATTCAATCCAAGGGATAGTTCTTGTTTTATTATTTTTCAATGTATGAGTTTTATTCACAAATTTCAACTTTCTCTCTCTTTCCTAAGAATGTCTTTTTCTACTTATAAAAAAGATCAGCAAGCTATAGAAAAAATATTTGCATTATATCCGTCAATGCAGAATGAAATATGCTACATTATGGTGTTTCTAGTATTTATATGGATAACTTTCTTTTCAAGCTGATACTCAATTGCTCATAATTACTGCTCCGACTGTTGGTTTGCACAAAATTCACCTTATGCATTAAGATTGTTTGTCAATATATTGATCGGTCTTCAGTAAAAATTGAACTTTGTGTTCTCTTTAACATTTTTCCTACTGTATCAGTGTCAACATATTGTGAGTGTTAAATATTAAACCAATCAATTGTGTAAAGTTGCATTTACAGATTTATTTGTAAATTTCATACAGCTATGTAAACCAATTGTTTTAATCATACTCCAGCTATCTTCCTATCACTTCCAGTGGATAACTGAAATACTATGAACATTATTAACATTCAGAAAATATTATGAATGAAACAAAGAATGAAACTGCAATAATTTGATAAGTGTTACTTGTCAAGTTATGTCATTGAACACTGAAGACATTTAAAAGTGATCAAGTTTTGATATTTCTTAATAAATTCAAAATGGTTGTTCGTTGAGTTTTCGAGTAGTAGCATAGTGTACTTAGGTCTAAAATATTCCCTATGGAACACTTGACCAAAGAAGAGTCAATTTTAGAGTAATCAAGTTGTAAATTTGAGCTGACAAAATGTAAGACTAAATTATCACCCCTCTCATAAGTTTTAGATAAATCCTCATGAGCCCTACAATGTCTTATTTAATTTATGGACAGTACCTTACGGAATGTGAACATTCTGGAAGATGCAATTGGTGAAATATGAGCAATTATAAACAGTATTGGACTGGCTGTCTTGTGGGTCCTCTGCAAAATTTTCTCTTGTGGACCTCCCCCCGCTTTCCATATATATTTTCACTTTGGCCTAACCCATGTTTCTAGGACTAGAAACAAAAATTGCCCTGTTCTCCGGCGAGCTGAAACACGTTGGATGTGTTGGGAGTTTTTGGAAAAAGTAAAAACAGCACTCTGTCAGCACAGTGCAGCGGACATCCCCAGTGTGGATAATGAAATACTATTATTTAAAATAATATTACGCACTTGATTTACTAGAATATTAGCATTTCAAACAGTGGCATATCTAGACCATAATCAAGGTGTGTGTGTATGTGGGGGGGGGCAAACCGGTAAAATATCTGGGCAGCATTTTTGTTTGAAAATTATGGTTTTACAACAAATTCTAAATATTATCTTTAAATAAAATGCCTTTAATCATCAAATAGATAATTAACAATATTAAATAGTGACCAAAAATATTAATTGCTTAAAGTGGCAAATACATATTAAAGATAAGGATTTCCTGACCAAATCAGAATTTTATAAATATATAAATCAAATAGTTCATGAAAATATATTTTTAATGCAGACATAATGAACAAACAAAATATATGAACATTATAAAATGAAACCCTAATCAAAGATTGTTTTTGGATATATTCTTTAAAGCACCTGTCTTGGAGTGGTCCTCCACTCGTTTCAAGCACATTTTAGAATGTCATTGCTTATAAGTTCGATTTAACTCGTTTATAGTATATAATCAATATTTTGTGGAAATAGTTTAGTTAGTAAACATCAGGATCTCAAAATCTACGTGGAATGAGGAATTCTTAGTCGAGAAAGTCATATATGACTGAGATGTGACGATTTCAATGTAAAAAACAATTGTGCTTTCCATCAATTTTATTGATAATCTCTGTATATAAAAATGAGTGTTTCGGGCGGTGTTTGTTTGTCTTTTACACACATCTACAGTTTTTATCCAAGCATGCTGAAAATTTGCACACTTAAGCTTCAAAACTGGGAAGTCTACTTGAGATTTTGAAAAACCTTCCCCCTTCCCCATCTTCTTTACTTGTTTAATTTTTGCTTACTTAATTTCAGAGTTTTATCTTTAAATTGAAATAGTGATTTGAGCAGGATGAAAAATTGCACACATGACCTTCAAAACTCGAAGAAGAGCACTGTACTTGAGATTTCAAATATCCAGTCCCATCCCCCATTTTCATTGCTTCTTAATTTTCGCTTTTTTCTGTGTATCTTGCAAACTGATTGAGATATCAACTTGAGTTTTTTTTACCTCACCATTGCTAATTTAAATACCTAGAAACAGGATTTTGGATTTTTTATATTTTACTCTATAGTGGTTGTAGGGAACAGAATCATTTTCATGTTGGTGTCATTTATAAGAATCTATCGTTGTATTTCACTCACATGCAAGTTTTATTCATTGTTATGTAGATTGGTTTGGAAGTCTTTATTTTCCGTAAACTCATTGACACAAGCATTACATCTCTAGTGTTCGTGCGGGTACTGTCAAGACACTGTGTCGCCTCACATGGAAATGTAAAATCCAGATCTGTTAACAGATGTTTTTCTTTTGTCCTTCTTATAAAATTTTATACTAAAAATGAAAGAATCTTTTTGAAACCTTATAAAATTTTATCACATTTTAACCTGGGACATTATCAGCACTTTTTTAAATGTGTAATGTGTATATAAACTATTGCTTCTCATGGGCCCTCTGCATTTGCCAACCTAGCCAGTCCAACACTGATTATGTAAATCTTGTGATCATTTTTTAATAAGTTTTATGACACTTTTGAATATTGGAATGTTTCTTCCATCCTTGTTGGTCAAATTGATTGAAGTCTGCATTATCCACTAATCAAACTATCATGCTGGTAAAATTTGTTGCTTTTCTAAAACTTTCTTGTGCTTTGTTGGGTATTAACCTATCTGGAGTGAAGTCTTACATGATGTGATTTTATGGAGGATTGCCTGAGCTCTAATATGAATGCCTGAAAATAATTTTTTTGACTGGACTTAAGGGAAAAATCTGCCTGAAACTTTAAAATATGAATCTATTAGAAGTTAGGCAATGTTAATCGCCTGCAAGATTAAATATTTGCTTGATGAATAATTTCCTTTTTGTTATTTTCTCTTGGATTAGAAAGTTGCAGGTTTTTTGCTTCAGTATGAAAGAGTATGAAGTGTTTTTTTATATATGTCTTTCCTTTAGGTAAATAAGTTTTTCTGTGACAGAAGTTTAAATCTATGGATAAGCAATAGAATGGAACTGGAGGAGAATTGGAAGGAAGAGTTGTAGAACAGTCATTGTGTGGTTCTTCTGCAGACACATGACCTTTTTGGTTATCCTCGCTGGTAACTACAGTATTGTTAGCCTTCTCTTTTTCCATTATCACAACTTTCAAAACTATAAGCATTGACTAAACTTCATGAGAGATGTTCAATAATACTTCTTTATTGATATGTAATTCAAGTTACTTACTGGCAATTGTTTAAAAATATATATTTAAATATAAAGGTAGTATAGGTACCTTTTATATATGTATAATGTACCAGATACAATAAGACAGCATCTCATCAATTCTTCCAGGCTTGATATTAACCTTTTGCTGAGCATTCCAAATCTCTATCCAACTTAAAAATGCTGTGAACACACAGACTCATTCAATATCATATATATGCATGCCTGTACTGAGAGTTGAGGATGAGTGACTTTCCTTCCAAAGTGTTACAAAAGATTAAATAAATAGAAAGAATTAACAATGTAATGAAAAATGATTGGTAAGCAGTCTGTCTTGGCTTTGAAGTTTTGTTTGAAATCAGTTTAAAAATGCAAGGAATGGTAAATTCGTGGTCTAATATTTATTTAATTTTGAATGAAACTTAAGTATTGAATACTTCTTTGAGTATGTTACAAAAAAAATTTTAAATATAAAAAACATGCTCTTTCTTTGATTGGAATAATATGTTTACAGTGTATTAAATATGGGAATTTTTGAAAATTATTGAAAAGTTTACTTCAGACCCTCTCAAACTCACTTTCTGGATACAGTCATGTACATAATAACTGAAACCTAAATTTTATAGCATTTTAAAATAAATATTCCTGGTTAAAATATTTAAAATATTTTAGTTAATATATCCATTACATGACCCACTAATGGCAATTTTGCATCTTGCAATGTTAAATCTTAGGAAAATAAGTAGTGTTGTATAGTTCAATTTCTTCACTTAGTGTTATGCACAGTATTGTTCTTCACGTGCCTTATTATAATTTGTCTTAAACTTTTATTGTGTCTAGTGAGTCATCATTTTGTATATGAGGAACAATTGTGAGAAATACGTGAAAATAATTGTGACTGAAAATCTATGGTTAATTGGCATTCAGTTTGATGGTTTTAAAGACATCTTTATGGGACATGTTTGCTTACTTTGTTTGGGTACACTTTATTTGTGAAAATAATGTTTTAACTTCAAGCGTTTAATATTATGGACATGGAAGAATGATGGCACATCGTAAGACTAAGAAAATGGATTTGGAGTTAATTTTGCAAGTATACATACTTTCTAATAGCTTCATGCTGGTGGGGTGAACCATGGCTGATAATCTGTTCTGTTTAAAACATGAGTTGCGTTCTGTCAATGGCGCATGTTCTCAGTTAACTCATTGTAATGTAAGCTGTATTGTGTAGTTCTCGGAATAGCTATTGACTGTTTCTGTCACTTAATGAGCTTGATGAGGTCTGTGCATACTGCTTCTGTTACATATGTTATTTACTCTGATTGTCCTGTGTCGCTTACATGTTTAATTAGATGTTACATATGATTTAGGTTACTAACTGTGTAATAGTGTAGGGCTGATAACAATATGTGGTTCAGATTAATGATTGAACAAAGCTATTAATTAACATTTAAATTAAGCTTTGGAAATAGTTCAAACATTTATTGTACATAGACATAGTTACATTATTCATTAGGATATGACAATTATTTTCTTACGGTATTCACTCAACATGTCTAGTATTACACAAACCTCTAAGTTGATATTTACACCTGGAACCTCAGATGTGCTAAAGATCAAAAGTAGTTAACTTATTTTTATGAAACATCAATTGGAACAACTAATTGAAAGAAAATTGTGATCTCAAATTTTTGGGAGCAACCCTTATGCTTGTGAATAATTTCATCTGACATTAATTTAGGTGGCAGAAAGCTTGTATCTTTTGAGAAGATCGCTCTCTCTAATATATTTGGAATTGAACAGCAGAATTGACTCAACTTTATTTGTACAAGTAGCATCATAACAATTACTGTAACAATATTTTTCTGGATTTTTAATGTCTCTTGAGGTATCAAAGAATGATGAAATGAGAATAAAACTTTTCAAATTAAGCAACTAATTTAAAGACAAAGGTGTTAGAGACTCTGGCATGGAAGAACTAAGCTCACTTGAAATATAATTAAAAACAAGCTTATTTTTTGGAAATACTGTGGAAATAACTTTATGTCCCCTCTGTTAGCAAATGGTTTTAGCTAGGGAATCATTGTTTAGTGTTTTAAATTAATTTTTTTACTTTTATTTATGTGATACCTTATGAAAACTTTTCTTCTTGGAAGAGACATCTTTTTCACAATTACTTCCTTTCTTATTTATTTATGAAAAGATCAGTAATTGGGGTACAAGCCAAATATTTTCCTCATGTTTATTTCATGCAGATTTTTTTTCTTGTGATTTTGTTTCACATTGTATGAAATAGTAATTGGAATTTCCTAAGTATATTCTACTAGTACATGGTTTAGATTCTGAAGATGAATGGAGATTTGATTCCTGGTTCTTCCTGTGCTGGCTATGTGTGCTGTTGTTAGGATGCTATCAAGAAGTGACCTGTTGAAAATGTTGAAGAAAAGTTTCCCAGGTATTTTCTTTGCAGGAAGGCACTACAAAAGAACAAATAAATAATCCAAGTTAAATGTTTCATTATATTAATGGTTGCAACTTATTCGCTTTGAAGTCATTTGAAATACATGATTTATTACTTGAAATTAATATAATACTAATGATAACAGAATTACATTCTTGAAAAATATGTATTTACTTATTAACATTATTGTATTGTTATGTTTTTTGGTTGTTGATAAATATTATATTTTTTGTTGTTTGTCATTATATTTTTTGTATGAGAAATATTGTGAATCTTCTTGATGAGAACTATCAACAATTTTTTTTTCTTTCCAATCTTGTTCATTCTTCTCTTGTAGAATATTTATTTATAGTATGTTCAAATTGGAATATTGGTCTTGCCTGGTGGATTCTCTTCTTTGCTGCTCTTTCTTTTCTTATTACTCTATTGTATTTTGGATTTCTTAAAATTTGAGTATTTATTGCTGCTTCTATTCATGCATGATCAATTTCTTCCTTTTGAAAGAGGTGCCTTATATCAGTGATATTCAACTTTTTTCCATTTACTCCTTACATTATTTTTCCATTTTAGTGTGTACTCCCAGATTTAAAGAATCCAAGTTATTGGTAACACTTGATTTAAATTGTAGGATTCATTAGGCAATAATTAAATTTTTTTCAAGGGCTCTAATGACCTTGATATTGACAAGCTCTTAAACCCCAAGAAAAAAAATTAAAAATTTGCTGATAGATATTAAACCAGTTAGTGACATACATTTGCAATTGTTGATACTGTGAACAGTTTCTGAAAACAATAAACACAGCTGAAAAATTTTGTTAATGGTAGTAGTTGGTTCAGATATAAGCCACAGGATTTTTTGGAACCAAATGGTATTACCATTTCTCTCCAGCAGAAGTGGTTTCTGTTAACATTCACAGATAATTTATTCATTAAATTTGTCTAAAATTTTACATACCCCTGGAGTAACCATGGTTGAAAAACACTGTCTTATATGGTTGATGTTATTCTGAGTGCCTCTTCAATTTTATGTACTCTAGGCAGTTAACAATGTCCTGTTATTTTTGTATTATATTCTGTTAGTGTTTCTGATTTGTTGTCTTGTTAATATTTCTACATAGTTTTGTCTTATTTGAATAAAGTAAGCCTGAGCAATGTAATATTCCATGTTAAATACAATTATATCATCATAGTATATATTTTCTACCCTAACAATTTTTTATTTTATTTATTGAAAGGATTTTATGTTATTTTGAATTCATTAAAAATGTTGGGCAGTTCCAGGTTTCAGTGTGATTTACTAATCTACAGTTTTCTTTTTATGTAGTATTAATATTTTTAATACAGGATTGCCATCTTGGTTTTGTGTATTGTCCATTGAGATGTCTAATATCTTCAAGTGACAACTGAATTGTTTTCAATTTATATAACTTCTATTGTTTACAATAACATGTAATATTACCCTTCTTTGTTAATGTTTTTTTCAATGGCATTTATTTGATTATGCATGATTTAATATATTTTCAAATAATGGTTAATGTTGTTAAAGTAATTTTTTCTGAGGCTTCGCATGAAATAAATAATATCATTTAATTTTGTATATGTTTTTTCTGCCTGTTATTGATGTAGATGGTGTAAAACTACTTTAAAATATTCTTAGAGCTTTTAAGATAACTTTTCATTGTACAAAGCTTACTTTTTAAATCAGTATTTTGTTTTCTCAACTTAAGAGTATTGTACATATATATTGTAACCCTATCCTAGTAAGTTCACTTAAGAATGCTAGATATGCTTATTCTTGGGCATTAGCACACAGAAAGGATGGAGTTGGTCTACGTTACTGAAACCTGCTTTATACTATTATATAATTCTGAAGTGATTACATAGAGAAAGCTTTGCTGAATCTGGTTTATGATGAAGGTAAAGGTTTTTATTAAGATATCCCCCCCCCCCCCAAGACATGAAACATTAATTCTGGAAGGTAACTTCCATTTTATTACTCACCAATAGGATCTTTTACCCCTTTTGTGTATTAAAAATCAGGTTTTCTATATTTTATCTCAAAAAGTATTCATACTGGTCTCAAAGTCAAATGAACTTATTATTTATTATTATTATTATTATTATTAGTCACTAAAATAATACTTTATGATTATGTTACGGACATTTCTACTCGTGGGCTGATTCTGAGTAGCTCTGATACAGTTCTGCAGTGAATACTCAATCATCCCAACTTGACTATTTAACAAAAAAAAAAAGTATTAACTGTTGCCTATGACTGCTGCTTTTACAAGTGAAATTGACAATTCAAGTTTAAATTTGTTGTGGAATCTACTAAAACATTAGTTTTGATGATTATGATCATGATACCAATAACATGTATACATGACATAAAATATAGACATCTTCATTACCGTTTTATGAGGTAACGTAGATTGCAGCCTCCATCTCCTTGTGTGTTTTATCACCTTCTATCTTATTTACTTCCTTTAACAATCTTTATTCTAACATATTTGCCTATATGAAAATTTGCGTAGTTATAAACATTAACTAAATACCCTGTGATTTTGTAGTTACAAATTGATATTCATTTCACGGCTTTTGCCAACTTTAATCTCAACTACCAAAATAAGTTAACTGAATATAACTTTGTGGAATTTAAGGAAACCCCCCAAAATTGTCTTTTTTCCATCACTGTCTTAAAACCATTGCCAAGGCTTGTTGTTCAAATATTTTATATCATCCATAATGCTTGTATTAGTTATTTCAGTAGACGTATTGGGTACTACTTAATTATGATAGCTGAATTGCTGCTCTTTGAATTTCATAAATGATGAAATAGTCTTATGCAGCTTATGGTTGTTTTTTAATGATATTAGTTACTATTGAGTTTGATCAATGATTTTGCAGGATCTTCATTTTCTGATGAATCTCAAAATTAATCTAGTTCTAAATAAGTATTTAATTATCAAATTTTATATAAATTCTAGATTTTCAAAAAATGGTATATTCAGTGAAATCTTGGTATTTTGAAACTTACAGTACTACTTTAAAATTTCTAAAAGAAGAACTTATGAAAAATTCCTGGGATAATTTCAGTCATTATAGTATTATGTATAAAGTAATGCAAGACAATCCTGTATTTTGTATTATAATGCTATTCGTGATTTCGGTTCAGGATAATGTTAGCAGCACAATATTATTGTATTATTATATTGTGTTATATTTATAACAGTGTATAAACTGTTCACTTTACTTACATCAGGAGATGAAAAAATAATGTGATTTTAGACTGCTTTTCACTTTTTGTTGTTTTTATCTCACTGATTCTTCCAATTTCGTTATTAACAATCCAATGGTTGCAAACAAGCAAACTGTGGACTTCCAGTAGAGAAACAGATTCTGAGAAAACTAGTTTGGGAAATGAGAGTGGGAAAGTATTTTGTCGGGAAGGTGCAAATCTTAGGAACTACTACTTATTCCATAGTACAGTTGCCCCTTTGTTTAGTACAAAGGATGAAGCTGTGTGTGAATATTGTGGCAGATTTGTTTAGTGACATGTTTGAACTGTAAATGTATTATTGATTTGTAAGACCATTACTATACATTTCAATGAGCACATTAACATGATATTGTATAGAAAGAACTGAAGGGCAAATAAAATATTTGAATTATTATTTGACTTAGAATTACCAAGGTTTCTCTGTACTTCTGGGTATTTAAAGTAAAAATACATTCTTTGATCCTCTGGGAACTAATAAGGCACATAACAGTGAATGAGATAAATTTGCTATATAATTCTTGGATATGCATACTCTTTATTATATTAAACTCTTCAAAACAAACTTTGGTTAAGGGAAATACTTATTTAAAAAGTTTCTTCAAAATTTATTCATGTATTAGTTGGCATATGATCGTTCAATAATTCTCACTATCATTTTCAAGGCTTCTGTGAAGTGATACAAAGCACATGTGTGTTTTTATCATTTCAAGTTATTATATATTGTTATATGATTTCTTAATTTGTAGCTACAAGCACAATTTAACATCTTTCATGTAATTGCTGTTGAAGTATTGTAGTATAAACTAATTAAATTACTAAGAATTTGTTTAATGCATTGCGAGTTAATATTTCTATAATTTAACATCACAAATGTTTAAAAATAAATTTGAAAATTGTAATTGTTCCTTTTAATTTGGCTATGAAGATTTGGAATAGTTTTCTTTAATATAGTTGTTACGTGGTAGTTGTACGAAGTTGAATATTTTTTAAATTGGGAATTGTATTAGATAATACCATAAAGGATGTTGAGTATTTGAGTCATAAACAATTAAACATCTTAACACATAACCCATTNATGTTGAGTATTTGAGTCATAAACAATTAAACATCTAAACACATAACCCATGCTTTCACATTATCACTCAACATAGACATTAGTTGTGTATGAAGATGTAACAGTATTATTGTGTTATGGTAATATACAGCCCTGAAGAAGGACAAATAAATGTCCAAAACATTGGCTGTATAAGTAGTGTTAAATTGTTTATGACTCTAATACTCAACAACCTATATTGTATATAATGAATGGGTTGAACAAAAATGTGATATTAAATATATTAGATAAATTGGCTAATTTATTTTTCTTTGTAATTTTTTCATTTTTGGAACTCTTAAGTGAAGAATTAGCACGTCGTATCCAAGAAGAGCAGCAGGGAAATGTGCAACCTAGTCGTGCACCATCCCCGTCTGTATCAACGTCAAGTCGTTTGCCTTCATCTCCTGGTGCAGAGAGAGGTAGAAAAGGTGCTGTGGTAAGCAATTTTTTTTTCCTTTTTGAGATTTGCCACTCTTTCCAGGAATATTTTGTGGTAGGATTGGTTTCGGGAATCCTTACTCCATCCTCAACTGCAGCTGACTGTCAACAAAAATTCTTCTCTGGCTCACTAACTCTTCAAGAATTTAGTTGTTTAAAACTTTTTTGTACTTCTGGCATAACTTTTCTGTGTGTGTATAAGAAAAGTATTGAGAACACCAAGAACAATTTTTATAATTATCATGAGATCAAAAGTCTGCATGTACCTTCGACACACCCTGAAGAAATCCCAATTTTAACTAATTACATTTGAGAGAGATAGATTAGTGATATATATATGTGTACCAATTTTCAATTTTATGATATTTTCTATAAAGTCCAAGTTGTCTTGTGTACAAATTTTGACTTGATATTAGAAGTTCGTAAACATCTTTAGGAAATGGTCTTGTGAAGCAGCTTGCATACCAAACATTTATGTATTTAATTAAACTAGTAATCAGATAATTGTGAGAGTTATATTGTGATTTTTATTGTCATATTTTTGTGCACACTGTCTACCTTTAAATTATTAACTCCATTTTCATTATCTCGTCATGTTTTTGTTTTCTATCTTCTTTGGTATCTTCATTCTTTTTCTTTTCATGTTCTCTCAAGAAAATTCAGTGTGTATAGATTGTGTCTACTTTTTCCCAAATTCATACTAGAATTTTTCTTTGATATTTGTGGTGATTCTTTCGATTTTGGTGGTTACTGCCCTCTTATTTTTTGGTACTATTTTGCTCAATTTTATTAAATAAGTTTTCCTATCAAATTCAAGCATAGTTAACTAGCTTTTTCATTTGATGCCTTCCAAGTTGGGAGCTGGGAAAAATAAACAAAAGACAATATGACACAATATAGAGGTAGATGAGGATATGAGGCAATCTTGGAGAGAGATAGGACATGGAATTCTAAATTATATATATCTGGTATGTACAAAACACTTGTTAGTGAATTGGGATGAGGGCAATCCAATAAAGCAACTAACAAAGAGTGAGCTGGAGCAGATAGTGAAAAATATAAAACCACGGAAAAGTCAAGAGTTTTGATATGATAAGTCATTATATTGTATTAATGTGTTTGGAATCTTACTAGAATGATTACTAAGAATCATGCAGAGTTGCATTGCTCAAGACTGCGTCCCAAAACAATGGAAAAAAGCAGAAATAAAATTGTTCCTAAAAACTGGACATGACCCCAAAAAGGGAAAATCATGCCATCCTATATTGCTAATGCCATCATTTGGAAAAGTATTGGACAGATGGGTATTCCAAAATATAGGGCATTATTTTGAAGAAAGTTGCCAAATTAGTGAAACACAGTATGCAT
>NNCF01131006.1:1658-21943 GCA_002313205.1 Laupala kohalensis | reverse complement strand
TCAGAGAGAATGTTATTTTTTGATAAAAAATCTAGAAGACGCTTATAGAATAATTTTTCTAGGATTTTTGAGAAAGTGGGTAGTAGATTGGTCGGTAATTTCCAATATTAAGTTTGTTACCTTTCTTGTGTAAACCTTTCACTTTAGCTCTCTTAAATATGTTGGGAAACACCTCTTCCGATAAAGAATTATTAAAAATATTTACGAGTGGATTTAATATAGCGTGGGACGAAGATTTAACAATAAACTCAGGTATATCATCTATGCCTCGTGAAAATTTGTTTTTTAAGGAGCTGATGATTCCCATGACTTCACTGGCGTTAGTTTCGGAAGTGAACATAGAATTGGGTATGTGGGTGGATATAATTGGAGGACATTGATTTGGATATATTGAGTTCGTTATTTTACCAACTTCTGAGAAGTAAGAATTAAACAAACTTGCGATGTCCTGATGATTTAATACGATTTTGCCATCGTTTAGTAAAGAAACATTTTCTTCGCGATTTTCAGAAGTTGACGTGTAATTATTAATAATATTCCACATGGATTTCATCCGGTTGTTCGATTTTAGTATATGCCTGTCGTTTTCCATAACTTTAGCTGCGTAGACTACTTTTCGGAGAATAGTCTTAAATTTACGAAAATAAATATGGAATTCGGGTGGCTGGTTATAGCGTTTTGAAAGATAATATAAACGGCGTTTGTTTTTTGAAGAAATTCTTATCCCTAGGGTGATCCATCTATTGTATTTTTTTGTGTTAATTAACTTGCGTTTTATGGGAAAACTAGAGTTGTAATGTTTTAGGAATGTTGAGATAAATACATTGAATTTGTCGTCGGTGTTTTGGCAATTGTAAACATCTTTCCATGTTTCTTCACGCAAATAATTTACGAATATGGATTTATTTATGTCATTAAACTCTCTTGTAAATTTGTAAAGGATTTTAAGCGGTTTTAGTGTATTATTAATAGTCAATACTTGAGCAAGGTGATCACTGTATCCGGCGATAAACACTTCAGAGAGATACGAGATTCCATTGTTGACTATAATTTGATCTAGCAATGTTTGAGATGAGCCGGAGAGGCGAGTGGGGTCATTTATCGTAGTAATAAGGTTGAAGGAGTCGATAAGATTCTTGAATCGATTAACTGGTGAATGTGCAGAGTCGGATGTACTCAAGAAATCGATATTGAAATCACCACATATAACGATAGATTTAGTAGATTTATGTGCGATATGTTCTAAAACATTTTCGAAGTTCCGAAAAAATATGTCAAGATCTGATTGAGGAGGTCTATAAATACACAAAACAACAATACCGGTGTCGGTCAGTTCAACTGCAGAAATTTCGAACACACTATCTACGCAGAAGTTCTCGTAGCCTGTCAGTGGAGAAGATAAAATATCATTACGAACGTAGATACACGTACCTCCGTGGGGATTTTTGCCTTTAAAATTTTGCCGACAGTAAGAACTTGCTAAATAATAATTAGAAATAGCAGTATCGTTGATGTTGTTAGTTGAAAGCCAATGCTCTGTGAGGCATAGCAAATCGAATCGATTTTCGTGTACCAGAATTTCAATGTCTGTCAATTTGTTTGAAAGGGATTGGACATTATGATGAAATATAATTATTTTATTTTCGCAAAGAGTTTGTGACTCACGAGAAATGGAATCGACGTTAGATTGTGGAGAGGAATTTGAAATTGGTACAGCTTCTAGTTCCGGATGAAGCTCGCACACAGCACCTGAACGCGATTGTCACCTTCGAGTACCACATCGTACTCCTGAGCGCAAGTTGTAACGGTGTATGGGGGCGACAGGAGGAATAGATGTTGACGTGGGAGATGAGGAAGCAGTAGGTGAAAGAACGGGGACAGGAGAAGAAATGGGTGTGGAGATAGGAAGAGGAAATGGTGATGAGGTAGGAGCAGAGGGAGGTGGAGGAGATGAGGTAGAAGTAGAGGGAGGTGGAGGAGGAGATGAGGTACGTGCAGGAGGAGGTAATGGAGGAGGTGGATGATGTGAGGTCAGATGTGAAGCTAGGAGAGAACCGAAGTGCTGTTTCCCAGACGGTTTCAGGTGTAAACCGTGCTGGGTAAAGTCCTTGGCAGTCAGGTGTGGTTGCAAATCAAAAAATGTGATTTTTGTGTCTGCCAGGTGATGTTTTAGGGAGATGTTTGCCAGGTTAATTTCGTGGTTTATTTGTGGAACGTTGAAGCGTGGAGGCAGGCTAGAGAGCACTATGTTTGTGTGCAGGGAGGCCATTTTTAGTTTCTGTAGATGTTCAGACGCGTTAAAATGTCCACCCAAGTTGATATCGTTCTGCCCACCTATGATGATTACTGTGTCCCGCTCAGTGAGTTTTTTAGTGTAAGTGTCCAGTTCTCGAATAACTTCAGCCAAACGAGCGTTTGGCTTAAAGAAACCGGAGACTGAGAACTGGCTAGGAAGAAATCCACGCAATACGGAGGACATCTGACGACCGTGCGAATCAGCTAGTATGAGCACGTTTGATTTCTGCGTGGAAGTGTTGGTATCATCTCTGGATAGCACTACTTTACGTGGTTTTGGGCGGCTGTGCTTACCAGTGCGTGGTGTGCGAACAGGTCTGGGTACTGGACGGGAGGGGATGAAACGAGTAGGTAAGGGAGGAAACAGGGACATGTCATCTAACACACTAAACCTATTCTGAGTGAAGAGTTGGGGTGGTGCATGCGTCGTTGGTTTAACCGGGTGATAGCAGTTGGAAGGACGGCGAGAATTCCTAACTGTAGTCCAACCGCCGATCGTTTTCTTATTGATCTCTTCCAGCGCACTGATTCGTGTATCAATATAATGTACCAAGTTATTGTACGCCTTCTGAAGATCAGCTTTGAATGAGTTGAGGAATGCGATAGTGTCCATTGTTGTGAGAAAGTTAGCAACTTCACGATAAAAGCAAATGAGAATACACGAAAACTGACAACTAACACTGAATGAAGGATGCTAGTATAATAATATATTTATTACTACGGAAGTTACAAATGAGATAATAAATAAATTAAATATACAAACAAACCGACGACAAAAATGATTGAAATAATTATTTAGGGCGACCACTGGAGATTAATTAATTCGACAATAACTACCGTATATTGTGTTAAAATGCAAATGAATACGAAAGAATCAAGAAAATCGAATTGTAAAATGGTGTAATAATTCTATGAAATTATGACGACGAAAACTTGGGTGCAACAATGAGGCAGGTTTTAAATAAGGAAATAAACTAACCGACAACTAAAATGACAGAAATATTTTAGGATGACAACTGCAGATAAATTAATTCGACAATAACTAAGGCAATATTATGTTAAATTGTAATGAATAACTACAGAAAGATCACGAAACAAATGGTAAAATATTGGAATAATTCTAATTACGACGAAAAAACTTGAGCAGTGCAAGAATAGAGTACGTTATTTTTAAGTTAATAATGATGTAATAGTATATGCACCAGACAATCTATATATATCTGGATGATATACTTCGGTATGACGTGAATATGGAAGACCACTTGGAAGGGCTCCGAGAAGTGTTTAAGAGATTGAGGAAGGCAAATTTGAAATTAGAACCTAGCAAATGTCAGTTTTTTTAAAAAGTCAAATTTTTGGGACATGCCTTATCGCAAACTGGGTTGAGACCAGACGAGGAGAAAATAGAAGCAATTCGAGAGTTTCCCGTTCCGAAGTGTGTGAAAGAGGTTCAATCTTTTTTGGGGTTGGCGGGATTCTATCGCAAATTTATTAGAAATTTTTCGGGAATAGTTAGTTGTTTGTCAGATCTTACGAGGAAAAAAGATAAATTTTCATGGCAGTCTCAACATGAACAGGCTTTTGAATTGTTGAAAAAGGCTCTGACTTTAGCATCCGGTTCTGCGGTTTCCGGATTTCTCCAGACCATTCGTGTTGACACCGGATGCGTCACCAGTGGGCATTGGAGGTGTGCTTTCGCAGCAACTTGACAGCGGCGAGCATCTAATCGCTTGCGCGAGTAAGAAACTGTCGTTGCAGCAAAGTTGGTTCAGTGCTACTGAGATGGAGTGCCTAGCTGTTTTGGAGATGGTTAGAAAATTTTTGTGTGTATTTGCTAGGTCGGCCATAACAGATCATAAAGCATTAAAATGACTGCTGACAGAGTCAGATCCGAACCCGAAATTGGCCAGGTGGGTGATGGAGCTGTCCGAGTATACATTCTCGGTACAGTATCGTACTGGGGTGCAAATTCCACATGCGGACGCACTTTCCCGAATACACTGAGGTGTGTGGGCAACTTCTGGGAGGGGGAGGATTATGAACCAAATTGGGATATGGAGCGGATAAGAACTGAACAGAGGAGGTGTCAAAATTTAAAAAAACGAATTTCAATTAGCTCTTAATAAAAAATCAGGTTATTTCTTAAATGAGCGGGGAGTATAATGTAGAATACACACACCACCGCCGGAGCCAGTCACGTCAATATGCGCACCTTTGTCAATGAGGCAGCATATTTTGAGCAGGTGTCACGATAATCCTTTGGCAGGTCACCGGGGATTTACTGCTACGTTGGATATGGTACGAAAGTTTTTTAACTGGCAGGGTCGTATGGACACATAAAGTGGTACGTGCAGAAGTGTTTAATTTGTAAAGCAAGGAAGCCTCCTCCCGTACGAGAGGCGTCAAAGTCTTCGAAGCCGTTTGAAAAGGTGTCACTGGATATAGTGGGACCACTTACTTGTTCAGATCGCGGGAACAAATATATCTTGCCTTGTCAAGATCATTTTACGCGTTACCCTGAGGCAATCGCAATACCAGACCAGTCGGCAAAGATAGTGGCTCGAGCGTTTGTCGAACAAGTAGTGTGTCGCCGCGGAGTGCCAGAGCTGCTCCTCACTGACAGGGGAACGAAATTCACGTCCATGCTGATGAAGGAATTATGCGGGATACTTGTTGTGAAGCAAATATTCACGTCGGCGTATAACCCGTCGGCGAATGGGAAGTTGGAGCGAACTCACCAGTCCTTCGCTTCGGTAATTTCATGTTACGTGAACCAAGATCATCGGGACTGGGATAACCATCTCCAGTTCGCGTTATTTTTTTTACCGAAATGCGAGGCATAGAATAACACGCTTTAGTCCAGCATCCTTGGTGTATGGGCGAGAATTATCTCTACCATGGGACGCCATATTGTCGTTAAACACGAAACGGTATAAGGATGAGCAGTCATTCGCGAACGTGTTAGTAAGGAATTTACAGTTAGCTCACCATGAAGCTTGGAGGTATAATTNATTTAGAAAACTTTCAGTTAGAATTATACAGAGTAAATAAAGGAAGGGTACTTACTCCCATTCATGAAGGACAGTGGGTGCTGTTAAAAAATTTCGGAATGTCACCAGGACATACTAGGAAATTCGCACCAAGGTGGGAGGGACCGTACATTGTACGAGGGACAACCAGTCACCTTTCTGATAGAACACGTACACGCAGGACGCACAGTGTGCGCCCACCACAGGAACTTGTTGCTTTTTACCTCAGGAGGCAGAGGAGCAATCGCCCAGGGTAGTGTTGGCAAGGACGACACAGGAAGCACGGGGAAGGAGTGTGGGTGCAGATCTGAGGGGGGTTGAGCAGACTGTTCAACCAAAGGCAAGGTCACCATACAACCTTCGCCCAAGGCTAGGGAGTACACGTACAAAATAGGTGTACAGGAAAAATCAACTTGGGGCCCAGATGGATTTCGAGTTGGGGAGCGTGCCGGACCTCTCTAGGAGGCTGCGGACGCATGGAGGCAGCGCAGTACGCCGTTGTCGGAAGGATGGTCGGGGTGCCAGACGGACGGACGGGAGGAAGGACGACTCATCAGCCGGACCTTCACCTGCCACGCGTCTGGATCCGGGGGCAACCGATATCGAGCTAGAGGGGGTTACCTCTCGGAAGGGAGGGAAGTTGGAGACAGGTTGCCTGTGATCGTGCCGGGAGAGTTAGGAAACTCCGGGTGAAGCTGAGGGCAAAAGAAAGACAGCAACTTAGAAAGGAAAAAAATAAGTGTTGTAATTGTAAATGACATGTACTTCTTACAGGTGGACACATGGGCAGCCACTGGCGAAGATGGAACTTTGGTGGTTATTCGCGATAACGTGTGGACTAGTGAACGTGACTGCGATGGGTTTTGTGCCACGGGACTCAGTGGTAGTGTCGTGTGCCGAGTGGTGGGTCAGCATTGACTTACACGTGCCAGAAGCAGAGGGAGCGCTGGGTCAGGTGACTGATCAGGCTACCAGGTTCTTTTCACAGATCGAATAACTCTGTAAAAACTCGAGTGCGAAGGCGTGGACACCTGTGTTGGAACAATATAGAAATACAGTCGTGTGGGAGTTGGGAAGATTGCACGAAAAAATAAAGGGTATGAAGAGAATTCACGAAACAAAAGAGGGTTAATGAATATCCTAGGGAAAGGGTTACATTATATGGCGGGGATTGCGACAGACGAGCAGGTTAGGGAATTACAAGAACGGATTTCCCATGTTCAAGAGGATGCACAGATGGCGCTTAACGCCCATGTTACCATTTTATCTAATGTTTCGGCAACTCTGGTGAGGCATGACCATAAGCTGTCAAATACTGTAGGGGCACTGAATGCTTTACATGAAACTATTCAGGGAGACCATAGGGTTCTTGCGGAGCTGGTATCACTTTACCAAGAGACTGGGGTACTGAGCGGAAGAATTCAGGAGGGCTATACTGCGCTGATGCAACACGTGCAGTCTTTAAAGCTGGTCCTGCAGGGGATACAGGCCAGGCTGACTACAGCAGAGCTGGGAATTCACCTACTATTCTTCCTCCTGATCTTCTTCTTTCTGTCTTGGCTAACGCATCAAGTTCGCTAACAGACGGCCTGGAGTTTGGGGGGTTTCCAGAGCAGGTTGTTGCATACGGTATACGAGGTAGCACGGGTGCGTGTACTAAGTAGTACCCATCGCACAACCATAGTAGTCAGCTTGTCACTCCGCAGTGGTGACGAGTTCCGGATGAATGAAACTCTGGCATGGTCGGTGGTAGTAGGTAATTCTGGGTGAAGCGTAGTCTTGACACCTGACTCTCCTTATCTTCTCGTTTCTTCTAATTCTTCGCAATTCGTATTCTTAGATGCACTAGGTGACTGTCGCGAGGCGTCCGTCACTGTGTGTTCTTCTCCAAAACCAATCTTTTCTTCTTCCGCCCGCTCGTGCAGTATAGCGGTGTTTCTGAATGACTCAGAACGGATACACCGAGATTGCAGGGTCAGCGTAGCGATGACTGCGTATGAACAGTTCGCGTCAGGGGAAACTCCTGGTAAATGGTACTACGCGGTCAGCGAGAATTCCTAGTTGAATGTTTCGTGTAAGGGTCAGCAGTCCAGATTGCAATTACATCGGGAGGGGAGTTTTTCTCTACCACCCGGATGCTCTGGTCATGCCCCTATCCAATATTTACCCCCATTTTTTAGTATATTTAATTTTTCAATGCCGTATGTAGCTCCAACAGTACAACCCTGGACCTTAGGAATTCACAACTTCTCTGAATTGATGTTAAAAGAAGAGACGAATACAGTGAGTAAGTTTCTGGAGTCTCTCAAGAGCCAAGACACGCATAAAGTGCCGAGCGTGCCGTTGGAAGAGATCAAAAGACATTTGACACTGTGGCGATCAGGTCAAGACAATATAGTACAAATAGGACTAATATCATGGATTGTGTATGTAATTTTAGGAGTAATAATGTTAACTGTAATTACTTGTACAATACTAAAGTGTAAGAAAAAGAAATCTGAAGATCAGGGAAAGAGGAGTGTATCAGTAATAAATATGGTTCCGATGCAGAACCATGTTCCATTGTTTCCTCACTTGTAAATTTGGTTTTTTAATTTTTTTTTACTATTATTAAATATGAATTAATGTGTTATCTTGTATAGAATTATGTAAAATATATACTTTGTTGTTGTGAATGGTTATTGGGAAAAAAAGAAAGGAAAAAAAAATATTTTTTTTGGCGAGTTAGATTTTAAAAGCGCATGCGAGAAATGGAACAAATTGTAAATATTCGTGTGTAGTTTTTCGTGAGCAATGTGACATGATGTAACCAAAGTGTATGTATATAGGTGTCAGATGGGCAGTGGTGTCGTCACGGGAGTGGGAATTCCCTTTTTTTTGGGGGGGGGTGGGTGTTATGTAATGACGCCACCTCGAGTATGCCCAACTAAGCATGTTAGAATGGGGTCAGGCGCGCTAGCAGACGAGACTAGTTTACGAGGTTGTGACGTCAGGCTATAAACCGTATATATGGGGTAAGATCAGAGGATCTCGCCCACTCTCTACTCTCTCGCCACCTGACCTACCAGCCGGACCGAACCCGGGACCGCCAACCTCCGCTCTGATCGAGCTGCTTACTGGCATCCGCCGGACCACGATAGCCTGACGAACATGACCTCGCCAACACTTCTCTCTGGGCCTGCACCCCATCAAGCGTCTTTGTGAGTATTAAACCCCTCTTACGCACTATGAGTTTCTCTGGAGCTAACTACCCGACCTCTCCCCCCCCCCTTTTCACCCCTTTGCCGTGTCCAACCTCGCAGCTCAGCTCGGCCAAACACGGAGTTGCGAGCAAGGCCACGACAAACAGTATAAGATAAAAGTTACCTTAGATTTCTTATTCATCATTTCACACGTTTTTTTTTGTTAGTTATAAACGAAAACGTACACTTCATGTATTCCGTTATTCAACACTCCACTATCGGATTTTTTTTATTATAGATTCCTGACTTCCAAAAGATTTGGAGAGCACAAGAAAAATCGTAGAAATAAAAAACAGTCATCACGAATGAAAGCCGTTTCCTTCTTAAAGAAAAGAAAGTGAACTAGTTTTATTTTGATATTTTTTTCATATTTTAGTGTTATTTTATATACTGTTAGTATATAATTAGTAGTACACAACGAAACACAGAATGATTTAAGCATAGATAAATACGTCACTCTCAAGTACAATTATTTTGTTCAAACTCTCCGACTCCGAATCGTTGAATCAAATTAGATCGAAGAGTTGTATCTTTGGGACATAAAGACATTTCTGCATGTCGTCTCGAATTGGAACATCCTTTTGCAGCACAATAAGCCAGGAATTTCGTTTGTCTCAATGCTTACTGTGTCAAATTACTTTTAGTCATTGAATTACTTTCAAAGTATCGCCATGTTGTAAATATACGTTGTTTACAACTGATGTTTTCTTTACGATCAGAAACCGTTAAAAGACTTATGTAATTTTTGGGTTTTTACTTGTGCTTCATGAAAGCAACTCTGTAGAAGTGTCTTCGAAAAAAGAATTAATCGGTTAAATGAAATGTGACTAGAAAAAAAACATGCAGAAATATTTTGGCACAAATTTATTACCATAGATTAATATCCATGTATATGAATTCAAATACAATGTTTCAAGTAATTTCAAAATTCGCTCCCTGTTGAAAAAAATTACGCATCCACTGAGAAACCTGGACGCGAATCGGCCACTTTTTATCTACACTCACTCTGATGTAGACTGAGGTACAGAGGACGAACAGTCGGGAAATGATGTTTGAGTCGAACTGTAGTCGGAAGTCAGAAGAGTCAGATTTCAGTGGATGTGGTGAGGGGTGGGATCTGAAGGGTGTGAATGTTGGTGTTGGGGATCGAGGCTATTCCTTTGGTGAATGATAGTGAAGGGGTTGTAGGGGGGAGGGGAATAAATGCCAGTGATGAAACAAGTTGAAATTGAGAGAGGGAGGTGAGTGGCAGAGGTTGCATATCAGTTGAATCTTGGGGCACGCAGTACTTCACGTTATTGATTCTGGAGACTAACCAACTGCATTCTAAGTCTTCTCTTTAACTCGTACTCCTTCCACCTGCCAAACTCAGTCATACTAGAGTGAACGCGTAACTTGCTGAATGGAGATGCTACGTCTAATCGTAACATCTCTTAATCGAAATACAAAGGAGGAATCATGTTTGTTTCTATGTAATCACATTACTCTAAAGCGATTAACGATGGAATTGGTGCTTCTATTTTCTTACTTTTACAATATTTTAACAAACTTCGTTTCAACAAAAACGATAAAACATCAAAACGCTGTTTCTTCTTCTTTTCGTTTCAAAAAAGTCTTAATTTAAGAACTTATGCATTTCAAAGTTGATTTATATATTTTGTTATTTTGAGATTAAAAACTCAAAATACCCTTTTTATACCCTGAAAAATGTCGTTCTTTTTCTATTTTACAATATATTATTGTTTTTCGTATTATTCGTTTGATTTGACTTTTTTTCCCGATTTCATTGTAAATAAGATTTTTAGTACTAAAATATCATTATTTTTCTTTCAAACGAAAAACACTTTGGTTGAAAACTAAAATTTTCTCGACACATAGTACTGCTATTTTCCACCGCTACGACAAAAACTCAATTCCAAAACTTAAATCAATCTTCAATCTCTACAAGACCGAGAATCCCGAAAGAAACGCCTCCAAACATGGAATTCGTCCGTTCAATATTCATCTCACTTTACATAGCAAACACTTTTTTACTTTATGTCGAATGCACGCAACACTCCTATGCGCGATACCGCACTGAACAAACTTCATGGTTCGTAAATATACTCGGTAGGCGCCATTAGCTGTAAAAGATAGTTATCTTATTCTATATTATTATAAATTTATTGCTCATCTTATGAATCAATTAAAAATAAATTTATGACACTTCTAATAATTCGTATCCTAAGAAATTAAAAAAAATGAAATATTAAATCTGAGGGTAGTTGCAATCTCTACTTCAAATCATGATTTCAATGCCGAACTAATATTGCGTAGTTCATGTTAATTGGTTCGTTTAAGTTATTTTTGAAATGTGATAGGTACATCAATACGCATGATCTATTGTACCCAGGTATTAAATTAACATTTTCTCTTCAGAGCAACTTCTCGAAGGTCCATTTATACCGCCCTTTCATACGTTATGTGTGAGAGGGGCATCACTCAACGTTTCAGATTACGTCAATGTGATAGAACACGATAACAAATCAATGTCGCTGATTGTGCCCTGAGGAGTGAATCAGGATACAATCCATGGAGCAACATGTCACCGTGAACAATACGTGTGAACGGAACGAAGTCACACTACTGTGAATGTCAATGAAGTGATAATACGATTTCACGACAATAATGCCATGAAAAGTTCTGCATTTTATGTCTGTTCTTACCGATCTAATCCTTGAAAGGTGAATATTCCCTTTGTTCATCAGAATGGTTTTCTATGGCACAATGAGACAAGTTAGGATTGTTTGATTTGACATTTCGTTTCAATTTATTTTCTTGTGAGTTTTCTCTTTCGACGGAATATTAGTCATCATCAGAACTTAAATACAAATTACACACAGTGTAAAAGTTACGAATAGAGAGACGTCTCCACTAATAAATGTAAATTCAATGTCCGAGGCATGGGAATAGGAAAAAATAATTGATGAACTTCAAAGGATCCTTCTTATTGGTTTATTGCAAATAAAATGGTTAATACTGATGAATTAGAAGAGCAGAAAAACAATTAAAATCAGTAGACGCATCACTGTTTTCTAAGATGATTTTAAATGTGTCCACCAGAGTTCAGGTACGTTACGCGAGGCGAACAATCCACTGAACGTATAATCTACGTAAGCGATTCGTGGAAGCAAAGTTATATAAAGGCTGTCAAGAACATTGTTTTTAAGCAAAGAAATTAAAAGTGAAATAAAAAACAAAAATTTATATGGTCTTACCTTTGAGCTGTGTTTATTAAACCTCCGTTGTAAAAGTGTATATTCCTTATACCTACATTTTAAAATAATCTGTAATTACGTACATATTAACATTTACTACTGATAACTGTATTTTTTAAGGTTTTCTTCGTGGTATTAATTTTTGAAATTAAGAAAAGTAGAGAAATATGGAAACTAACATACGAATTAAAAATATTATAAGAACTCCAGGGCAACGCCGGACAAACGACCTAAAAAAATCAGACCTGTTGACAAATTTTTTAATACCTAATGTACAGTAAAATATATCAATTTACAGCACCGATTTTGCTTTGAATGTTAATGTAAATTGTGGTACATTTTATTAGCAACGGAAATAATACGTTTTTATAATTTATTTGTGAATTTTTTAAAAGTTTTTAATGTTTAACCATAATTGTTTTTGTTTTTTTCTCAAATCCCGAGCATCGCCGGTTAGTTCTGCTAGATTACTGTAAATTAGAGATAATAAATAATAGATAATGAATAATAGTTATTTCTGTTATTATTCATCAGTAACTTTTATTTCGTCTGTAGTATGTACTCATACCTGACAGAGAAAATAAACAAAAATGAAATGTCAAACTTAAGATTTCATTCTAATTCACGTCATACAAAACAAAGCAAACAAGTTCAAATCATTACTAAAACGACATTTTCGTTCTATTGGAGTGGAACACTAAGAATAACATGGTGGAAACGCACACAAATTTATTCAGCACTCCCCTCTTCCTCAGCATTTTCACGTTTTATTTTTGGTAGGGGCGAATCGGCCATGATTGATGCGAGACATACGAGCAAACGCGTTTTTACGCTCGTATGTCCTTCGTTTCGTTGATCTAATGTAAATCAGAATATGATGAACGATGATACTCTAATGTGATTGAATTAAATTGCATTCAATATCATGCAAGTCTCACTCGAATTTAGAACCAGAAACACTGAGCGTGGAACCTTCGACGAAGAGTAACTTCGAAGAAACCGTGATATTATCAGAAGTAGCTGTGTAATCCAGCTAAGTTTCACTCTCTGTAATCCAGCTAAGTTTGTATAAAAAACTAAGTGAATATTTGGCCAATGTGGAAAGTGTAGATAAGAACTATGGAGGTACTATAAACTTTCTGGTATTCAACTGGGTCTAAAGACCCGTGAGGGAAATCAAATCAAATCCAAATTGGTTTGGGAATGCCTCGAAAACATGAAGACATTGGCCTCACAAAATTCAGAGGAACCAGGGGTGTTAATGAAAATGAAAAGGCAGACAAACTGGCTACGGAAGAATCTACTGATACTTTTATAGAACCTTAACCCTGGCTAGTGTTGTTCTTTGGTCATGTCCTAGGGGCAATTCGCGACTCAATCAGGAAAGAATAACATATTGGATTTTAATTTGGGGACAGCAACACTCAAAAGCACTCATTAAAGAAGTGACAAAAAGCAGGGCACAAGAACTGCTTAATATTAGTCGGGATTTACTTCATTGGTCTAGAAATAGGACAATGTCAAATTCTTTGGATTCCAGAAAATAAGTAATATGTCATTCTTACGTACTATATAACATTAAAAAATCTGTCAATCTTGAAGTATAAGATTTTTATTCAAATAATGTTTTGCTTTATATAATAATTAAGGTAGAATTTTATGCATTGTTCCTACATTTGTAGAATTCTCTATAATCTACTTATGTTCGTTCGTATCATAGGATAAATGGAAGGAAACACATATATATTCCAGCAACATCGTACATTTTACTATATACTTGCCATCCGAGTTGATTTTGGGACAAGATTCCAAATATGTTTTCAAAACTGCCCCATAATACTTCACACCCTGCATCTCCGCGTTTCCTACCTCCATCATCCCTCCTAGAACGCTTATCCCATCAATATTTCCCCTCCATCTGTATAGTTTCCTTTCCGCAACTCCTTCACTCTAGACGATAGCGAGTAGCTGCTCCTCCGTTCCAACGTTCGTGGTGCTGTGTACAAGACTTCCCTTTTAACCGGTTTTAGAACTCTTGCGCGAAATATGGTGCTTCTTTTTCGCTACTTTATCGCGATGCGATGCGACGTGCGTCTTTTGGAAGTGACAGTCGCTTTCCCTCTCGTATATGACGTCATCTCTTCTCTCCGTTTTTCTCAATCCCACTTCCCTCTGCTTTGCTCCGAATACAGAGACTTCCACAGGGATCCATGATTTCTGCTTTTTCATTTCGTTAGATTCCGATACAGTATTTTGGTCGTCTAAAACTTTTACTAAAGCGTTTGCATCAATCGTTTATGTTTGTTACGGTTCTATATACATATGTATTTTTCTAAATGAAATCACAATAAGGAAAACTCATTTCTCAAAATGCAAACAACACTTGAATTATTTCCTTCGGTTATAATACAAATTATCCACAACTTACAGTTTGCTATTTTATTAACATCTAAACAACTATCTTGATGCATGGGCATATAAAGAACCCATTCACTCAGATGAGCAAAATTTTGGATACTATGTTTTGGGTTTTTCAAATTCGATGAATGCAGATTATTGGGATGTATTTTCTTTGACTTCATAGTGTCATCTCTGGGAATAGGAGGCGTTGTATTTTAATGTATCAATCAGATGGTAATAGACATCCTTTCGTATGTCTACGTATGTCCTGGTATCAGATCAATAACATGAATAAATTTTTATCGCACAAAATCTAATACAGCCGAAATGAGATACCGTAAATTTCTTCAAATAAGACGAATAAATTTTTGCCAACGTTTTATTGTTTTAGCATATATCTGTGCTAGAAGACGACCTCCAAACTATCAACGGCTTATGAGACTAAAAGTTGTGGGATTTCTAATACTGCGGATGGAACTGAAGACGAAGAGGAAATCGCCTGGTTAGATATAGAATGGGTCTCATGCGACGAACTCCTCAACCACGAAAGTGAGGATTACTTGATCTATTTCCCTGAAATAATGAATGTTAGGATTTTACGGCATTACAAATACATTGGTAAGAGATTTGTTTTTCTTTAAAAATTGTTTCAGTTTACATAAATATTAATCTAATTTTGTTTCTATCTGTCCTATAAGATGATCCGGATTTTGGGGGTATTTTTTTTCCTGCATTAGTGCCCTTGATCGGAATTGATGGGATGGTCCCTTGCTTGCTTCCGGAGAGTAAAATTAGTTTATTGTCCTCCACGTGGTCATAAGCAGCTTGTACTGTTTTTTGACAACTATTGTCTCAACTATTGTCTCATCTGCGGAAATATTTGTAAATATCTGTATTCCATCCATCGAGTCCACAGATTCGACTACGATAGTGTAGTGATTGCGTCTACTTCAGTTATGTCGTGTTGCTTGGGAGAGCATGTGTTCAGTCCTCGCCTCAAAAGGACTGGTTGATGATTTCAGCTCATATACGCCAGACAAATATTGATTTCGTACCCTATGCTTCGTAGTAATCCAATACCTCTCCTTTTCAGTTCCTGTACCCATTCCATAGTGGTTAGATGAGTCATTTGAACCATGTATGTTAATTACAGTTAGCTAATAAAACGAATGTAATTAATGGAGGAAAATGCATGAACGACGTAAACCAACAATGTGATTACAACAATGTGATTACAGACTCCAAAGAAAAGGATGTTTCACTGCAGGCTATAACAAATAAATTGAAAGAAAAAATTAATCAGAACAATTGTTTATTCAAGAATAAACGTAACTGTTAACATAATAAAAGATGGTTTTAGTTAACAAGTAAAAACATTTATCGTGAAACAATATGATTAAGACTAAGTTAACATTAAGATTTAAAGACTAATAGACTTATTAACTGAAGTAATTAATATAGAACGCAATGGTTTGAGAATGAGGAAGAACAGAATTGTTTGTAACTCTGATTGAACGAAATATTTCGTAATCAAATCAAAGTTAAATTCACGCAAGTCTCTCGCTATGCAGATATCACTTGTAACTGGTCGAAGAATTCGGCTTTTGAACACTGGAGCGAAAACGTCCGCTAGGAACCCGAGTTTAACCCATATTGCTGGTAGCTATCCTTCCTTGATTAAAAACTCATCGTAATCCAACACTGGGTCAGAACGGTGGGATTGTGTCCAGGATATTGAACAAGGTAACGTTCTTGACTGCCTGCCTGCCGTGGGGTTGAATGTTTTAAAGAATTTTCACATATATCCGTTGTAGTTGATGAACAATAACTGCGGTCGTGGGGAGGTAAAAAACCGCCTTAGATAGAAGAATAGAGCAGATAAATTGAATTTTTTTAACGGATCAGCGAAATACATGAACTGTATTGTTGGAAGAAATTATTCAGTCGATGGTGCTGCATGCCTTTAGTCTTTATATATTAATTCAAGTGAATTGTTATATATTAGAAAGCCCTAAATTTTTCATGGTTCCTGAGTATTGATTTTGAGGAATCGCTAGGTATATGGAACCATTAGATACACAGATTTTAAGAAATTCTTCTCAAGAACATTTTTATTCGAGTGATATCACAAACACACAACAAAAACTTTTGTCTGGTAATATTTTTTTTATTTTTTATGAAAGTTTGATACGTTCGAAAATTAAGTATTTCGAGTAGTATTCTTGGTATAATTCATTTTTATCAAATGCCTTGTAAAATGAATTGTCTGAGAAATAACATAATTAATGAGCAATTAAACCTATGTAAACAATATTATGATCCAAAAGTATATTTGCTTTATTAATTTGTGTATTTGGTTATTGTTTTAAATATCCGTGTATTATCATCCATTGAGTTTCATTTCTCGGTTAATTTTAAATTTCCAAATTTTCACGGAAAGAATGAAAATGTTTGTATAATGATGATTATAAGTAAGTATCTCATTTACCCTTGGTACGGAACAGAGTTAAGAAAAATCCAAGAAGTATTTATTACCCAGAAAAACATGGATATAAAATTTATTATTAAAATATTTTACAATGAGAAGTTGAACAGATGTGACTTTACGTGCAAACTATCTCAGCTCAATATAAAAACAACTTATAGAAATGTCAAATGTGATATATCTTATTAATATTACGTTTGTTAACACTATTTGGGATCTACAATATCATATGCAGTTAAACAAAAGAAAATTACAGTTTGGTTGTAAGATATGAGAGAGAGCTTTTCACAACATTTATAGTGTTTGCAATGTCGTACGTTTGTGAGAAGCAGACTTAAATTTCAAGAGTGTTATAAAAGTATCAGAAAATTCTTCTCACTAACGAAAAAGGAATATAGGACAATTGCATGTGACACGTTTTAAGGGCACAAATTGTCAAGAATGCTCAGTCTTCCAGAGAACGAACTGAAGAGGAAGGTGGCAATTTCATTACTCCATAAATGTGTCTCACTTACTTCACTTGAACGACCACGTTGTATTTTCGGAAGTAACATCCATTGTGGACTCCAAATTGATCACCGAATATTATTTAAACTCATAAATTTGAACTTAATGTTATTCACCTCACAACTTCAGCGTACCTACTCGTGGAGGAGTGTTTGCAAAGTCAACAGTCAGGTGAAAATTGCGACGGACCGGGACTCGAACCCGGGACCTACTGCTCTGGACGCAGGTGTGCTGTCCACTGCATAATATTATTCAAATCATTTTTAAAACCTTAAACTAAATTTGAGCTTAGTGAAAATAAAACTCACATTTCAATTATTGTTAATAATCAGAGCGCTGGATACGTTCTAGTAGGCAAGCAAACACGTTTGTATATAGGAACCTCCAAAAACGTTATTGTAGGGACCTCAAAAAATACACCCGCCCCGGGTCTTATGAGGTGTGTGTGCACCACTGCCGATTGTGAGTTTTTGAAAGGAAGCTTTGTTTAATAATGAAATTACTAATTTGTATGATAAGTAAACAATATGTTTCAGGTAAAACAAATATATTCAGGTTAAACACACTCTAAATCGAGGTAAGTGTAGAACACATGTTTTAAAGACATTTTATGAACAATAAATGGCAATCAACCCACAAAGTTTGAGTATTTGTCTCTCAAAAACCAATGTGGTATTCATAACTGTAAACAAAAAATTAACATTGATGTAAAAACAAGGTTTGTATATCTATCCAAAATGACGCACCATTTTAAATGAATTATTCTGAATTATAATTTATCGTGGTTACGATTAATTACGATTTTGACTAAGAACTTAACGTTGTTATTGTATTTTTTGCCGTAAATTACACACGGTTTGTATTCATGAGCACAAATCAAAACATTCGTCCAGGTTTCATCCTGGTAATAACTTACATCCAAATTGTTAAAAACTTTGGATAACCATTCTCAGGATAATAAACCACACTATCCAAAAGTAAACGAGCGATCGTCTCATCAATTCCGATCATGCATTCCAAGGGAATAGTGGATTTAAGTTAGTATGAACGACCTGCCGTCTGTAATGAAATACCATAATTCTTTTAAATGAAAGTAAAACTCATTATCTTTCAACATCGTCCACTAAAGTATGGGAGTCAATCCGAAAAATATCTGGAAGGTATTCTCGAGTCCCAATATCTGGACTCAATTATCAGGGTCAGGTTCTCACCAACAACAGAGAAATGGCAACAGCAATGGCTGAATATTTTGCTGACCTAACATCTACAGCAAACTGCGATCCTGATTTCATGAGAATAAGGGAAACAGCAGAGAGCACATCTTTTGACTTTCGTTCCACCAACTGGGAACCCTACAACTTTTCCTTCTCTATGTGGAAACTTGAGTCAGCTCTAGCGACAGCCCACAACACTGCTCCTGGCCCTGATTCAATTCATTATGAAATGCTGAGACAACTCAGTCTCGAGTCGAAAGAATACCTTCTGGATATCTTTAATCTTTCATGGCCCGGGGGAGTATTCCCTAATTCCTGGAAAGAAAGCAACGCTTATCCCTTTACTGAAACCAGGTAAGGACTAAACGAACATTAGTAGTTATCGAAGCATTGTCTTGACGAGTTGTGTTGGTAAAACTCTGTAGAGAATTATCAACCGACGTCTCGTCTGGTATCTTGAACGGCATGACTTGCTGAGTCGATCTCAATGTGGTTTCAGGAAGTTCCATTCCACCCTGGATAACTTAATTCTCCTGGAAACATCAATTCAAGATGCTTTCGTCCGAAGACAACATCCCATCGGAATATCATTGTTCATATTGAAATACCTTTGACGAAATTATTCAACAACTATTTTTTAGTCGTAATAAAGCACTATCAGTTTTAGACGAGTTCCACGGACGATAACAAGACGATAGTTATAAACATTTATAAGCAGTTCTTGTATCCTTCAAATTGAAAACGCATCCTCACAAGGAATCTTCTTAGTACGTATTTGAATATGAAAAGTCATACTACGGAGTGAGGTTCATAGCACAGTTAAGACCACGTAAATCAACATCCTCCCTAAGTGGATACAATTCTCAATCTTGAAGTAGACTTCAAAAGAACTCGGATTAATGATTTACCTAACCGCTGTGGTCTAACAATCTAACCGCGAATTGAATATTTAAAGTAATAGAACATGAATAGAACGATGGAATAGTAAATTTTGTCCGTATAATTAGCAATACGAGAACGTGGAAGTTTAAAGACCAATGGAATGATACATGGTGAAGACGTAGAGTTCTCACTTCCACCATACCATGTGAAAGAGCAGGCTTCCTGACAGGTGCCTCACTATAAGAAAATAAATAAATTGTGTGTTCTAAATGAAGTGCTATTATTTCGCTTTGGAACAGAACATTCTATTTAATGCAAGGAATGGCATTTATCCTAGGCATTTTATTCTCTAAATGTTATTATTTTCTAGCAATATACCAGAGTATAACACTGCCATTATTTTACGTTTTGAAGATATAGCTATTATATTTTTAATATAAGTTATATTAGAAATGTTTTCTTGCACCAGTACACAGATATTCTTTTCTAATTCTTCTCCATATCATTCATGTATTCACAGAATAATATAATGCATTCCCTGACGAATTTAGGAACATGTTTTATGTTCCGCGATTTTTTTGTTTTCTCTCTCATTAACTAATCCGATCTTGAATGAAACGGTGTTACTTATATATAGAGAGTCAAACATTTCATTGTGATCTATCTCAGGACACATTCAATCTCGACTGCTTTTTAGCAATATTTCATTAATCGAAATTCATTTCGTTCGGCCTACATAATTTCCTTCCACTGCGAAGCTCCTATACGTAATTACGTCTGTTCTGGGATAGTTCCTCCACACACCACCAGGGGACTCTGTTGTGCACCTCGTGATTGCGGATTCCCATCTGCCGCAGCGACCGAGCGCCGTCATATCTGCCGTGTCGATCGCGTAGGACGATGGCAGAAATACGAGAGAATAACTCAAACGGCTTATCGTCCTTTGTAAATTACTTGGGGATTTGACGTCAGTC
>NNCF01131005.1:97876-143876 GCA_002313205.1 Laupala kohalensis | reverse complement strand
GTCTCGGAAATTCAATGTGATTAAAAAGGTAAACACACATTTTGTGATAATCGCAAATCAATTGTTCACCAATTGCAGATTCCAACAATTTTGTGCAGTGAAGAAGATTTAATTTGTATAAATATATTGATAGGATTGATAATATTCTAATTAATAAATCTATGATTCACGCGGTCAGAAATTCAAGCTGTAAATATAAAGGAGCGCTCCGTATACAGAAGAAGGCCAATACAGATAAAGTGAAAGATAAAGAAAGAAAAGAAAAGAAAAGAAAAGAAAAGGAGCGTCAAATGTAAGAATTTGAAAAGAAGAGAAAACGTGATTTGACAAACAGATTAGAGATGGTAAACGAAGAACATGCGTTAAAAATAAGAGTTCTGTGACTCGTTAGATTTAATGAATGTTGTGAGAAGAAAATAAAAATAGTATATATTAGATTAATATACGTGATAACTAATATAAGAATGTAAAAAATATGTGATATATATAATCAAGAAATTTTGATTATAGCTTTTCTTTTTTTCCATTTTGACATGCGGGAATTCATAGGAAAATACGGGAATCATACTTGAATCTTATTTTAAAATTTTGGTGGGAACCTTGGCGTAAACTGAAACTTCGAAGTGTGAGCGGAGTGCGTTTCCCAGCTCCTTTAAATAATAATGTTAGATTTCAATTATCAAAATCCAGTATTGAATATCATTTTTTTAAAAATCAAACCATGATTTCTTTTGCCTTATCAACAAACCTATTCCAGATTTTTTAGTTTTAATTCATAATCTAAATATTTTAGGACGCACCCCTGGTAACTACCTCTTAAAAGGGTTTTGAAGGGATTCATAATTCTGGACGTGAGGTTGGTCTCAACCCTGTTAAGATAGTTACTGATGTCAATGAGGATAGTTTCTTACCCATTATTTTGCTTAAATCATGTTTGAAATTGTTATAAGTTATTTAAAAAGTACTACAGCAATGGCGTGATAAAGTACAAGACGGATTTAACTTTTATTAACATAATTATGTTTCATCATTAAAATTAAAAATCATTAAAATGTTAAATTAAAATGTTTAATCATTAAAATGTGTCATCTATGTTTTCATTTTTTTGTCTTCAAAAAAATTGAATTAATTTAATTTTAAAAATTCTGATTGTGAAGGTGTTATAGTGGCTTATGTTATATTCACCTACTGTTCAGTAACTTGAAAATGTACAATTATTAGAGTTGTTAATTCAAATTGAACTTTTGAATGAAGAAAGTATGTTCATTATAATTTGACAATGCAAGTTAACTAAGTTTTTTGATAACGAGTTATTAGGATGACTAATTCACACCGTTCACCGGGGCCCTATTCCTGCTTTAGATTTGGAGGGACTTATGGCCCAATTGATGTGTTTATTTTTACATTAGCTGACTCTGGGACTCAACTAGGGCGTTTCCATGTTTTATCGCATATTTTTCTTTTAATTTTTACTTCGTTTCTTTGTAATTGGATGGATGATGTCACCACTAATTTCCAGGCCCTATCCACTTTCCTTTGTTTATATACTTGTAGTTGATATCTATAAACTAAGTTTTCAGTATGATTCCACACAAAAAATTATTGTTCATCTTCTGTCTTCAGACTCCGGCTAGAAATAGCTTTATAGCATGAGGAAATGGCTTAAAGATAAGCACATATTTCATGGTGTTCTTCCAGCACAATGTGGTCTGAAAATTCATTCATTTATTCGGATTCATTTAAGTGAAGATGACAAAACTGGATCCGTATTACCAATAATACATTTTACTTGAAATATTTTTTTAAATGTCGCTCGTATTTGAAATATATAGAGAAATCAGATAACTTGGACAAGAAACATAATAGTTCTGGTATTACGTTTTTAAGATTATGTTATTCAATTTGACAATTAAACTTCCCAACAATACTTACAAAAATTGATGTTGCTAAATCATAAGAAAGAAGCTCTGGTAAAAATGGCCATTGAATGGCCATATGTTACAGCCAAACGGCCATTCATTTTAAGTGACCTCCAATGGCCGGGTCATTGATGACCATTCATTCCAAATGGACACCAATGGCCTTTGGGCTTTAATAGATGGCCATCCCTATGGTCATTTTTACTAGAGTGGATACCATTCCATCACCTCCCGACAGTCCAGCTATCTGACGGACATTTGACACACTACTTGAACATGAGCTGCACTCTATGGTGGAAGGGAAGAACCGCGTTCATCCAATACGCAGCAGCTGCTCGATGGACGCGCTCAGAGTCGCTGCACTTCTGTCGAAGCTTTTTCATCCCTGAGAGGTGGGGTTCATCCTCGTCGCAGGGCGTGCCAAGAGAGTAGGGGAGGAAACGAGGGGACCGGACGTCCGCCGGTCGCGTGCCGCGCATCTGCCAAGCGGTGGCAGGAGGGGTGGCCCGGGGGTGGCTGTACTTTTCTATTTTGCTCTCGGTGCACAAGAAGTTTCCCGGTATATTATACCACTTACCACTACCACCACAACTATAAATATCATGCGCTACTGGAAATATCAGAAATATATAATTGTTAATTATGGGAATAAAATCATTCTATGACTGGCTGAATATCTGTGACATTGCAAGTGTAAATTTTGTGATTTTGTTACGAATATTCTTTCTTGAATCTCCATGGATACGTGTGTATAGTCTATCACGTCTATATGACGAAGTTCGTCATAAGGATTGTCGTAAGATGTAGCGAAAAATCGTATCAGTCGCTCCAAAATACTTTATAAATATAATACATAAATACTTATGAAAATGGATGTTTACGATAGTTTTGGTTTCTGTAAACACGTGTTATTCGTTTCACTTCTGGAGGCTTTGACTTTTTCATACATGCATTATAAAAATTTAAGCTAAGTATCCTTTGAAATATATAAAATAGGTGAACAACAATATTAAAAGAAGAAGAAATGCTATCCAAGACAGGAATGATAAAATGTTATATCCCTCTTTTAATCATAGGAGACACATTAGTGTGCAGGTATAAAATAGACAATCAAGGGAGACACATTAGTGTGCAGGTATAAATTGACAGACGTATAAATTTTATAGTGAACGACAAAAACCTGGAAATTTTTCATCTCTTCTTGCATTTTGAAGTGAAATTGTGAAAAATAGCAGAAATTTTTATTTGAGGTATTACCTCAGTTTTTGTTTTTAAACATCGTTCATTCAAATATCTAATCAGTTTGTAAGATATATAGAAATTCAAAACACAATTTTCACCCGGATTGAATCTTTGAATATCGAAAAATACTTTATTCGTGAATTTCTAAAGTATAAGAGCAACATCATCTGAAAATTTCATTTTTCTTCTTTACTACTTTTCTCTCTTACTGGATTAAGTTGAAACTAAGACACTCGTAGACTGACTTAGATAATATGAAATTTTTAATTTAAGGCGGTGTTGCATATGCCGTAGACATATCATTCTGACAAGCTACTTCGCTGCCAAATTTCATCCAAATTAATACAGTAATTTAGACATAAGTTTCCACTAATACGTGCACTTTCATTTATGAATAAGTAAAGTTACCGAATTTTTATCTAGAAAATATGAATAAAATTATATTTTCTTTCTTGGTTTAAAAAGCAAAACAAAGAAAGTTGTACCATTCCAGTATTCTCCAACAGGAAATTATTTTATTGTTCATGCATTTTATGGCTTCTTCTTGCTCATATATGAATGATTATAATAGAAATATTTGATCGGAATAGCCGGGATGCTTGCTTGAAGAGAATAAATTAGCTTAACTACTTTTTAAAAATAAATTATTCACGTATTCCAATTTATAAGGTTGGAAGTATTTCCTAATACAAGAAATAGTAATATGTGAAAACAGAACATCCCCCGTAAATTGATACTTTTTCCTGAATGACCACGTTACATATATTCGTTTAATTACGTTGTCCTGTTTTCTGTGCATGTAAAATTCTTTCCCCATCATAAATTCATCACGCTTTAGATTAAAAATTTAACCAGATTTTCGTCCAACAAATACATAATCACTTTCTAAGATAACTACTTCCAAATGGCTTTCCAATATTTCTGGCTATGGTTTATTCCGAGACAAATTTTAATAATTTCTGTACTTATTATCAAAAAGTCATTTAAAATAGAATGTTGGGATTCACAAAACTAGAACATAGGACACATCGCTATTCCTATGTAATTCACTAGGTCACTCAGGAGTGGATTTTTTAATATCCATGTTTTGTTATTCTTTTTCAGTTTTATTCATTCGTACTTGATGTATTGACTGATCTCAGGAATACAACAAGAATTTCTCGAAAGCGATTGATTTCTTTTCCTGCGAAGAATAAATGAAGTAAAATTTGCAAATGTTTAGGATTATCTCGTGCTTAGGAAGACAATCCGGACCAAAACGTGAGAGTTTCTTTTATCTTTTTCCGAGAGAATGTTGTATATGTTTACTTTACTATACATATAGACGGATTTCATAAATATAACTCCAAATGGTCACATTTCCAACCACACATCATATTTTGAATATTTACAAAACAGCTCAAAATGAGGATTCTCAACTTGTTAAATGTGGAAACTTGTTTAAATCAGAATACCATAACAATAAGAACACATTGTTCATTTCAAAATATTTAAAGAACAAAAGGAGTGTTCATGTTTTTACGTTTCAATCATGGTACGTATCTCGTAAAATGGTACTATGTCTGAAATAACGCACTGTCTACCTTTATTCTATGCGATTCCTCTCAGCCAGGTAATAATTCCTTACGATTCTAATCGCAAGCAACTTCATTGAGGCTACTCCCCTCGCCCTTCCCCTCCCATCGCAGTGCGATGCGCGACGGCGCGGGGCGCCAGTCGTGCTCGACATCTGCCGCCGCGTGCGGACTGGAGGCGGCGGCGGCGGCGGTGGTGACGGCAGCTGCTGCTGCTACAACGGCGGACGAGGCCTCTACCGTACGCCTGAGAGCAAGCGAGCGAGCGAGCGCGTCAGTCAGTCAGTTCATTGTGAACCCTGCTGCCGCCCGCATGGTGTGCGAGAGTGACGCGGAGCTGCTGCGCTGGAAGCGCTCTCTGTCGGTGAGTACCGGAGACTTCAATGCACTGTACCGCAAGCGATTTCTCGTAGATTCATTATTTGCGAAATCAAGATAAAAATTCCTGAATTTTTTTTGTACTTTGGTTTAAAATTTGTTTTTCTAAATATTCGAAATAAGAATATTGAATTTATTGGACTGTTTCATTCTAGAGTACATAATTTGGCTTTTATGTTTATCAAACTAATTGCATAATGAGGTATATCTCCAATGTACTGAAACATTTTGAACTATAACTCAAGGTAATAAAAAATCAATATCACCATTCACTTAAGTCGTTCGCTGTACTTCTTGGATTGTATGTTTAAGCATTACCCAAACATAACGTTGCTATAAATGTTTGTGATACTGAAATAATTTTATAGATCTTTATAACGGCGTATCTAAATTAGCTAAACTTGCCAGCAGCATCTGCTGTTAATTGAATATATTTACGAACAATGTACTGAGCTATTATTCCATCCCGGGTAGTGGAAATAATATTACGGATTTATATATATATTAACGGGCAGAAAATGACGAAATTGTAACCTGGGTATTTTTTGTTCGTATTTGCTTTAATTAAATAATAAAATATACATACTTTGCCTTTTTAATCAGATTCTTTAATTAACCCGTATTATGTTTAATATCGCTTTTTTAAGTACAAGCTAAACATTTGTCAAAAAACTGATTTCTATATTTTTTTCACTCAATTATTTCATATTATATTTCGTTTGTATCACATTTAATACAGTAAAATCTGCGTTGGTAGGTAAAAATAGCTTTCGTACATATTTTTTTTTTATCATCGCTAAATTTTTAAAATAACGACAATTTAACTTAATGTTATTACTAGTGCAGTAACTTAATGTTATACCCTCGTGTGATCTATCGATTGTGAAAATAAATCATGGTAATAAATATTTATAGAATATTCGACCCAATTATGTGTGATTAGAAGTGGATTTCCATTCCTTCTACCTTACCAGTTATTCTTTCGAAATATTATTGTTGTGTTACACATAAATATTTAGTATTAATTTATTACCCACATTAAAATTAAGTCACACGACTACCTCGAGAAAATAAATTAATCTTTACGCTCCGGCAGCCAGCAAGGTACTACCCCATCGATTCGTTCGAAGTGCCCATGAATCTCGGTCGAAATGAGGAGCATATAGCTGTGTACCTCGCAAAGATATTTCGTTGCTTCTGAATTTTCGTTCAACATATTTATCAGATTCTTTAAGTAAACACGTTTTTATTTGCATATATTTTTTCCGTGTCGCCATTTTTACCTGGGCAAAAGTTATTGCATATCTTCCCCACATGTAAACCACGGATGTATATGCATAAACAACCTTTACACGTAGGTACATGTGAAACCGGTATTTAAGCGCAAAAAGAACTGAGTGTCGCCTGGGTTCACGCATGGGGATGCGTCTCAGGTCTTCCGGGGTTAGACCTGGGTGGAAATGGTGCACAGTTGTGGAAGGCGAATGGGTGGCGAAGTGGATAACACCCCTCCCATCAAAACAAGGGGTTCTGGATTCGATTGCCGACTCGTCGCCATTTTCCCCTAGTCAAATGTTATCACATGTTTTTCTTTATTTGAAATATATCAAAATAAAGGTGACGTAGTGGTGTAACAATATTAACTTACAACTACATCGCCAAACTGTAGTGGATATCAACTGTAAGAGACATGTTTATTTGGACATATAAGGCAAGGAATAGTTGTTGTAAATGTGTACGAACGTAATTCTTACATTATATTCGTGTAAGTACAATGAATATTTAATTTCCTTACTTCCATAATTATCACGAGATATGTTCATACGACGCCAAATTCTGGATTGGAACCATAGTAAGCATTTGGACAAAAAGAGAGGAAATTTGAAATAATCTCTCTATCAACGTTTATTTAAAGCAATTTAAGAAACATAACTAGCGTCCACATATGATCAAAATACTCGTGCTGGTATCATTATGGGTGACTTGAGTCAGAACATTTTATTTTTCATTTTATTGATAAATTCGTACACTACTCTCAACAATAGTCACTACCAGAGTTTCTTTTACATTTTTATATGATAGCACTGGTCGCGCCACTACTACTTCTCTTATTGCCATTATCTTGTTTTTACACATTGAAAATAATTGAAGTTCACCTCTTCGTCCACGGAGTCTTTCTTCTACTTTTATCACTTAAAGCCCCACTGCTTCTATCTTCTCTTGAACTCTCCTCTTTCCAAAACGTACCATGCACAGTCGAACAGCATGTGTTCTATCGTATCAGTGTCTATCCCATTGCACTCACATCTCCAATCTTCACTCAGCTTTATTGTTTCTGGATATCCGTAGAATACCTGTGTCCTCTTATTTCTGAAGTCGCTCCAGTTGGTTCAAACCATTTCCTATTACTATGAACAAATCGAACGATCTCTATGTACTCGTGAGTTCTTCGACGGACCCCACATCTTATTTTCCATCCATCAAGAATCTTCCCAATCTTACCTTTCAGCTCTTTCACTGTAGATGTTATAATCTTCACATATACACTTCCCCCTTTCTTCGTAAACTGCAAAATCGATTCAACAACTGAACGATGCCTTATCACATATTATGCCGCTAGATAGCAATGGTAGCGTGGTAGCTGGCACGTGCCAGTCGCTCGTCCGTCGAAATGGGAAACATCCCGGCGTGTGCCTGTTCCGATCTAACGGTCGCGGGGAAATTTGATGGCGCGCGCCGGGCTGTGGGGGTGCGTGGCTGTGGGGGGAGGTGGAGTGGAGTGGGGGGGGGGAACGCACCTGCCCATCGGCACCAGGTGGACGATAACCTCCCACCTTCCACTCTCCTCCCGACAGAAGCTAACTCCCTACACTCACTTCTCTTACACTTCATCCTCTTAAAAACATCACGGAAATAGTAGTATCCCACAGGTACATTGAGACAGTACGGTAGAGCATCGATTCAATACTGAACTAATGTTGGCTCGGATGATTCTGATAATGAAAACTCACACTAAAAACTTGCAATACAACCAACGACGTTTGTATAAAAAGTAAATTAAACAAATTATTTATTATTTGCATAATGAGTATCGTTTAATTAAAAAGATTATAAAAATACTTTATATATATATATATATATATATATATATATATATATATATATATATATATAATAACTTTTTATATAAGTTGTAAAATAAAGTCTGTGACACAAAGCTTTAGCACTGCTTTTATTGCTTTTCCTTTGCATTATATCAGCTCGGATAATTGACTGTATTCTGTATTAGTATTACTCGCCAGTCCTATATTTGAAAACATATTCTTTATGTGTGAGACCTTTCAACTCCTTTTTTCTTTTTTTAAATTGTAATTTATCTTCTTTTTTTACCTTTTTGTCCTGACATGAAAGGTATTGCTGGTACAAAAATCAAGTAAAAATAATTAATTTTAGTCATCTTTGTGTGACGTGACTAAATTAGTAAATGTTGGGAAGTTAAATTGGACGTGATATTTCATAGCACTATATGCATTACGATATTTCCAAATAGTTCAACAACGCTGGTATTTAATTATTCTGATTATTTTCTACCACTTGCTCACACGTGCGTTGCGACATAAGTTTCTCATTTGCGACGATTTACACAATCATTTTTATTACGAAGAGTTTACGTCAGATATATTTCTTGAACATTAAAACTTGGTCAAATATGTTTTGTATACCACTTCGTTTTATCCGAATGTTTACAGTTTTATATAGTGTTCGAGGAACACAAATACTTTAATGAAGTAATTCGAGGTAGTCATTCACCAAGTTCCTGTTTATTTTCATTAAGTATTATAATTCGATCAAAACTATAAGTTAGACAAAATTTTTGTACTAAATGTGAATGACGATCATCTTCGAATACTCGGATAACAGTGAAATGATGGTTATTTTCGTTTGGAACTCACGCAGTATGATTACTTTTCAAAGTCACAATTTGTGAGTAATATCGCAGTATAACAACAGAGTGACATGAAAGAAGAAATATTTCCTTACGTTAGTTGTTTAAGTCTGTCATAATTATTTTATTAAATTATTAACTTTCACGGCCTTTCTATGACTGATAAATTTATTTACAAAGTTTCTTCACTGGTTTGCGACTTCGTCGGGTGAGTCATAAACGTCATGATACGTGTGCTTCAGGAATTTTCTGTTGTTAAATATTACGTAATTTCATTCATGATATCTTACTTGGAAAGAAATGTTAACTCCCCGCCCACACAAAAACAATTCTATCTTTTCCAAGTCGACACCGCCACATTCAGAAAAGGGAAGATTTATTTCTATAGCGCTTTTATTTTATAGTACTTTTACAGTTATTTAAAATATTAATAGACCATTGGAGAATTCTTTGCATTACATTTTAGCGATAGATTCATCAAACCTTTGATTTACCTTTCTCTAAGAGTGTAATTTAAAATTGTAATTTAAAAAACTGCAGTTAGGTGATTTAACATTGTCGGTGCGATACTACACTAGGTTAATTATTCCAGTACCGAGTTCAGAGAGATATTTGACAAGTTTGCTTTCTCTGCTCTTTCACTGACGCACTTTGGAACCGAATGAAAATTCCTAGTTTCTCCCGCTGGTTTTATTCCATTGGTTTATTCGACTAGTTACGAGCGCCTCTACATGTTCTACCACCAAAACGGATTCACTTAATGAATAATGCATCGGAACTTACTCTTCTCACGACATATTCAACGAATGAGAGCAAAATAATGTATTAGATTGGTTTCATGCCCCTGAGTTTGCCGCAGTAGTGCGCATGCAGCTTAGGGTTTTCACTTAAGACCAGTGAATTCCGTATGCGATTGACGCTTAGACAGTTAAGATAGGATACAGGCTCTTCTCGTCCAGAATATATTCGTAAACAAATATTCAACTTCATATACGCACAGAATAGTAGAAAAGAATTTAAACGCTACTTAAAAACTATTCCAAATAGATTTATTATCTCATCTGAAATAAATATAAAACAACAAAAGTACATCAATTTCTTGTACAGAGGACGACAATTTTTTTTTATATTTTGTAAAACAAATGTTTAAGGACAAGGAAACATTCCATATAAATGGTTACGTTAATTGTCACAATTGTCAGATATGGGATCAGAACAACTTAACGTAATCCACGAGTGTATCCGTGATTCTTCCACATTGAGCGTATGTGGTGGGTTACTTCATGATCAAGTTTTAGACCCTTTCTTCTGATCAGAAAGAACAATTACAGGCATCATTTGTCTCGATATGCTTTGAACAGTTTGAGTTTTCCCAACTCGAAGGAATTGAACAAACAAAAGGACAACACATGCCTTCAAATTTTCATGTAATCTGAGTCCCGCCACATCATCTGGCATGATTTCCAATTGATTGTATTGACAGAGAGAACGCTACTCTCTCTGTCTTACCTCTTCGGACTTATTTTTGGGGAACATAAAAAACGTGTATGCAGATAACGTGAGTTGAGGTATCTGTGGAAGCTAATATATTGAGCAATTGTTCCTGTAACACAGAGGTGTCAAGAAGTAAAGCACGGGAACGGACTTGCGTTCATCGGCGTGCTCAGTGATCTAAATCGCGATATTGGCTCCTGTTATCGGACAGCAGTAAGGGATTGACAAACTCTGTACCTGGTCGCTCCGACCACGAGATCCACAGGTTTCTGCACAATGAAATTACGCAGTTTATGGTGACTAAGTGATGTCTATGAGTTGTGCTACTAAGAAATAAAATTCGTGAAGCATTTTTTTTCTTTTGCAACTGGTGGGTCCGCTAAAGATGAAGTCTATGAAATGACTTTTATTGTCGAGAAATTGATGCAAAAAATTGATGAGTTAATTTTCTCCTGATTCATATCAAAAATTTTAATGTTACATTTGCAACTATAAATAAGTTGTTTGGACAAAACACAGAAAATATATTCGTCCTTGATATCTTGTTCGCATCAGTGTTTAATTCGCATTGAGATAAGTCGCTTCTCCAGGAAGAATGACCAGGTTCTTTTCTCATTTACATAACAAATATTTTTGAAGACATCGTTCCGTATAAAGTTTTCAATTTTTGATGCTTTAAATAAAATATTGTATTACGAAGTTTTTATTATAACAAAGAAAAAATTCTTTGTCAATTTAGCTCTATCCTGTAAAAGTTTACGGAATGTAATTATGAATGGTTCAAATTCGTTCATTATCATAGGTTTTTTCTTACACCGAATATTATCTCAATTATTCACTTGAAGTTATGAATACTTGTATACCACTTTATCGAAACTACATTGAGGTAATTCGTGAGATAATGGCTGGTATGCATAGAAACGTTTTTACTCTGCTAAGTTTGATTTCTAAGCACACAAAGTAGAGGGTGGAATATATGCTACACCCATGTTTTTCGCAGTCAAGTACGTTAAGCACATTCTATATAGAAGCGAAGTGTCTGCTCTGAAACGTTATGCATTAAAAAAAACCTCTGGATACAATGCTTCAAAAATCGTAGCATAATAAGATCCTTGCTACGATTTTTCGAAGCATAACCTTCTCAGGTTACTTTTTTTTTTTAACATATAATACTCCGTTTCTATTTAGCATCTGCTTCTCATATTTTACTACTTAGTAAAAAGATGTAGCACATGCTGCACCTTCTAATTTTTATGCATAGAAATCAAACGATAGTATACCCTATAGTAAGCAGAGTAGTAGTATTTGCATCGTTTTCATTAATATCAGACTATGATACATATTTTTCTCCTTTACATCACTTCTGCTTTGTATCTCGAATCATTCTAATTTTATCGGTGAATTCTTCGAAAACTTCTCGTTTAGTTTTCTATAGTCGCAAATATTTGCCATATCAACTTCCAGAAAATACATCTTTTTAATTCCTCCATAATCATAATGCATTGCTGGTGAAAAGGGACTTCTCTTTCGGAGAACAGACGACGTTTGTGAGGCGCGTGCCTTGGTGGTTTTCTCCTCCCAGACGTGCGCCTCCGCACCTGCGCCCCCGTGTGCCGACTGGCAGCTGCCCACTTCCGCAGCCGCGTTGTTGCCGTCTGATCTTATTTCCCCTTCTTTCCTTGCTCTTTCGATTATCCCGAACTTCCTCTCGGTCCTCATCCACCAAATGTGACTACATTCCTTCTGTTCCCTTCCGAACTTGGTTTTTTGTTCCTCTGGGAATTATTTTATTACATTTCTATCGCGTGGTTGTAGATCTTCTTCCGGTGTCGAGCAAATTATTTCAAATCCTTTTTAGAACACTTAGAAAAAAAGTAATGCATTACTATTAATGTGTTTGACGAAATATATATTCGATAAATGGGTTTCTACCGTGTGTAGGCCTCATATACGATTTACATATAGCTTTTTAGCTTTTATGCATGGTACAATTATTCTTATCATCTTTACCATCCTAGTTCGTATTGTTAATCGACTTATGAATATAATCGAAGAAATTAATATGTTTAGTGGAAATTACGTAAAAACCGTAATTCCACGTTTTAAGATTTCTGTTGTAGAGTGGTTATTTCCATCAATATCGCCCAAAGCAATGAATAACAAAAAACATTATGTATTACTATTATTATTATTAACAAATGATTTAGGAGAAAAGTTTTCATAGATCTTAGATTATGGATGTAAAACATCTGTCCTTTACTCCCATTGTAGGAAAAGTAAAATGATTATCAAAAGTACAATAAACTTTAAAATATACCTTTTTCGAGACATTTTAAACACTGATAAAAAATCTTTTATATCTCTATGATATATATCTAGATTCGTTTGTCCTCACACACCAGCTGCAAGAATAACGAAGTTTACTCTACGAGTACGTTGTGAACAGAGGAGACGAGCAGGTGCGTACGGGAGAGAAAGCGTTTGAAGTTTCCACAATGAATTTTGAAACAAGAGGGAAATTAAACGAAGGATACCGTTGGAACAACAATCGCAATGAATTTGAAATTGGAGTTTCCTCCTCATGTGCCATCTGCTCTCCCTTCTTTGACCATCCGAAGAAGTAACGAAAATGCTCCCAATTTTTATTTATTCCACTTTACGACTTTCTTTCATAAATATTTTTATTAATACGAATAAAACGAATTAAAAGACTAAATAATTAATAAACGGTTCCTAAATTTTGTTTCTAAAAGAAGTAAAATTTGATTTGAGAAATACAGACAAGATTTAAATATAAGAATTTCGCATTTTTTATTTTCATTACTGGTTACTAAATTTTCTCGTAATATCAGGGGTTGCAAAACTTAACTTCCACAAAATTGAAAAGGATTAACTACATTCTCTCTTTATAAAAAAAAACGAAAAATATTTTAATTCTTATTTTAGGGGGCGCAAGCAATGATTTTGTCTTGGGCCGCTGAAACGATAAATCCGCCATTGTCTTACTTAGATCTCTTGACTGGTATTGAAACGATGGTTCCTTGCTTGTTTCCGAAGAGTTAATTAGTTTGTTCTCGACGTTTGTTACTGCTTTCTGACCATATTTATTTATAATATGCCAAAATATTTTATTAGGAGAAAATCGATTGGTTTTCGAATAATAAAAGAATATAAAACTGCTTCAAAAAACTGAATGAAATATCTTCCCTATGTCAAATATCTTCACAATCAACATTCATAGAGTATCATCTTTCATCTTTCGATAAGATAACACTCATTTGGAACGTTTATGGAAGAAAAACCTGCTTGGATTATATGCAGAGAAATAGTCATCTTCAGACTAATGAACGCCATACAACTCTAGTTAACTAGTTTAGTACCTGCAGCTTTGCCCGCGAGAATTTTGGAATGTGCACGAATAATAATATTGAAATCTCCGTTGATGTAAATTNTGCAGCTTTGCCCGCGAGAATTTTGGAATGTGCACGAATAATAATATTGAAATCTCCGTTGATGTAAATTAAGAAAAAAAATTAAATTCAGATTGGTGGGCAGAGTTAATATGCGTTGTTCGAGAGTATTTTTAATTATTTCTTTCCACTAATATTTTAAGAGAGGAAGTTAAGGATTTTTGAAACCTCTACCTAATCGATGCAAAATAATATATCATCGAAGGATTTACCTCATTTTTTGAAATTACATTAAGGATAGTTTTGATGTTAAGGAAGTTAACGTCTATTTTCTTTCCCATGAAAAAAAAACGCTCAGNTACGCAACCTCCTCCTGGTACGGGCTCGGGAGTCGAGGCGGGTGGTGCAGTGGATAGCACACCTGCGGCTAGAGCAGGTGCTCCCGGGTTCGAGTCCCGGTCCGTCGCTATTTTCACCTGACTATTGACGTTACAAACACTCCTTCACGAGTAGGTACTCAGAAGTTATGAGTTACAATGAAATTACATACTTCCAACTGATCAGTGGCGGATCTAGACCGTAGTCAAGGGGAAGGGTTAACCGGGGAAGAATATGGGGAGCATTTCTAATTGAAAATCATGGTTTTACAACACAAATTTTTAAATATTATCTGTTAAATAAAATACATCAACTCATCAAATAGATAATAAACAATTAATAATATTAAGTAGTAACCAAATATAAAGTGACAAAGTATGGCCTTATCTGCTGTGAGTTCAGGTTTAATGGGGGTGTACTACAGCCCCCTTAGCCCCCTCCCCCATAGATCCATATATATTCCATATTGCTGACCCCAAATAACAATATATACTGAATTGTTTTTTGTTTTTTTAAATTTGCATTTCCAAGTCATATTATGCTGGAATACAGAGGTCGCAAATCCCTCACATACAGCTTTTATGCATAGTACTATAATAGTTGTGATCTTCGTCATTATTTTAGTTCCTCTTGTTAATCGACTGACAAATATAATCGAACAAATTTATAATTGAGCATGAATGTGAAGAATTACTCCATTCTTGCACCTGCCTGCTCATTCAATGGAAATTACGTAAATAACCGTAATTTCACAATTTAAGATTTTTGCTGTAGAATGGTTATTTCAAGTAATATCATCCACAGCCAATAAATAGCAAAAATTACTTTGAGTGTCATGTTTATCCATAAAAAACGTTTGCAAATGATTTAGAAGATGAGTTTTATAGTTCTAGGAATTTAGTGCTAAAAATCTATCGAAATCTATAGTGTAAATATTGCACGTTTACAAACTTGCTACGCTCGCCGGGGGTTTCACTCCAAACCCCATCTAAGGCTGTGTTCTTGCAAACTTACCTGGGGAGGGAGAGGTTAGCCCAACGTAGAGCTTAACTCGAGACTGCTTTCGCTATTATGGAAAATGCAGAAGATATCTCCCCGGCAATATTAGTACGTTTGCTTCTAGGGCGTCCTCAACACATTATCTAATGAGCAAACTTTTCCATCTTAAAATACTAATTTTCTCTTGTGTGTTATTTCATCATCTATTAGGCACCTTAAGGCATTAATGTGTCAAGTTTCAAATCTGTGCGGCTTATAGAAGTAGGGTAGATTTCTGATACATCAATGTGTGTCAGTTAGTTAGTTACACATTGGTACTAATGAACTAATGATAGGCTTACTTGTTGATACAGATGAAGTGATAGTGACTTGTTTCATCAAAACCTTACCTTTCTTTGACTTCTTCGTAGTTCAATTGTATGTGTGATGTTTAGGAGCCGAGCTTGGCGGCGCCAGGCGGAGGGAAGAGACGTCGTCGGAGTCGAAGCTCCGAAGGCGCTCGAGGACCAGAGGCTGGATCCCCGCCTCCCTCGCCCCCTCCTTCGCCACCATCTGCTCCGGGACCCGTCTTGCCCCCGCGCCCCGACGCCAGAGATATCCTTCAGCAAGCTTTGGACCATATATGCGAACTCCAGCGACGCTTGGCCGGCGCACCTTCGCATCACGGGGATGACGAAGATTCGGAGCTGTCAGATGAGGAGTATGATGTCACTGACTCTGACCATGGTATGTACGGGTGCCTATTCTTTACAAAAATCTCGAATCTAACAAATTGGAGTAAACTATAATAAAAATCGTTCTTGGAGTAAATAAGTTTCTCGCAACCTGCCTATTACTGAGTGCGATAATCTGAAAGCATAATACAAAAATAATCTGTGTCTGAGAAAGTATTCCTAAAAACTAGAAGCTTAGATCGGGTCTGTTTTATTGACTGTTTAATTTAACAGCCATCTTGTTTTCCATTTCTGTGCTTTTTTAAGAGATGAATTTTTGCGTTTAGGTCTAGTATGAGTCACAACGTTTTGATACAATTCAAATGTACTTCGAGGCTTGTATTTATTTGCATTTTTTTAAATACTTTGTTTTAATGGTTTTAAAATAATTAGTTCTTGCTAACTTAAAAAGCATTTACTGTAAAAAATAATAAATTATTTTCTTTACAAATAAATTGTTTATAAAAAGTGTGTCGAATATGTAGTTAGCGACTTTCGTGTTTTTACATATTGTAATGGCGCTCTACCATTGAAATTTCTAGACGAAATCGATTGCCATGATATGAAGTACACCATATTCTGAGGAAAATGTGAGATGATTAAGCAGGAAAACACCTAATGTCGAAAACCAAGTAATAAATGTCAATAGAAATATAAAGTTATTCTAAAATGTATGCAGTAAAAAATGGTCCAAACTCAAAAATTTACACATAGAAAATAATTTGTAAAACACGCGTTTCTTTGCTCAATCCTCTCAGTCTGCAGCTCAAAAACCAGCCATCAATTTCCTATTGAATTGTATGTATTGATTTAGTATAATTGTACCTAGTAAGATTTATTACAAACTATCAGACCCGTGCACTGGATATTCGACAGTAATTTTTAAGACATTATGGATTTTGTATCGAAAGATCTTCACTCAACATGATTTAAACATCGTTGTTGTTTGCAATCCGATACTTTTCTTATACGGCAAATTTTGATTGCGGTGTAGTGTGATATTCTATTTTGATTGTGGTATAGTGTCAAGCTGTGATTAAACATATTATGGAGTTAAGAACTTTACATTGCAACAAATTTCATTACAGATTCAGTGTTCTAAACATTTTTAAACTGCAACACAAAATGAGGCGCTTGTCATTTTATTATAACTAGCAGGTCCAAGCACTTGACATTCGAGTGCCATTTTTTATGACTTTTATTTTAAATCTAGAATTCATTCAATGAACATAATGAATAATGTTTTTCAACATTAATAAAATATCAGCAATCAATTAATTAATTTACAAATTTTTGCCATGAAACCAACTTTTATGCCATGATACCAGCCATCGAAGTGAGTCTGTCCACGTCCAGACGGTGGGATACAGAGAAGGCTCTCAAGTATTTCATTTCTTTTACTTTTCTTTTCCTCTATTTACCTAGTTTTTCACTTTAATCGCTTTTTTCTTGTGTCCTGGCCTTCTCTGTGTACTGAACGCTCATCCATGTGTTTGCATGGCGCCCGTGTCGGAGGGAATGGGAATCCTGGCGAGTTGAGGAACCATGTATACCTAGAAGGATGCGTGCCAATAAGCTTGCTTTGGCCCCGACCTCTTCTAGACGGGCGATCGTGGGCTAACCCACCCCCGACCAATCGGCTCGGNTCCTGGCGAGTTGAGGAACCATGTATACCTAGAAGGATGCGTGCCAATAAGCTTGCTTTGGCCTCGACCTCTTCTAGACGGGCGATCGCGGGCTAACCCACCCCCGACCAATCGGCTCGGACGAGGGCTTCGACTAAACTCTAGAGAGGGGGGGCGCAGGGGGCCCTTCCCACCGTTCGGCGGCGTTGGAACAACCCTGTTTAAAGAACCCTGCGTGTCCCCGCTATATCCCCGAGTCGACCCTGGCACCCCCGTGGGGTGTCCCCTTGTTGGACTCCGTGGTTGGTGTGGAACACGGGGATGAAATAAAATCCATACGCATGGAGCGAGTGAACCGCAAGGAGAGTCATCCACCCAAACGTCTTCGAAGTGGCCGAGGGTACACAGCCCTCCCGCTTCTGACAAAACGTCAAAGTTAAAGATCATTCAACACGAGAATGTTTTTGTAGTTTTGTAGTAACGTGAGCTCCACGCTGCGCTTAACCGTAGCAAGGGAGTGATCACTTGCAGGGATATTACGGTCATGCCTTACAAAGATCTGGTGAAGGAATGGGAAGCTGACCATGAGGTGGAGGTCAGTCAGGTCACGAGGAAGGTTGGTGGTGTTCCTGAGAAGACCGCCTCCTTCATCGTGACATTTGACTGTGCTAAACTGCCTCGCGATCTAAAAGCTGGATGGCTAAGCCTGCCAGTGCGACCCTTTATTCCGAATCCTCTGCGCTGTTTTAAGTGCCAGAGGTTTGGACACAAAACAACATCGTGTAAGGGCCGTGATATCTGCGGGAAGTGCGGAAAGGAGGCATACGAAACCCGGCGTTTCATGTCCAGGACCTGGAAAATGCATTAGTTGCTCAGACAGCCATTCGGTAAGGAGCATGGAGAGCGTCTTCTTTCTTGATGAAAAGAAAATACAGGAAATCAAGACAACCGTGATGATCCTATACGGTGAAGCACGGAATAAATGCAGTGCTTTACACCCTGTTTTCTACCAGTTATTCCACAGAAGCAAAGATACCTGTAGTAAAATAGAACGTTTCCATCCAGATAGATTTCACTGACGTGTCTACGACAAAGTCGGGCACATGCCATTGCAATTGTGGGACTGTTCCCGAATGCAAGCCTCATAAATGGATTCTCAGAAAGGCTAACTGGACACTGTATCGTTCTCTGGCTGTCTTCAGAGAAACAGGAAGTGTCCAAGAGAGGGTCAATTATCTGATCCTGGTGATTCATCACGCCGCTGAAGAATCCATTCCGAAAAACATCTGTTTCCACGAAGGCTTCATGTCCGTCCGCCATTCGGGCGAGGCGAAGAGCGTTGCGGAAATTTAAGAGTAGTCCACCTCCGGAAAACCTCGCCGTATATCGGATTGCTAGAGTAAAAGCGCGCAGAGCCATCAAGGGATCCAGATCCACCTCCTGTAAAGTGTTTATAAATACCATTAAGAGAATACCATCGTCCGCTAAAGTATGGGAGTCAATCCGAAAGATATCTGGTAGGTATTATCGAGTCCCAATATCTGGACTCAAATATCAGGGTCAGGTTCTCACCAACAACCGAGAAATTGCAACAGTGATGACTGATCTAATATCTACTGTAAACTGCGATCCTAATTTCGTGAGGGAAGGGGAAATAGCAGAGAGCACATCTTTTGACTTCCGTTCCACCAACTGGGACCCTACAACTCTCCCATTTTTATGTGGGAACATGAGTCAGCTCTAGCGACAGTCGACGACACTACTCCTGGTCCTGATTCAATTCACTATGAGATGCTCAGACAACTATGTCTACAATCGAAAGAATACTTTCTGGATGTCTTTAATCTTTCATGGTACGAAAGAATATTTCTGGAAGCATCGCTAATCCCCCTACAAAAACCCGGAAAGGACAAGACGGCCATCNAGGACAAGGCAGCCATCAGTAGTTACTGAAGCATTGCCTTGACGAGTTGCGTTGGTAAACCTCTGGAGACATTTATCAACCGATGTCTCGTATCCTGAAAGGCATATCCTGCTGAGTCGATCTCAGTGTGGTTTCAGGAAGTTCCATTCCACCCTGGACAACTTTCTTCTCCTGGAAACAGCTATTTAATATGCCTTCGTCCGAAGACAACATGACGTCGGAATATTCTTTGACATCGCGAAGGCTTATGATAATACTTGGCGTCATGGCATTTTAAAACTCTATGCACTGGGATTTAGTGGACATCTTCCTGTGATGTTACANCCTTTTTGGATCAACGTTCCTTCCGCTACAGAATTAGAAGAGACACCTCGGATCTCCTTCTTCAAGAGAACGGTGTTCCTCAGGGCTTTTGAAGTGGCTATTAACAGCATAACATCCGCTGTAAAGAATCCTGTCCAACACACTCTTTTGGTCGACAACATTGTCATCTTTTGTTCATCGCAGAGTATCAGAGGTGCAGAGCGACAAATCCAACTCGTCCTCAATAGATTATACCACTGAGGGACAACGTTCTAAAATTCTATCCTTGTGTAAAATTATTAGGTCTTATCTTTGATCAGAGGCTGAATTGGATTGAACATCTGACAGACCTAAAAACGAGAATATTAAAGTCTCTGAATTTATTGAAGTGCCTGAGTAGCAGGGAATGGGACGCTGATCGCTCCTCCTTGCTCCAGTTTTATCGAGCATTCATGAGATCTCGGCTCGATTATGGCTGCGTTGTATATAGCTCTGCTCGTGCAAGCTATTTAAGGAAGTTGGATAGTGTTCACCATGCAGGAATCCGACTAGTTACGGGAGCCTACCGCACTAGACCCATTCCGAGTTCGTATACCGAGAGTGGCTCAACCATCTCTTTATCTCCGGCGACAACTCCTCATGCTACGATACTTTTGCCAAGTGGTTACTCTACCCGACAATCTGGTACACAACGCTGTTTTTCATCCTTCCTCTTCTTCCATCCGTTTCTACAACAACAGACTGAGAGCAACCAAACCTTTTGGATATCCCTCCAAGGAAATTTTGGAAACCTTGATTATACTCACACCTAATGTCTTAAATCAAGGTTTCAGTAAGACTCCTCCTTGGGCTATGCCCAAGCCGACGATTAATTTTGGCCTTCTGCACGATGACAAGAAGAACACTCCAGCCGAGATGTTGAGGGTATACTTTTACCTAATCCTCAACAAACACTGGACCTGTATTCCTGTNCTGTCTCTTATACACATCTAGATGTGTATAAGAGACAGGGTGTAGGCTGCTCCGTGGTGTTCCCCCGCAAGACCCGTGGCTACCGTCTTGGAGACCTGTGCAGCGTTTACACCGCTGAGTGCGACGTCATATTGAGAACACTGCGATCAACACAGGGCTCCTGCGGATCAAATTTCCTGGTTTGCTCTGATCCTCTAAGTGCCCTTAAAGCAATCCAGACTATGTATCCAAGTGATAAGCTGATCTAGAACATCCATGATGTGCTTTTCTCCCTCCAAAGTTAAGGAAATAACATAATGTTTTGCTGGATTCCCGGACACGTGGGAATCAGAGGAAATGAAGCAGACGTTTTCGCACAGGCGGTATACCTCAAGAATCGCGTGGAGTGTTTCAAGATTTCAAAACATATCTCCTAAATTCCATAAAGAAATGGATTCTGAGTGAATGGAACAATGAGTGGTTGTCTGTTGAAGGGAATAAGCTCCGACTTATCAAATCCTCTGTTGAGTCATGGAACAGTTCCTGTAGGTCAGCCAGGCGCGACGAGTTCTTCCTGACCCGCCTGCGCATAGGACATTGTCCTCTCACTATCTCAGCATCGGTAGCTCTTGCTACTTGATGAACTCGTTTGTGCGGAGTGTAGTGGCTTTTCTCTGACAGTGCGTCACCTACTAACTGATTGCAGAAAATACACCAGAATTCTGAGACAAATTGGTGTGGCTGCAGATTTACCAACAATTCTCGGAAATGAAATGTGAATAAACTATTGAATTTTATGAGTAGATCGGGGTTCCTCCCACATGTTTTCGGGAGGGTTTAAATTTGCATTCTTCTTTCCTCTTCGTCTTTCCTTTTATCCTTCCTTTCCGTAATTTGAAAATTAGCATTTTTAGAATTTTTTTCATTATTGATGTAATATGTTGGGCAACTGTTTCTTTTTCTTTTCTTTCATCTTTGTGTTTACATATTTGTTGAATTCAGGAGGGGTTTTAGTGGGTATGGTCGAGATATTCGGCGAGTCCCACACACAGGGAAGAGTCACTACAATTCTTCTTCTATGGTGCGAAACTTCATTTTCCCCCACCTGCAAGGGCTCTAACGACCTTGCCGATGACGAGCCCTATAGCCCCACAAAAAACAACTTTTATTAGCTTTTCTTAATTTTCATATTTTATTTTATTGTTTTTCATTTTATTTTATTCAATCGACTCGTTTCACCCCATTTAGTAAATAAAACAACCATAAACGCCCTTTGGATCTTCGTCCCATTCAGGATCCAATCATGGATATCTCCATAACATCGAAAACTATGTCGTTATTTCCGATAAAATTGAGATGATACACACTGTTAAATCAATGACTAGAAATTATCACAATTTTTATAATATAATTATGTTACACGATTTTAAATGTTGAAAATCTAATCAAAAATACTTCATCCAAAGTTACTCAACCAAACAAGTCTCCAAGGTAACGTGTTGAAATTTAGACTCGTAGTCTGGTGACAGCTCGAGATGTCGTGCATGTAGTCATAGTAAAACAGCTTTCCGGAGGTTTTTTTCTGTTTGAAAACTGGTGAAGTATATACCTTCAAAGACTCTGCCAAATCAGACACTAACTGCCGCTTCTTGTAGAGGGTCATGAATTTTGTATCTAGATCTGTTATATATGAAAGTAGCTGTTTTCCCATATCATGAAAAGTATCTTTTAACTTTTTTATCTGAGAGATCAAATCAGAGGTGTCTAATGGTTTTTAGTCTGTCTCCTAGCGTGCTACGTGGAACACGAAATATCTGAGCTGCCTGACTCGCGATCATTTGATTCGAAATGACAAAACATTCTTCGCCGTTTTAATGTTTTGTCAGATACTTTTTCCCTTCATTTTTATCTTGCTCTCAGCCGTTTCATCCTGAAAAGATAAAAAATAATAATTTATATTGTTCTCTTTCAAACTAATTATTAATGAATCAATTTATACTTGATTAGAATTTTTTTATTTTACCACACTAATTTCATGAACATCTTTGTTCCAAAAAATTTTCTTTACACTTAAGTAATTTTTTTTTGTGTGTGTGTAGATGCCGATGTTGAGGATGAAGATACTCTGGACGCGTGGCCCGGTTTGGAAGGAGCGAATGCCGAGGTAGTGTTGGACGGGGAAGTCCTGCCTCGAGGAGATCCCGCTGTACGCGCAGGCTTCGACGCGTGCTGCGCAGAGGTGCTGCGCTTCCTCGCGCAGACTGAGGATCTGCACGCACCCAGTGCAGCCGTCAGTGGCTTGGCTAGACACCTCGCCCAGCGCCGTACAGCACTCTGAAAGTCTCAACTATACTATAGTTCCTGCGATGAAAGAATGGTAATGAGATGAAACCACTGGAGAGGGAGCGCGGCGTGTTGTTCATGTATGAAAGTAGCTGTTTTCCCATATCATGAAAAGTATCTTTTAACTTTTTTATCTGAGAGATCAAATCAGAGGTGTTACTAAGTCTAATGGTTTTTAGTCTGTCTCCTAGCGTGCTACGTGGAACACGAAATATCTGAGCTGCCATTGGCTCCTAATGATTGGTGTAGCGCCACTCATTCCAGGCGGCACGCCACGGTACCCACACAAAGGCTGCTTTAACGAACACGATGTGAAATCTAACTTCAGGCAGTTTCCTTAGAGCCAAAGGTTAAAGATCAACGCCCCTACTATTTACAATTGGCAATCAATTACTGTCGGTTCTACAAATCGGCTGATGAAGTATCCGGATGTCAACTCACTAAGCTTTTGCTGACAGAAGTAAAACGCCATGTGTCTACAGCGAATTCTTCATTCCAGTCTACAATCTCGTAATGCTGCCATTGGCTCCTAAACTTCAACGTGGTTTTTAGGCTTCTTCATTATTTTTCTTTCGCCGCGAGTACTGTAAGTAACAGCTTTCCTACAACTGTTCAAGATCGCATAACGAGAGTTGGGCACAATAATATTTTATTGATGACCGATTTGATGTAGAAGCATTACTTAGTGTGCTAATATTTGTCTGGGAGAACTCTAAAAAGACGGAGTTTTCTCCATCCATTTCATTTCCTCGCTTGCTTTAGGAAAAATACGGAATTAGCAGATTATTATAAGAGGTGAAAAATGTAAACTGTATTTCTTACACATTTAATGTTAGAAGTCCATTTTAACCCTCATCGAGTCTATATAACCTGTCGCATTAACATAAAAGAAAAAAATTAGTTATTGTTGAGTAAATTACTGATTTTTCTCTGGCTTTGATGGGAAAATACCTACTTTTGTTCATTAAAAAAAGGAGAAAGCATGACATACAAAAAATATTTGATTTCTCTAATCGAACATGATTTAAAAGAAATTTTAAAAATCAAACAAACAAAATGGTACTTGAAATTTTTAGACTCTCGTGAAAATAAGCGTGTTGATATACGGTTATACATAAATCTGTGCGTGATTATTTCGAGTCATTACAATAAGTTTGTCTTTAGTTATTTGCTTGTCTACTTTAAAAGTCAAACGTGGATTTCTCGTCATTTTATTAAGAGTTAGTCATTATTGACAGGTTTTTATACCAATCAATTCTCTTCTTACTCAATAGACATGTTCTTAGCAATNCAATTCTCTTCTTACTCAATAGACATGTTCTTAGCAATTCTATTTCGCATTTATAAGTTTGTTGTACGTAAATTGTAATATTCCGTTAAGTTAAAACTTTCAACTTCAACCAATCAAATTGAGTGCGGAAATACCAAAAATTGGTATTACCCATCGTACGCAGGGTGATTAAATATGGTAATTATTGGACTTGATCTTGATTAGTTCTGTAATATGTTAATTTTGAATGAATTTTAATAGAAACGATTTACTGCGATACTATGCATATACTCCCATCTATTCGCATAATTCGAGTCAAAATTGTCCCGTTCCAAATTATTCCAATACTTGTATTGGTTATTTAGCGTCGCTATTTCTCATTTGAATAGCTTCACTATTTAATAAAACTTCCGCCGGGGAAGAACTCATTTGAAATCATCCCTCGCCTATAAATTTGCTTTATCAGTCGCGTAAGAGTTCCCGTTTTCATACGATTGTCTCATTCGCGTTTGGGTACAACTTACGCAATACTTTTTAAAACATAATAATTTAAGCAGCTTTTTCTACGTCGTGGTGCAAGAAGGTATTTTAATTTTCTTTTCGCAAGTCTCTCCGTAATTACATCTTTCCACTTCATCGGATATGTATCAAAATCTGATTATTTCATAGTAACTTTTTAGGACTAATAATTCCCTGGATATTCTATTTTAAACAAATACATACATTTCGCGTGTGAAGTAACATCCATTTGAAGTACCATAGTCCTGCGCAAACAGAGTAGATTAAAAGAAATATAGGTTCATAGGATTTAAATATCAGATTTTCGTAAGCATACACATTTCCGCGAGACAATTGACAATTTAAATAAATAATATGACAATTGATGAGAGTTGAATTACTTCGATTTTGCCAAAATGTTATGCATACTTCTGTGTGAAGTATTGTCTTCATTCTCCATAAAAAAAAACAGTAAATAATTTGGCAAGTCTTATCACGGAGAAAAGTTCATATCGAGTAAAAATAAGTGCCTTAGATATGTAAATTTGATTCTGACTTGTATTGTGACTGCAATACTTTAATTTTCATTCAGGTATTGGTCGTGATCAAACTGATATACTTTGTAATCAACATTTCCAGGCACTTGTATTCATAATGTGTCACTAGCATTTGGTTACAAAGTACGCCAATGTATTTTCAACTGAAATATTAATATTATGATGTAAATACCGGTGTAGTGTATTGGAAATTATTACTTATCATGGATTTTTTTTTCTAAGAAAGGAATCTGAGGATTGAGGTATGTACCAGGTATACTAGTCAATGCTAGTCAAAACTCTCTAGTCAAAGATTAAAACATATAGCACACTTTAATTGAGCAGACTAGAATATTTTTGTACTGACAATGAAAATAAATAAAGATTATTTCTATGTGCATAGTCCATTGCTGATTTGTCCCGGGCTTCTTCCCTGTTGTTTCCTCATTTGATCCGTGAGGAATTCCCAACCCCTTCACTTCTGTAGGGAGGATTGCATCCTCCCAATGAACTAGAAAATACATTATACACATAATTGCACACTTGAGACAATTACTCGCACAATACAATGTCGACTCACACAAGTGAATTTCGTAAAAAAGAAGAGGCAGAGAAAGGAGCCTGCTTATTTTACATACCAAAACAGTCGCAACAATATTGAATGCCAAGAAACCTACATTTACATAAAAAATCGTTGTTTAAAAACTGGTAATAAAACATTGGGTAACAAATGACTCAGTCGCAGACTTACGATGACTATGTGATACACAAAATTGAAATTTGAAGTGGTCAGTGAAAATCATGCTAAACAATCAATTGTTCAAGGTTGTAAGTATTTCGTAGGTACTGAATAAAATAACCAACATTTTTATAAGGAAGTTCACTTCAAATTTCACATAGGTTAGATATGAAATACCGACTCTTGTTTAGAAAATAAAACTATACAAATATGCCAATTTAGGACCGTAAACCAGCCCGTAAATCAAATATTGTTAGATTTCATCGTCGGTGTTTCATATTCCTACACAGCCGGTTAGTTTCTCATTCGCCGAAACCATGCCCCGTGCCTTCAATAAGGATATACATAATCTCACTCTTTTTATGTGAGGATCGTACATCGATGTATTTCCAAAAAAATACATCACTTTCGGACGCAGAATCGATTATACTAGAAATCTAGTAAGTATTTTTCGGAGTGACATATATGCTCAATATGATTTTTCCTCAAAATGCGAGAAGAAAAACTAATTCAAGTAAAATCAGGTTAAATTTTAAAATTATTGTGAAAAAATATATCCGAAATTTGACTGGAGCATTACGCTTCTTTGTTGGTAAAATAATTCGCTACAATAGAGAAGGTTTTTTATGTCTTTGATGCCGTGCAATGTCAAGAATCAACTCTACCGAAGCGTATGTATTCGATTTGTCAGATATAGTAAATACGGGAAATGAAAAAGTGTATTAATAAATAAAGGAACGTGAAGCACGAAGCATATTTTAGAATAAATCCCCTTCGCAGTAAATCAATGAATTTTAGTTACATCACTCTTAATCTTTTTTAATTGGTTGATTTTGTCATTTTAACATTATTATGTCTGATAAATAGAAAGCAACGACACCGTTGAGTTCATTTGTATGGACGAACCTTTAGCAATCCTCTAATTCTATATTCATAAAGGACTAATTCAATAAGTAAAGAACTCGAAAAGGACCTTGGTTCGACTCCCGACCGAATAATATCAAAAGTGATCCATCCACTTCGAGATAGAAAATTAATAATTAATATCATCTGTAATCACACCACTCATTCGATTCTGCGTCCGTCAGTTGTTGCTCTGTGTCGAGCAACGGACAGGGAAGGGGGACTGCGCAGAAGTTCCGGTCAGAGCCTACGCCCGGTAGAAGATGTCGCAGCCTCTGAACGCGGCAGCCAGGAGCGCGCGCTCGTACTCGGGTTGCCCCGTAGTTCCCTGCATCGCCGCCAGGCTGAGCAGCTCTCGCAGCACGACGACGGCGGAAGGCGGCGGTGGGGGAGGCGGCGGAGGTGGCGGCGGCGGGCGCGTCGGAGACGGCGTCTGTGGCACCATGCTGCGCACACATCATTGATTCGCGTCGCTCCGGACGCCATGACAGCGGCGGCGGAGGCGGGTGCGGAAGGATTGATGGACGATAGTGTGAGACTTGGGTTTGATGAACAGGAGACGAGGCAAGAAATCATATTAAGTTTATGATATGGATACCGAAACTAAATGAGGAAACTTGTTTTAGTTATATTTAGAACAATACTTTTCTATTCTGTAAAACTAGTGAGCAATTAAAAAACTATAATATTAAAAAACATGATAAAGCATCATATCTACACTTCGGTGAAAACAATTTTTACTTTATTTTTAGTGCATCAAGATTTCTAATTTTTCTAGTCCACTTCATACAATTCCGAAGATAGATGTAAAGCCGTTCGAAAATTTTGAAGGATTTTTTTTTTTGTAAATTTGAGCCAATATTAACCCTTACACATCAGACCTCAAATGTTCGAGCTCTAGTTACGAGACATTATAATTTCATGAGGATTATGAGGGATTTCTGAAGTATTTCTCAGTTCTCCTTTTCCAAGTTAACCTCTGCCTATTTATTTGCCAAAAATAGCAGAATGTATCCGGAAATTAGACATTGAGAACCTCGTAAACAATTATGGGAGAATAAAAACATTCTTAATCCAACTGAGTCTTTAATTATCTTGAATTCAGTAGATTCCATCTCGAACAGAAAAATTCCTCGTAATGCAAATCAACATTATGGAGTCATATCTCAACAACAACAAAAACACACATTTAACAATTTGATGAGATTTGAGACGAACCAGATTGCGTACGTACCTTGAATGGTAAAGCCGGGTACCAGGGGAGGCTCCGAACGTCAAGCGGTTGGGATGTGTACTACAGAGGCAGCATCGGCGAACGAGGAGTTTCTGTCCCCTTCGGAACCACCGCTGCCGCCACCGCTTGTCCGACGAGGGGGAGAAAAATCATTACGGCCAGCTGGCTCTGACGTCACAGCCAGCTGGGAGCAACCACAGCGACGAACAGCGGCTCCAGAGCTCGCTCAGGGGGAAGGGGAGTTGTCTGGATGACGCTCAGACGCTGGAGACTTGCATCCCGCGTTGGTCGCGGATAATTATTCGTACTTGTCACGTATCCGTGGACCGGATTCGGGTTAGGGTCAGGAATTGTTGAATGAAAAACCCTCTTAGTTCACACAATCATCCCACAGATGTATAAAAATATACCAGTACGATGCATCTTGTTTTCCGTTTTGAAAAAGGGTTTTCCACAAAAGTTTTATTTACAGCTAGTTAGAAAAATAATAGAATTATATTTACGAGTATGGACCCTTTTTTCCGTATCTGACACAATTCGAAATGAATTTTAAACAAAAAATATTGGATTGCATCTTCTCTGTTTATTAAATGTTACTGACAAGTGATGATACACAATACGATTTACTTAATATGTTCGCAGAACGAAATTTTTATTTCGTGACAATACAATTGGATAAGATAATAGTCACAAAACGAAACGATTTACGATTTCCATCTCGTAGATGCACTCATCACATTGTGCATTAACATAAGTAAATGAAATACACCATACATCTCACTATCAGAAGTATCAATTTATACCGCCACGGCTAGCCGTACTATAGTCCAATTTACTATTTATAAAAATCAAAATGTTCACGAAGAGAGTTGTTAATCTTAAATATAGTTTTAATAAAATAATAACTGAAAATATTACCGGTTAAAACATATTTAATTACATCAACATATATACTTAAACTAGAGTACACACTCATAACACCTATGCTTACACTAGAGCAATAACATATAATTAGACACAATGGGTTTGAGATTAGTTACGTAACACATCGGAAAATGCATTAATACAGATAGTATGCAGAAGCAAAAGGGAAACAATTATTCCGGAATGTTTTTATCTTTTGAATTCAGTTCACCGTTTCAGACCAGGCTAGAACGAAGAGGAAATGCCAAATTTAGTTTAATGAGTGAGCAACCTTTTTAAGAGTGAGTGGGTGAAGTAATAACACAGTCTGCTGCTGCCAATACGGTTGTGGTTTTCATATAAAACGAACTACAATTGCAACGTAGTTTCTAGAAAACAAAGCAAATAAATTGTAAATGTATATATTCAATAAAATCGTTTAATTTTTACAAAAAGTGTGTTCTATAAACAGTAACACATTGCAATATGTCATCGGAAAGCAATAGTAAATTTTTAGAATTGTGTAAAAGAGAAATCGTCCGAGTGGGGAAATTACTGCTTTAGTTTTTCAACTACTCACCTTTTCTTAACCTAAGAGCAATTAGAAAATGAGTAGATTTAAGAGGAAATGCAATTTTTATTGAACATTAATTCACTCACGTTATTACTGATATGAATTTTAAAAACAATAAAGCGTAAGGCATGTAAAATTTCGTGTAGGGCGCAACGAAGCTTTATCCAATATTTTTTAAGTGAAATAATGAATATGATACAGCATAGGGCATTCAATGCAGCTTATTGTTTATGGAGATACATATATTTTCATTGCGAAAACCTTACTTTTCATCCAGCCACAACACGATAATCTGTGGTATAAACAGGGTCGGGGGAGTCTATGGGCAGAACCCCCCTTCAAAGAAGGACTGCATATAAAGAATTGTCATTTTAATGAGTAAGGAAAGGGAAAACTATGAGTGGACTCTCGGCATCGCTGCCTGCAAACGATTGGCGACGAGCTTATATAATATCAACAATTTGAAAAAAATACGAGTATTTGATTATTTCATTCACAACCACTTTAGGAAAATCCTGACGTCCCTGTCTAAAATTCCCATTACAATTGACGCAGTTTTAGTAAGAAAAATGTTTAAAATGGTGAAAATAATATGTATGCCACTAATTTTAAACAATGTCTGGCTCACGTAGAATATATCTTACTTTAAGTTTTGTTAGAGTTAGTTAACATACAGACAACGGAAATGTAAGTACCTCCCCTCCAAATTTACTTCTGCCTGATTACGCAGGTTGGGCCCACGCTCGTCCGTTAAAGTGATATGGGTTATCTTTTCTTTTTCCCTTCATTTTCTTTGGTCTGGATTTTAGACGGCATTGACTGTATGGCTTCAATAAAAGACTCTTTACTAATCATTCATTCTACGCTTCTTAAACCCTTATCCTTCAATAAAAGACTCTTTTTAACGTATTAATCGGAGTAAATTACTCCCAGTGGGGTAAAAATTAAATACTTGAAGGTAAAGGAGTAAAAATGTAATTCTCGAGGGTATTAAGAAGAGACATAAAATCCCTCCTAATGTTGTTGATTGAAAATTGTTTAGTGTACCAGATAAATGTTCTCGCTGCTGTTAACTAACTCCTCAGTGGTTGTAGAAAGTATAATGGTGACTCAGGGGCTGGCACGTTTGCTCACCACCGAATCATTCCGGGTTCAATTACCAGTTAGACCAGAGAAAAAAATTGTAGCTTTTCACTTCAATGTCCCAGTTCATATTGCTGTGACTACTGACAAGCGAAATATCCTTATTCTATTTAACTCCTACTACTACCAGTATTATTAACACTAACCGTTACGAACGACTCCCACTAACCCCTCCACGTGGGTCAAGTAGTTGGTAAACCCAGCTAACCGGCCCACCTACTAACAATAGCCCTACAAATATTTTAAAGGCATTGAACAAAAGGTTGTTAGGGGGAACAAATGTTCTCTTGCCAGAAAAAATATTTCGGTTTGAATCATTGCTTTTCTATTGGACGTTAAACAAGATAAGTTAGCTGCCTTGTCAGAGTGAGCATGTTTCTGAACAATTGTGGTATTAGTATTTTTGGTGACATCAAAAATATAGTTATCAATAGGTAAGAGGGTGTCCAATTACTTACCAGATCTACTTCATCCCATAAGCATGCAATGAATTAGAAAACAAAATAGAACTGTTATATTTTGGATGTCCAGAACTAGAAAATATCGAAATTGTAAACGAGATGACAGTCATTGATCTGCCTTGCGAATAAGATGTTTTCACTTGTATAAAATTTAAATAGAGAAATCGTTTGGACACCACAGACAGTACCCATACTGCTCTGATGTCAAATGCCCCAACTAATGTCATTGTATCAAAAATGAAACGTAATTTCTCCAAAGCATTAAGTTAAAAAAGTTATCAAATAAATCATTTTGTTCCATTACGAGGACATTAACAGAATGCAACATATCTATTTCATACTTTATCTATTATTACTGTATTTGTTCGTTTATTGGTTTGTATGAACCGTCTGACTAAGTAACTTAGTTTATTATCCCCCAAGTGGTCATACGCAGTTTGCAATTGTTTTTTTGACAATAAATTTATTTACTTATTTAATAAGAATATTTTGGGGGAACTGAAAAATCGTCCCCGTCCCCTAGTATAGTGGAATCACTGAAGTCGGATCAAGGCATAAAACACAATTCAACACAGCATAAATAATTTAAAGAATTTGTAATGTGATTTCAACTTAAAGAGAACTCCCAGGAACCTGTGGCAAAAACCTGGTATGAGATTGACCAGTTTTTCAAGTACCATTCAGATATGGGAGATCCCTCTCTAAGCTTTCATTCGTATCAAGGATCCGGATCAAACATACAGACGCTTAGATGGAAACGGAGGAGGGGATGGTCGGATATGAACTGCAACATCAAGCAGATGCTGCATGGAAGCTGTGAACAGAAAAGGAACAGGATCCAAAGAAATGTTAACAAACAAGACTTAGGCTACAGCTCCACTGATATCCACTGCTGTTTCGAGCAGAAACTGCCTTTAATTGGGAAACATGCAGTTAGATCAGCGGTTCCTAACCTTTTCAGTCTTGTTACCCCTATGACCTAACAGGGAAACTGATTTTATCCCCCCTTTTAAACGTTATGGAAGAAAACAACACATGTATTCAAATAGCCATTATTAATCACAAAATTGCGCAAAAATATACGTAATTACAATTTTAATGTATTTCATTAATTAATTAATGAGTTAACGTGAAGGTTGGAATTGTTTTGCATTCGCAAGTTTTTTATTGGGGGGGAGGCGAATTCGCAAGTTTTTTATGTTAGGTTTAGTTTCAGTTAACGCGCATCTCAAGTCATGTTCCACATTGAGACGGTTTCTGATCTTTGTTTTTACTGTTACTAAAGTTGAGAAACCACTCTCACATATATAAGTGGTAGCAAAAGGTATTATCATTCTTAGAGTTCTGTCGGCTATGATAGGATATTCAGCACCTACTTTTCGATAAAATATACCGATGTCATAATTTTGAAATTCCACTTTGTAAGTGCTATCCTAGCTTACCCCAAGAAATTCTACTTTGGTTGAAGCATCTGTCTTTAAAAATTTCATCATCAGTAGAAAATGGTCTTAATATCCAAGAATTGGACTGACTAGCATTATTACCCCCGCAGAATAGCTGATTTACCCCCGCAGGGGTAATTACCCCCAGGTTCGGAACTCATGAGTTAGAGGGAAATGGGCTTCACTAGCAGATAATTCCTGCTCTCGATGGGAGACGCACGAACGTACTTTCAGAAATAGAACGTGTCCCATTTCTCGCGCATTCAATTGTTGCCGTACCTTAGCTCTACTGGCAGATGTTTTCTGCCTGCAGTAGGGGAGCGCATCTCGAGGAGTTGCAATGAACTCAACTGAATTAATTTAAATCTATCAGTTATAATTACAAAACGTAAAATAGTCGTGTTATAATTGTTTTGTATTTTTGAAGCAGATTTCAAATATTCTTAAATAAATGTAAAATATTCTCTCATTTTAAAAAGTTGAATTTTTAACTGGCATTAGTCATTTCTTGGAGACCACATAAAGGAGGAAAATACATTTGTTCCAGTACCAGATATCTCGTGATAACCCAAACAAAAATTAGTTAAGATTTTTGGCAAATTATTTGTGACTGAGAATACGTACGATATCAAATACCTCAAAGGACATAGTGTCGTTTTCATGACTTGTTTCTAATTCGTAATTAAAATCATATTAATGTAATTAAAAACTATTTTCATAATTGCAAAATTACGTCTGGCTACAACCGCATATCTTCAAATTCGTGATTGTTACTGTAGGACAAGAGACAAAGCATATCTTCTAAAAGACGCTTCTTGCCTTGCTTCTTTGTCTATCCAAAAGATATTTGTCTCTGACGTTGTTATTTGTTGCATGACGTTGAAAAATGTATTTACTTCGCTCCAAGGACTTAAATCAGAACGAAAGGCATGAGTCTGTGCCACGGTCACTATTCGGAGAAGACGCAGGCGTAACTTTCCCCTCCCTCCCTCCCTACCCATACTTACATCTTTTTAAAAAAATTCGGTTTTAAATACAAATTTAAAGCTGAGTAAATTTACAGCAACAAGAGAACTAACGCCTTTACCCAATGAATAAAATGAGGCGTGTAAATAGAAAACAATTTAAGTGTCAATTTTGTTTTTCACGAAAAACGTTCTTGGTAACCAATGCCATCCTTGGTAATCGATCTATGTGCCTTCTGTTGATAATTTAAATACCAGAGTGGTAAAAAATAGTGTGGGCGTATACATCGTCGCGAGGCTAATATGATTTATACAATAATAGTCTGAGAAATATATATTATTATTTTCTTTTCCAATAATGGTTGTAACGCCAGGGAAAATTATCGTTATCAAGCGTGGTACATACACTCTTTTTCGGTACTATCCGTGTTATTTGGAATGTTCTTTGGAAATCACAGGTGGTATTTCGAACATTCTTCATAATTAAATGATTTGGCACTTACAACGATTTCTGTAGAACGCCGTTCCATATTTTAATTGTTTCACACTTACACAGATCTTAATAGAACACATTAAATCGGGATTATTAAAAAAAGCATGATTAGTTTCAACATAAACCAATTAATCTATGATGATATTTTCATAATCTACTATGGTTTCTACTATGGTTCAGTCAGTTTTGTGTGTCTCTGTAAAAACACGTTTTTGGCACTTTACATGTACGTGGCTCAAATAAGATTTTCTCGTGACAATTTTAGTTGTGGCACAAAATACTAAGCAAATAAGTCAAAACTCACCTTAACACATACTACAATCCGCAAATCGTTTACCAGTACATCCCTTGTATGCTATTACTAGAAATGCAAAATGTGATTGGTAAGGAAAATTCATTGAAGCTTCAAATAGTCCTATCTCAAAAATTGTATTTATCTCTATTTTCGTTCCAGCAAATTAACACGGATTCAGATTTATTCAATCAAAGATTATCACAATAGATTTTGTATTTCTTTCAAGAACCCACAGTTCCTCTAATTTTGAAAAATCTTATTACATGGAAACTACACACAATGAATTCCTCCAACACTCATTCAAAGTTAACAATACTAAATTTTGATTAATTTCGCGTGAATAATGAAGACATGTGAAATATTTATCTTTTCTTATCTTTCATAAAAATCAAAATATTTTACACCAATTTATTTATTTCTAATATTACAACTCTCTCATATCGCCGAAAATTAAACAATCTGCAGATCAGATGGTTTGTGGTAAGGAAATCATGCGTTTTGTCAATGTCGTGACTCAGAGAAACATACGCCGCCTTTCCCCCTCATTTTTCTCATGAATGGACGAGGGTTGAAACTTGTCGCGTGCTAGTCACGTTTTGAAGTGTTTCTACACAAAAAGACATGGAAACTTCGATCAATACCATCAATTGCCTTCGTTGTTTATTTTCCCGTCTGCTTTTCATGCAATTTCAAATTGAGTTTTCTATGGATGTATAACGTAAACAGTATTTGGCAGTAATATTTAGAGAGATTGGGAGTTTTTCGTTCTAAAAAGAATATCACACTCTTAGAAGAATATCACTAATATTCTGAAATAATGATAATCGAACAGAGCTCAATATTTGTATCCAATTGATGTTTCTTCATAATTCAATCTTAATTCACCCAAATGTCAACGAAACAGTAACATTGGTGAGTTGTTGTGCTCGTTGGATGACTACCACCCCCTACATCTCCTGTCGGCCTTTCAAATTATTCTTTTACACCATAGTTCCTAGTTAAAGAACTTACAAGCACGTAGCCGGTACCTATTTTCCCATTTGAATAGCTCCCACTGTTGAAAGTTAATAGCTCTCATTTTGAAAGCGGAAGAGAAATCAGTAATCATCATCGAATATATTAATATGGAAATGTTCTCCATTTTCTTCGTTCCTTTTCTGGGTAACCGGACGGAGCAAATCACACAAAATAAGTATTGTACGTTAGAACCTTAAAAGAGATGTTTGTGGTTTCCTATTATTTCATCTTCCCTCTTTTCCTTTGCGAAATAACATTCAAAAATTAATCAAGAAAAGACGCTACTCGAGTCATTCACCTGAAAAGAACTTAACTACACTTGAGTCCTGACAAATTAAAGCGTCTGGTAACTGATAAACAACATTCGTTGTGATTTGTACTTGAGTTAAGTATGCTCCACTGTATAATATCATTTGCTACATTAATAACACATAACATTTGTGTACTATTCATAACTGTTCTATTCATAACCTGTTTGCGTTGTTTAATACTAAATATGTAACCGAATAAAACTTTCCTACAATCAGAAAATTTGGGGGGGAAGTATCAGAATGGGGAAAAAAAATAAGAAAATGTGGGAGTTTTGCTAGTCTAAATTATTACCACATTATTGAATGGACGAATTCCAAGGATCACATTCATTTCGCTGTCTTGGTCAAGAGGCAAAATGTACGAAAATGTAAGTCCGTGTAATCAGCAGTTATTTCTCAAATGTACACGAACTTTCGGATTTGGGTACGGAAGAGAAAAATGTTAAAATAGTTATAACATAATTTTATACCAAAAAAATATAAAAAGTGGGATATTTTAATTATTATAGCAGAAAAAAAACTTTATGTTTCGAACTCATGGTGCGGTGATGAACAAGAGCAGCATCGTTGCACGTAATGAGTCCTTTATTTCGCCTAGTGAAGTTTTCTCATATCATTTCATAGAATCATATTGTTTTCTTAAAATTGAGATAATATTAGGTAGATGTAGTGATATAATTATTATGTTTATATAATAATTATTACAAGGCTGCGATTTTGAAAGGGTGTTGGTGTCAGGAATTCATTTCCTAACAGTCCAAGAGGGAAATGAACAAAGAATACCCAAGAACGAGAGGGGCATATTTTTTTTAAATCGTCAGGTGATTGTCTCTAGATAGATGTAAGAAATCAATCGAAAAAAACGCAAATTGCCACGACGTAGCAAAATGGTTTTAATGAGACGTTTAAGCATGCCAGGGAGTGTCACGAGACGCCACAACGAGAGCAGCAATCGACTTTTCGTAACGAAACCTTCACACCGTGCTAATATTAATACACAGAAAGATAAAAGACAGAGCAGGCAGTACTTACTAAACAAATTACAAATCTTTCCGTCTCTTTGTATTGCATATAATACAATAAATGTATTGCTTTTACTAGGTTGGGTCTTGCAGGGAAAACTGTGTTTAATCCTTTGAGTGATTGGTTACAAAAAGAGGGGAAGGAGAATGAGTATATATATATATATATATATATATATATATATATATATATATATATATATATATATATATATATATATATATATATATAGTAACGATTTTGAATAATTAAACATGGTTAATTAATAACAATAAATAAAGGATAGGGTAGTACATGAAACTAGCCCTCACGTTGATGCGCCAAATAGTTATTGAATTACCTAAATAATCTAAGTAGGGTAGTGGGTAATACTACCGCTACAAGGAATAAATACTAGTCGGGGTTCATGCCCATTTATTTGCAAGAAATATACACTGTTTTCGGTCTAGGAGACGCGCAGCACATAAATAAAAAGGTTTTATTACATCCTTAATAATATCACTTCTACGCTAGAAATTCTTGAAATAATAACCCCCAAATACTCCCCCAAAATTCACACGTTTATGACCAAATTAAAAAACATCGAATGGGTAATCAACAGTCTTTACTACATTATAATTTCCTATCGTAACTTTTCACGATAAAATTAAGAAGCAAGTCTAATAAGTTCTGCGCGAGGGTAGAAGACATGATTGTCATTACTCGCAAGTTTGCCTCACTGAAGCACACGCTTAATTGTTTGTTTAACGACGCACTGCCTCGCCATTGAAGAGAGGAAGATGTGAGATAAGTCCAAGGAAAGAAGACAGGAAGTTAACAAGTAGACATATGAGCGAGGTGATAAATATTTTTTCTTGAAATATCGTACATAAACATTAAATGTGTCAGAAAATCCAAAATATGTATTGAAAATTAATTTTCAATAAAAATGGTTTAGTTTACGGCAAAAGTAAGTTTTTTTCTTCCGAAAAAAATAATAACAAAGGTTTAGGAACCTTGGGGTCCACTAGTAGTCAGTGCTATAAAAATTTCCGGGAGTCGGAGGGTTAAGCTAGTAGCGGCCAACTGGCGCGCAGAAAGTGAATCCGCACCATAGTAGATACTGGTACTTCAACTTTCAAAAGAGATGACGAAAAATATGATCGAACAAATTAGAAGATCTTATAAAAGTGGTCTTTAGTGGTTATTTGTTAACGCCAAAAGGTTATTTATTTCAAGTGATCACCAATGGTCGTTTGACGATAACTGATGGCATTACCAATGGCCATTTGGTGATAACAGATGACCACACCAAATAACCATTTTTACTGGACATATGCACAATTTCAATTTTCAAGTACCTGTTTTGGGCTGGGAGACAAAATTTCCTCATAAGAATGCATTGACTTAGTAGATTTAGTAGATAAAGCGTCTGCTTCCTAGTGCTGGGGAAGGAAAACAATACAACTAAAAGGTGCAACCCATTACTAAGATAAAGTGAAAAAAAAAGAGAATTATGAGAAATTAAAAGGGGGAGAAAACACACCTAAATAACAAAATAAAGGACAATAATGAAAGATTAAGTAAAAAATAAATAATTGGGAACAGGTTTGAAAAGGAAAGAAATCCTTAAAATCTACTTTTAATTACCCACGTAGAAATTTCGATTCGTAACGACGTCGTCAAAGTCGCGGCGACGTCAAAAAATGACGTTGTGAAGACATTGCCAACGCGTACGCACGTAACGATTCAACGTCGAAGAACGGCGTCTTCACAACGTCGTAAAAACCGCTTATTCGACGCCGGATAACGATGCCAAAACAACGTTGTCAACACGACTTTCTTGACAATGTTGAATTATCATGTTTATTACTACCTTTATGGATATTATCAATCGTCTTACCTTACTTAATCATATTCTATGATGTTTGTAACACATTCCTACAAGAACGTTGTTGTACAACCTCCGTCTTCCAAATCCAACTACGGCGTGGCTTGATCCAGGGTCCTTTTTTAACTCAAGAGGAGTACGCTGCCACTGAGCTACTGGAACATGGTGATAAATGGTAAGTTTTTATACTCTTGTATTGCTGTCTCACAATTTCTACCATGAATAGTAAACAGGTAAAATATTAATCCCCGTAAGCAAGTAAAAGATAGGATGTTCTCGGAAAAATTAATTCTTGGAGAAAAATGCACCCAAGCAGAGTTCCAACTTCCACTACCAGATGGCAGTGAAAGACGGAATCTCGAAATTGCGAATGTGGTTCCGACAATAGGGTTGCCAATCAAAAAGAAATGGGTCATATTTAACCGGAGCGGAGACCCATGCGCTATTACTATATACACTCTTATTATTATTATACGTTTATTATTATTATACGTTTATTATTATATAAGTTTATTATTATTATTATTATTATTATTATTATTTTAACAGAGTTGTTTCAACGTCGTATAACGGAGTCATCTCAACGTCGATCTTCGAAATAACGAAGTTTATTATCATCGTTTCGACGCCGCATGACGACGTTGTCTCGACTTCAAATTCCGGGAAATACGAAGTCGCACGGTGGTTCAGAATGCATGAAAACATGGTCAAAAATCAAGCGCTCGATGTAATTCAATGAAAATTTATATACACACGTTTTTTGAGTCTGAATCCAAATACGAAGTCGAAAATTCAAAATGACGGATTAAAAATGGCCGACTATTTTTTCTAAAAGAAACAAATTCAATAAAAATATGTTGATAACGATTAGTTTTTTCACGATGTATAATTAATACCAAATTTCAAAATGGCTGATTTTTTTATTTAAACATATTCCATCAAATAATATATTGATAATGGTGAGTTTTGTTTATAAATTTATGAAATACGGAAAAATTACGAAATTGAAAATGGCGGATCCTAAAGGCAGACTTAACTTCATTAATCAATTGACTCCAGAAATTAACTCATAATTTTTGGGGGAATTTCTTAATCTATAAAATCAAGAAATACTTTTTTTTTATAGTTTCAAATATAGATAGAAGTACTTTTATATCAGAAATGGAATAAGAAATTTAAATTTTTTGATCCATACTTAAACATTTTTTAACAATTAAAAGATATTGATAAGGTTATGAAATTTATGTTGAATCACTTCGATAGTTGAAGAGTGTTTATTGTATAATTATATATTATGATTCGTATAATGTCTTATCTTATATGTATAAGAAATTTTTAAACAGCATAAAGTGTACAGAACATCGGAATGGCTACCTTTAAAAGTCATAGTCTTCACAATTAGTATGAGCAATAAATATTTTAAGTTTAATTATTTCACAATACAATTGTCACATATTTTATTTGGTATAACAATGATAATATAATATTTATTCCATTATTATATAATAATATATGAAATATATTAATAATTACATTATTTATATATAAATTTCATCGTAAAATATTATATATTACAGACTCGTTTTCTAATCATTCCATTTTCCACAATTTTCTAACACGACGCGTCGCAACGTGCGCACTTGCACTCGCCGTGGAATATCAAGAGCAGCTGCAAGTCGCCGCAAGATTTCTTGGTTCAGATCAATAAATGAATGTATTAGTGAACATTTCTACAAAAAATCTTTGTAGAATAATGCGAAACTGAAAATATATGGCGACTTAAATGATAAGGTTTTGAGAAATCGATTATTCTTACAATATAACTTACAATTATTTGTTATACTAGAAAAGTAATATTTACTAAAATAAACATATACTAGTCATATTCTACATACTTTTGTTCATCTTACCCATAATTAACTATTGTTAACTAGTCACAACAATTCAAAATACAACTACTCGAAATAAGCATAAAAATCAGCGAAAAGCACACTGAGTTGTCGAACGACGCTCACGTTGTGCTGCGTGGTATTCGTTCACTGCAGGCATTGGTTACGTTTCAGGATGAATATAATATGCGCTGGTGCCCTCTCTACAAGATTAGGTGATATTAAACTACTTACGGTGACTTTCGTTTTCCGATTTTTGACCAGGTTTTCATGCATTCTGAACCACCGTGCGTCGGGACGGCGTCGTTTATTCGATGTCGTCCTTCGACTCGATCTCGACGTCGAAATACGCCGAAAGTCGGCTCAACGTTGACAATTTCTGGTGGGAAACAGATTTATTTATTTTTGGCAAATCTAAACTCTTGCTCCCAGAACAGAAGGGTCTACAATCCAATTCCGAATTTAATTATGCTTTAAGACAACTGAATAAATATGAAGTTGTTTAACGTCAACTTGGTTTTAGTACGAACCGCACATACGTCGACCTACTTTTATACTGACTCTAACCAAAGTAGTTGACTTGTCAGCACATATGAATTGAGCAGCCTACTGCGACTGCAATGCGGTATTTACCAACGAACGAAGGGGACTTATCGGGAAAAAGAGACAGGACTTGGCTTATCTGCGCACTCTGGTGGCAAAACGACTGACTGCAGGACGCTAGTTCTTGGTCTTGTAATCAGTGGGATGATTAGGGGGAAGGCGCGGGGGGGGGGCAACTGCCCCCTTACCTTTTTAAGAAGATAAAAATTTCATTTTAACCGTCTAAAACGGAATTATTTTTAAAAAAATTACACCATCCTTGATGTGGTAATCACCAATTGTCTTTCCTTTGATTTATTTCATTATTTAAATCATACGTAGTGGAAATATGCAGAAAATGTCATGTTAATGAAAATTGTCAATATTTGTTTTGCTTCCCCTCACTTTTGATCCCCTCACTTTTGATACTGTTTGTAATCATTAGACAGATAGAAGTTGACCTATTCTAATCTGCTCGACTTTTCTTTTCAATTGTTCAGAGCTGGGCCAAATCGTCAATCGTAACCGATCTACTCCAAACATAGATCATAAGTGTTAGTACACACTGCTATAAAATTTACCATTAATATTACATTTTTTTATTTCGGTTTACTCTAAATCGCCTAAGCTCAGTCTCCAATGGACGCACAACTTAAGTTGGAGGTTATAAGATATGTTATGGGCAGACAAAGGGGCTGTATCTCATCCCGGCCCGGGTTTTCTTCCAGCTTTTCCTCCGGGTAGTGACGGATTTTCAATAGGCGTGAATGTCTTTCAAAACTTTTTTTATTATTAATCTTGGATTTTCACTGCGCATAATGTCTACCATTCATTTTGGAATAATAAATGGATAGCAGTACATACTTTATTAAATCATTTACTTTTTTACAAGTATTAAATCCACCACTGCCTTGGGGCTCTTGATTGGAATTGATGGGATGGTCCCTTGCTTGTTTACAAAGAGTAACTTAGTTTATTATCCACCAGGTGATACTGCACAGTATGCTAACTGTATTTTTTTTACAATTAAGTACATTTTTTTACAATTGTTATACAGAGTGGGTAATTAGTACTAATATTTTGATTAAATGCGATGAGATTAAGATTTTGATTAAATGCATCTATTATTTGCGATGAGATATACTTTCTGATCAAGACCAACAACAAAATACTATAGTCGGTTTTTTATGAACATTATCCATCAATTAATTATTGTAAGTTAATCAACTAAGCCAATCATCGATTGCCATTTCAAAGTGTAGAAGCACCTTTCTACATATACAACGAAACACGTACCATAAATACGTATATGAACTCCCTCATGTATCTAACACATAAAAAGATACATGATGCCACGCCAAACCAAATAGCGCCATACTGTTTACGCCGTCGTCATGACGAAGTATCAGAGGCTCAAGATCCAAGACACCGCAGAGTCTCTACATACAACGAAAAGAGTCCCTACATTGTACACATTAGAAGACTCCATGAGACTCCGGGCCGCGTGCACCACCAAGCGTATGTCGCCTATTTGTTAAGAAAATTCGAGAACTCGGGTCAGTTTATTAAGAACCTTCGAGAGAACGTCAACAGATGAACCTCGACCCAGTGTTACGTCGCCAACGTCGTCAGTTGTCAAAGTTTAGCTTATGGCAACAGCACGACGGTCAGATCAGTACGACGGGATTTCTGGCCGAGTGAACATCGAGACCGATATAACCTCAAACCAGATACCCAGCTCTGCCAAATGTTTCTATGTCGAAACTCAGCTCTGCAGAATAATTCTATGTCTAAGAAGCTACGCCGACCGGTGACTGAATTATTTCCATCATCAAACGACACGAGAGCTGCCGAAATAATTCTATGTCCAAGAAGCTACGCCGACCGGCGACTGAATTATTTCCATCATCAAACGACACGAGAGAAGCCGAAATAATTCTGTCCTAGAAGCTTCGTCCGATCTGTGACTGAATTATTTCCATCACCAAACGCCGGAATAATTCTATGTTCAAGAAGCTACGCCCGACCTGTGACTGAGTTATTTCCATCTCCGAGAACCACAAGGTTCTATCTCGCGGCCTGCAGCAGAGTTAACTCTACCTTCAAAGTGACCACGAAACGTCTTGTCACGGTCAGCGGTGGAACTAACTCCACCATTCGAAGACACGAAGCGCCATCCTACGAGACTACGCAGAAACTTAACCAGCAGCGCCATCACGCGCTAAGATATCGTACTTCAGCTATCAGCTAACTACTTCAGGATTGATCACCAGTGGTACCATCTCGTGACGAAGAAGAGAACTTCTTCAACCTCTACAACCAGCTTACCCACAGACAGCCCACAGACGTGAGTCGAACGAGGAAAGGCATCATTTACAGAGCTTTCAACGCCTGTGGTTGCCAACCTGGTGTTATTTATTATTGTTTACGACCCAATCATTTGTTAACATTGATCCTGCATAATAAATCTTGTCCTGTTCAGCCTGTGAGTATTTATTTTGAAGAGGAAGAACCTTATTGCGAAGCAACCTCAGCATTGAGATTTGTGAAGCAATAAAAAAATCTTCCCCGACAAAAGTAATAGAAATTTAATATTTATTGTTTGAAGCCAGTATGAATCATGTTAAAATGATATGAGAGTAAAATAATGTTTTTTCATAAAGAAAATCTTTAAAATATTAATTAGGAACTTACAGAATCATAGACAATAAAATATTTTATTCTAAACATTTGTTTCAATTGTTACATTTAATATGAAAAAAGTAATATTACATACATAAAATTGTAATGTTACTAATTTCCAAAACTTCATTTGCTTATGGTTATTACTGATGTAAGAGTAAGAGCACAAAGTGTTATATTTGAGGATAAATATGAGTACATTATAAACAGTTGTTTTCTATATTCAAGAATGCATTATGTACTAAAAAGCTCTAAAGGTGTTGCTCGCTTTAAAGCTAACACTTGTTGCATCACCAAAACTTTGGAGGAGAGCTAGCCCAACTTGATACTCTCCTGGAATCAATCCAGGATCTCTGATTTCTCCAATAGTTCCATTTTGGACATTCTTTCCAGTACCAATTACAATACTTTTTTCACTCTCCCCCTCATCCTGAAATTAATTTTTAAATGTTTAATACTAATTTAAAAAATTAATGTTGTAGAATTTACTCTTTTGAGGGTTTTATTAAAACACACAAAGAATTATACTTATGCACTATTTAAAAGTAATTAAGAATTTTTCAAGAACATATTAACATATTAAGAACTTTAGAAAAATTAGAAATTAAATGAATTATGAATATTTTGTCAATACCAGTGATAAAACTTCATTTACCTTCTTAAATATTATATTTTGTATCACAAGCACTATGGTACACAAAGAAAAGGTATAGTACAGTCTGATATACTTATTATATGCAAGAAATACTTACAAAATGTAGCTCTGAGGCAATATAGAATTTACGATTCACTGCTTTGGCTAGTTGATCTCGTACATTAGTGTACCATATATCCGAAGTAATATTGAGATTATCATGTAATACTAGCAACAGGAAAACACTAAAAGAACAAGATTAATGAATTATTAACCAAGGATCATTGTGCAACAATATTCCATAAAAAAGTATTTATAGTTAATACAATGACAACAACAATGAAGTTCACTACAACAACAAAATATCGACATATATTTCAAAATTATTAATGCAATGGGATTCTTGCAAGATGATAGATAGAATATATGTGTTTGTATATTTAGGTTATATTTAATGTCTTTTATGTCATTCTTTAGTTCATTTGGTAAGGTAAATTTGCAAGAACCTTTCTTTTGTGCTTACCTGTTAATTCTAGAATGAATTATAATTGAAGGTTTAAAAAGTTTTACAGAATATGAACCACTAGAAAGTTTTGTAATTTGAGGAGACCAAAGATTAGTTATAGGTTCTGGAGGTGTAGAAAATGTGATATTAACACTTGGACCCAGTAATACTGTTTTAGCTGAAACACTGGTGATGTACGTGGATGCAGGAATTAAACCATCAACCTGCAAAATGAAAAATTTGTGCCCTCAACCAGAAAAACACAATAGATGTGGTTTTGGAGGGACATGGAGGAGATTAGATAGTGTATGCACATAATAAATAATTAAATAAATGAACTACTTATGAGAAATTCATTATTAATATACAATAACTAACATAGGTGAGCACACTGGCGGTATGGCAGGTATGGTAGCTGCCATACCAAACAAATGCTAAGGTGCCACCGAGATAGTTCGTCTAGTTGACTTTCTTCCTTTTGATTTCCATTTTTCCACTCACCAGTTGCAAATGTGAAAGGAGCTTTTCAAAATTATTATTAGCAGTTATTAAAAATAAACTTAGATCTACAACAACACAAGATCACTTGGAGCCATGTCTTTTGTAGAAAAAGATATTTTGAAGGCAATTCAAAGTAGAGATTAGAGTAAATTTGCGGAAGTAGTTCCAGAAAGAAAATTAGCTTTTAAATTATGATTTTTTGACTTGTTTCAAACAATTTAATACTACAACTTATATTCTTAAATTAAATAATAAAACTGTATGAAATGTTTATAATAATAATAATTACATATTTATTTTATAATACAATTAAGATAACAATAAAAATATT
>NNCF01131005.1:55570-97753 GCA_002313205.1 Laupala kohalensis | reverse complement strand
CAGGTATGGCAGCTGCCATACCAAACAAATGCTAAGGTGCCACCGAGATAGTTCGTCTAGTTGACTTTCTTCCTTTTGATTTCCATTTTTCCACTCACCAGTTGCAAATGTGAAAGGAGCTTTTCAAAATTATTATTAGCAGTTATTAAAAATAAACTTAGATCTACAACAACACAAGATCACTTGGAGCCATGTCTTTTGTAGAAAAAGATATTTTGAAGGCAATTCAAAGTAGAGATTAGAGTAAATTTGCGGAAGTAGTTCCAGAAAGAAAATTAGCTTTTAAATTATGATTTTTTGACTTGTTTCAAACAATTTAATACTACAACTTATATTCTTAAATTAAATAATAAAACTGTATGAAATGTTTATAATAATAATAATTACATATTTACNTTTTGTTTACATTATTCTTAATACCCCTATTTTTGGTGCCCCTCAAATTGTCTGCCATATGAATCATTTCTCCCTATGTACAGTTAACTAAGGTAAAAAAATAACATGCAGTGGCGAATTACTATTATTCTGACTTTTTTTTTTTGCGCTTTCTCAGCTTCACTGGAAAAATTTTACCTATAGGTCTGAGTTCATACACCCAAAGGAACTAGGCTCTGGTGTTATTGTGATAAAAATCTTCTATAAAAAATCATAGCTCTTTGCATATAGCTTTAAGCTGATGTAAGATATGAAGTTTTCCAAACTGTTCCACAAGACGTCTCGGTACTACACTGATTGCCAATAAGACAATTGGATGAACAGATGGAAACATTCTCCTGATATCACATTGCTTCAAGTCCTTATGCCAAGGCAATATAATTCTTTACTTTCTCTACATAGGTTTTCAGCAAGTAGTCATTTAGAGGCACAGCAATGTCCAGTACCTTTATTTCCTTACGCATTTTGCATGTGATCTCAAAATCGGGGCAGTTGGCATTTATGGTTCGATCTGCTACATTTGACCTGTCACAGTATATATTAAATACCTCATTCTAAAGGACTGAAGAAGGCTCATACTTACAATATGGGATCTAGGTTTCTATCAGGCCATAAATGCTCTTTTAGTATTTTGCAAATGACAGTTGCTAAAAATAATGAGGGGATTAATTCATTAATTAATAGCTAATTAATAATTTCAAAATTGCAGATGACCTGGGTAACACCGTTTTGTTTCAAAATCTTTTATAATTATGAGTTAAGAACCAGATATTTTTGTATTTCTGTTTGTTCTTCTTATTCGTAATTAATTCTACCAGCTACATGAATTACAAAAGTATTTCTTTTGCATTTGTCTATTAATATCATTTCTAGCATGTTATGATATATGATATCGATGATCAAGAATATTTGATGATCAATGATCTACGAGCAATAACAATTGATGATGAAGATCGGTAATGACGACGACACGGTCTATAGATGACGATCATGATCGATGATCTGTGACCTGTGGTGATGATGATGATCATGATTGTTATAATTATATGGCAGTGGCAAGTCCAGCGATTAGGAGTGATAAAGGTGATTAACACAAATGAGACACGCACGCTCCTTCCAGCTCGGGTGTTTAATGAATACTGCCAGAAACAGAAAACAATACATAAAACAAAATATAGATGACAAGGATTAAATATTGCCAACCTAAATCCAACTCCCTAAATCTTGACATCAAAATCACACCCATGCAGATATTGTGTGCTCGGATAGCAAGAAACTGAAGGCAGAACAATCTTTCATCATGAGGGACCTCCGCTCCAACGGCTACCCCTTTACAGTGGTACACAAGGCCTTCAAACGCAAAACACCAAGCGTTAAAGAACAAAAAGAAAACATAGGCACGATTGTCATACCGTACGTCCCAGATCTAGCGGAAACACTCAAGAGAATTGGAAACAAATTCCAATTGAGGACCGTGTTCAGCCCCAGAACAACACTAAAGAGCATTCTCACCAAGACGAAGCCAACGGATGAAAGCCAAACACTCAAGGAATGCATATACAGTATTCCATGTGAATGCGACCAAGAATACATCCCCTCCTATATAATTATAACAATAATCACATTTTGAGTAAACAATTCCACTACTCATAGTCCGTTTTAAATACTTAAAAATCCTCTGTACAGCATTCCAATGCTCTTTCCCATGACAATTGTTGAATTGACTCAAATAATTTACAGCTATTTCCAGTATCTAGCACTGAACCCGTAATATCACAACCATCAGCAACAAAAAATGTACAGCTTGTTGAAGTGAACAACACATTTATGTCATGATCAGTACACTGACTAACTGATAACAATGAAACACTCAAAACAGGAACATAAAGCACATTAGATATTTTATCAATTGAACAAGTTGAAGAAGATTTTAAATCTCCTGTACCAGCAACTTTCAACTTCTCATTATTATCAACAATAACACTGATCATGTTCTCGGTCTTTGTAATTCACAAGCCATCTTTTCTGGTGACATGTGTCCCTCAGAACCAGAATCTATTACAATTGCACTATCAGACATTCGAGTAGACAAGGCACACAAAAAAGTTTTCTCAGAATTCTTTTTCTCGCTTTTCTGATCTTAACTTCCTCGTCCATCTTCTTTTCAGCGCCAGTTTTCAATTCCTTCGGTTCAGGGCAGTCCTTGATATAGAGCCCCATTTCGTGACAACGCCAACGTCTCTGAGACACGTCAAACTCAGACTATTCATTTTTCTTGTCTGGACGTTACTTCTTCGAGAAGAAAGCCCGACTCTTCATTAGTAAGATCTCTTCTTTGACTATCATCCAAAAGATTACTAATCACAGTGTCCAATACCATGTCAATTTTCCCAGCACACAGTGTCATTACTTAGCTGTCAAACTCACTTGGCAGTCCTTGGAAAATCATAGCAATCAGGTACCTGTCTTTAATTTCTTCTCCTAGACTTTTCAAGCCGTGACCTGGAGAGGTTATGTGGGCAATATACGACTTCATACTTGAGAAATCTTGATACCTTGCTTGGCTTATAGTCCGCACTAGGTGGACGTAACGCCAGTGTCCCTTGGTTCTTGAGCAATTCTCAAACCTCTTTAGCTGTCTTCATGGACTGAACGTATTGATAGTTTTGGGGGTCGACCATGAGGCAGATGTCGGCCAGAGCATGTTCCTCGCGGCGCTCCTTGCCATCAGCCGTATCGGTCCCGAACACAGCACTCCAGAGTCCTTGTTGTCGAAAATAGTTAGTCATCGAGAAACACCAAGTTTTGTAGTCCTCTCGCCCTTTCAGCTTTGCAAACCCGAAGTTACAAGGTCCCGTAGTACCAGATATCCCCATCTTGGATTACTGAATTACCGGCGACTACAACCACACGTGCTCATCCACAGTTACGACTCATCATCTCTCAATTACAAAAAGAAACACACTGTCGACTATTACGAATTATTAGTCCTGGGCCCATAACCTGTTATAATTAAATAGCAATGGCTAGTCCATCGATTAGGAGTGATAAAGATGATTAACACCTATAAGACATCCACGCTCCTTCCAGCTCGGGTGTTTAATGAATACTGCCGGAAACAGGAAACAGTACATAAAAAACATGGATGACAAGGATTACACATTGCCTACCTAAATCCAATAATGATCGTCGTCATAGATCATCGATCATGACGACGATAACGACTTAAACGACAAAGATAATCTATGATGTCGATCATGATGATGATTGATGATCATGAATGATGATGTGTAATGGTGATCTATGATGTCGGTCTATGATTATGATGAACGATGATGCTGACTATTATGACAGATGATCGGTTATCTATGACGATGACTACGATCATAATGATGACCTATTATGATGATTTATGATTATATTTGAAGGTATGTGATGAAGATCGATGAGGCCGATCACAATGATAAAATATGATAATGATGATATATGATTTTTTTAAATTTACACTCCTTTGTGCATTAATAAACTAGTTTATAATTCAGAATGTTTTTGAGAGATCATCACTTTATGTCACTCCTTAATAATGAACATTCCACAAGGTACATTCCTCTATCTGATATACTATTAATATATTATATCTATATTCTATAAAATGTTGTAATCATGTTTTACTAATGTGTTATAACTTAATATAAATTAAAATATATAAATGAATTAAATCCAAAAAAATGTCACTAATGCATATTGTTCATTGTTAGGAGAGAATATGTGAGAAAATAGGAATCAAACCTGCATACCTCGGCTTACCAAATAAAGGCATATTTAAAATATATTTACCACTAAAGAGTAAAGTGAATTTTCTTCTCTAAATGGCAATTCCTGAACTGGAAAGTATTCACAACACACAGTTTCATTTGCTGCATCAATGTGCTCCACATTTACAAGAAAAGATCTCAATTCTCCATTAAAGTTTCTTGGAACTCCCCATTCCATTTCAAAACTTGTACTAGCCATCTTCAAAATGCGAAGATACGATGGGGCATCTGGAGCTGCATGCAAAATATTTAGGATGCTAAATAATAATGCAATTAAAATATTAAATTATATTTTTTTGCTTATATACTCATTTACATCTAATGTTAAGTAATTGATCAACAATTTGCTTGTGTTTATTTTTAAAATATTTATTTGAGCAATACAGCTTTATAAAGAAACATGAAACTTTACCAATCTAAAATGAAATGATATTTTTCTTTTATGGTATGAGTGATTTATATTATGTCTGCTAGTCTGGATTTTATACGAAGTTTATATCTAGTTCACTGCAACACAAGTTTGTTATAACAACAGGACCAATTTATCAACTAGATGGTCCTCCATATATTTGAAATATAAAGGTCATCTAGAAAGTAAAGTAAGTTTAGGTATAAATCATGGTCATCAATAGGATGTATTAAATCATATCTCTATAGTTTTAGTAGATTTATTTTTCTAGGGTTCCATTGTAAAGGGATTATAATTGTCATTCTGAAATTGACTGAAACAAGTATAAACATATTTAGGAAAATGTTAAAATAATGAAAAATATTTATATTTGTTTGACACAAGTCCTTTCATTTCATTCAGTGTTCCAGAGTTGAAGTGTAACAATGGGATTTGTAAATTTGTCTCTCTTTATTATAAGGGTTGTTGCACTATTGCTCCTTTGTTAAAAAATAGAATTAGGTATGACTTTCTTGTGAATAAAGTTTTGTTTCAATGTCTTTAAATTGGTTTACACCCAAACATATTTTACTTTCTGGATTAATCACATATTTTAGGTATCTTGTATGCCCAGGTGACACAGCATCTTCCTCCNGTCTTTAAATTGGGTTACACCCAAACATATTTTACTTTCTGGATTAATCACATATTTTAGGTATCTTGTATGTCCAGGTGACACAGCATCTTCCTCCTTGGAACAATAGTAATAATAATAATACATTTTTGCTCTCAAAAAGCAGCTACAAAATTTGTATGACCATATGGAAGACAATAAACTATTTTACATTTTGACTTGAGTGGCAACCTTCAATTTTCTTGTTTCCTACTTTTCTTCTCTATTTACATGGACATTACATTAATCCTAGTATGGAAAACAATAATATAGTGACCCTCTGAGTTATCTCTCCACCATTATCCCAGTGCCCCAGAGTTGGAGCTCCAAAGTGACATGCAAACTGGTACCCCATTCCATATGCCATATAAAACACTGTACACAGAGTATTATGTCGAACCTAAAGAAGGCTCCAATACGATACAAAACAGATGTGATGTCACACAGCCAAACAAGATACTAGCCCAGTCAATAAAGGATTTGACCCAGAAAAAATTGGTGTAAAGTTAAATCTTTCCTCACTGATAGACCACTTCCCAAGGGTAATTTTCACAAAAGTGTCTAAGAATCCCCCTGGAGCTTAACCCCCCAGCCCCCCTCCAAGTTGTAAAATGTGAACATTTAAGGAAAATTCAATCTCTCTCTCACTAAAAATCAGATTGAGTTCAAATATTTTTTGATTTATTTATTATTACATAGACTACAATATTAATTATCTCCATATTTGCATCAAAACGAATAGTTTTCCATCATTTATAGAAATTATGTGAAAAAGATCAATTTTTCACACTGGCATTTTTTGTTTTTGTGATACATATTTTATATGTGTTCAACTATATGGAAAAAATCTTTGTGTAAAAGTTATAGCCCAAGGCTTTCTTTATATATTGATACCAATTTTTAAGTATTTTTGTGAGATACTAATGCTGGGGATAGGGATGTAAGCAAGAAGATGTAGCATGTGTCATAGCCATCTAGTCACCATGTACACAGTAATAGTGCGTCCAGCAACTGAAAATATGTTGCATATTGTGATAAAAATTCTTCCTTTGGTAAATTAGTCTTTCGACAAATTTAAGTGATTTGACCTGCAGGAAACTCGAAATTTTTGATTTGATCACCCCCCTTAGGGGTAGTTTTCCAAAATTTTCCTAATAATACTTTTCAAGCTACAGGAGAGATCTTGGAGTCATTTCCTCATAATTTTCGTACTCCAAGAACGAATCAGAAGTAAGAATTACATTTGAACTTTTTGAACAGTTTTGTTCTATTTTTCATAAATCTGATTTTATCACCCACTATCATGGAAAGAATGATATTTGGTCTCCAGGGAAATTGGAAAATATCAATATCAAAATCGTGCATGAGTGAGCAAAACCTTGAACAGATTCCATTGAACAGACATGAACAATTTAGAACACAGATTTGAGGTTTAAAACATGTCCAGGGGGATTCTTGGAGACTTTTTTGAAAATTACCCTTGGGAAGTGGTCTATCAGTGGGGAAAAATTCAGCTTTACGCCAATTTTGGACCTTCATTGACTGGGCTATATCAATGATACCAGCCATGGAAACCTACAAGTTAAGTACCATGTATTTTGACTCCCAATTCTTTAATAAACAAAGATTTTTATTTACTTAGCAAAGATTAATATCCCAGGCTATTGATTTTGAAATATAAATGATACTGTCACCTAGGAGGGTAAGACTGGACCTAAATAATAATGTTTTGATGATCATGAAAGCTACACAGATTTCAACCTAAGAGGTTTCTTTTCTGACAAATAAATGTTTAATTTTTTTCTCACCGTATTCCTGGCATATTGCCGTAATTTCAGATGCAATTCCATCTTCATCTATCTCTTTATTGCGAGCCCTCACCTAAATTGAAATTTCATATTGTTACAGTAGGAAAGAACATATATCACCATACACTCAATATAGCTGAAATTCTAAAAACAACAACAAAATACATTATTTAATGTATGTTAAACTTTTTAAACACTTAATTTTACTGATATAGAGATAGGAAAATGTATCACATTGTTAAAACTAACACATAGTAAATAAATTACATCCCAATAAATCTTGGTACATTTTGCATCAAGTGACTTACAACAAGGGTGTATCCAAGTTTTTAAATGTGTGTGAGAGGTTAAAATTTAAAATCATGTTTAAAACTGGTCTGATAACTTCAAAATCATTAGATGCAACAAAAACAATTTTCATGTTAATCATTGGAGTCTTAGTACACATTACATTATCAGAATATACTCACCGACACAGTATATTTTTTTTCTGGTTGTAGGCTTGAATTAATTATATGACAATATAGATCTGGCCAGCTGGGACAAGGTGTAGGGAGTATTGTTTCATTGATCGATATATCTTCTCCCACCTTACGATATGTCACAGTAAATGATTTGAGTTCTCCATAAGGCTTGGATGGCTTTCCCCATCGAATACCGAGCATCCGCCTACCACTTTTGTAAACTTCTAAATTGTTAACTGCATCTGGAACTTCATTACAAAAATACTTTCATATTAATTTAAACTTGTAAAATGCCTCTCCAGAGTGTGGATTCAAGCCCACGTATGGTTGATGGATATTAGGAATATTTCATTACACAGCATCTAAAAGTAAATGAATTTTGGCTTAAACTAGTGTCAAAATTATGATAGGCAACTTTCCAAAAGTTGTGAGTTGAAGTGATAATTACTTCTGACAATGCCATCATAACAGTGTCAGTATGGCATGCCCAGAGGGATCCAGAAGCTTTAGCAGAGCTAAAGTATTCATAGAACATGCACAAATAGATTTAGAGTGAGTCATAGGTGTCATCTTAATTATCAGTAAACTTTCATCAAAATCATATTTGATGGTAAACAAAAATATTACAATATTTGCACACTCCACAAATATCATATCTACCAGATGTTTAAATTTTGTTATCATCCTATCACAAAGTTCTTTAAAAAAATAATCAAATTTGACATTACCCTTGACACACTACAAACCAAGTTCTTACATTATAAGTATAATAAAAATAAATATTCAAATTTGTTTTTAAACTCCAAAATGATAACATCGTAGAAAGTAAAACAAGACAAAAATATACAATTGGCCCAAATATTATACCTGTGGCAGTTGTGGAGAGGAATATCTGTAATTTATGATGAGAGTTCCATCCATGACTATTCACAGTATATACATGCATTTCATAATCAGTTTTTGGCAAGAGATCTGTAATTGTTGTGTTTGTATCCACTGTTGATGCTGAGAAAATGAAATTGGAAACTGTGCCATTTTCATGTAAATTTGACAATGTAAAGAAGTATCCTTGAAAGTTCCCATTTAAGCCAAAACATAGTGGGGGTTTCCACTGAACTGTCACAGATGAATTTGATTTATTAATCAGATAATTTTCACTAGCCATTGGAGCATTGTCTGGTTCTGAAATTAGGAAAAGAAGAACTCATTAATTAGATTACATAATCATGAACAAATTAAAACCTGTTTGAAGCTAAAATATATTCACTAACTTTCAGAATTTGTCATGGCGTATAAGGATGAAAAAGGTCCTTGGAATGTTGTACCAGCAGCTACTCTAATTTTGTATTGAGAATAAGGTAATAATCCAGCTATTACAATTGAAGTTTGTGTTGTTTCTATTGTTCCATTTGAGTTCTCACATGTGGCATTGCAACTAAAATATTTTAAACACTGTGAACAAATAGTCTCAATTAAATAAAGAAATGTTCACAAGAGGGACATTTATTATTATTGTAATAGTCACATTCCTGTAGATGCCTCAAGAATAGAATTATTTCTTCGTCTTCACAATGAATACAATAATCTTAAATATTTCTAACCAGTTTTAGCCTTCTTAAATTAATTCTCTAACTATAAATTTAAAAACAGGACATAACATAAGCATCGAGTGAATATGAGAAAACTTTATGGAGAGGGCTTACTCACTTGAACTGTATTAAAAACAAAAAGGAAAAGAATTTTATTTGATAATGAAATTAATAAGGGTAAGAAAGAATACACAGGCTGTGGTTATATTACTTACCAGTGATAATGTAACAAGTATGTAGCATGTAAACTACAAAAATACAAGAAGAATTCAGAGCAACTCACTTGATATTGTATTTTGTAACCTTTAATAATTCCTCCAGAAAATAATGGTCTCTTCCAAGAAATATGAATATTTCTTGCTGTTCTTGATTGCACAGACAAATATTTCACTTTTCCAGGTGCTGGTAAAAAACACAAATGATATAATTTTCTTTTTGTATAGGGTCAGTATTATTGAATAAGATATTTTTCATAGCTAGATTTTCCTCGTCTTAAGAAAAGTGATTGATTCTGCAATCGTGGTCATTATGGTAGCATATTAATGAATTGATTTGAAACATGAACTGAAGAGACATTATTAACAATTTTATTGATTACAAGATTTTGTATTGCCATTTGTTAGTAGTGGTTCAAAAAAATAACAGTTAAATGAAAATAAATATTGATAGGTAACAAGTATAGTTGAATGACCCAAAATGATAAGTTCAAATATGCATTTCTCTGGAAAAAGAGGTTTTACTTATTGAAATGTTCTTCAATAATGAGATGGGAGGGAAGATATAACATTACATCTGTGACTTTAATGGAACTGCATATGTTCCAAAGCTAAGTTTCTAAGTTTCAAATAAATAGAACAACATCATACTAAAAAGATACAAAAAAATGTCAAAATTCATTGAAATAAATGATGAAGTATATTTTCTATACACACACACAGATTCCTGTCATCTGAAAGAATCAGGATTTTCTAGAATAAACTTATAATTTGAATCAGGGACAGTATTTGAACATTTGTTTGTGGGAGCATAACATTGACAAGCAGACCTCACTCATCTTAAGCATTCTATAATTACTATTATTTACAACATATAAATTTAAAATCTTTTTATATATGTTTTTTGCAGTTAAAATCAAAATAATCCATTTTTCAAACTCTTCTTTCAGCTGCCTTCTTATAGCTAGTAGCATAAAGGCAGAAAGTCAATCTTTAATCGAATTCAAGAGAAAAAATTTAAGTCATCATCAGAGAATGAAGCTAATAAAGGTACTGTTTATTGCAACACAGATAAACAGTTTCAATAAATTTAACACATGTCCTAATGATTAATCAGGATTTAAATGCATACTACACCCTCTAATTTTTCTTTATAAAAATACTGCTTTGTTCCTTAATATGTTCCCATTGATAACATCACTTCAATTCAGCATTCAATTGAATTCTTGATTTAATTTTTTATTGTAAAACTTGTATGAATCCCCAGTTACCATGAATTGCATGATATATTTCTTATCCAGTGTGGGAACATTTACCCACCCTTCCCTCAGCACCCACCCATTTTGAATAAGGGTTGTTTGTCTTTGCCAGTGGTTACATATGTAATGTTTCTTTTGACCAACAATATTCATCACGTGCTGTACAACCCCTTCATTGCTGGACCTAGCCCATGAGAGACCCCTGATCTAGATCAACAAGAATGTTGTTTACTCTTTAACTGAAATTAAAAACAAACAAAGAGAATTATTACTATAAATGTTGACAAATAGCTTAATGTACATTTGAAAAAATAGTCTTCAACTTCAACAATACAATGAAGAGTCATTAAAGGACTTGAAAGTAATCTAGGAAATAAAAATGGGACACAGAGATGCTGAGATAATTCTATTTTAGGAAAGACAAATAAAAGGTCATAAAAGTACATAATTTAATTATATAAAGATAAATACCTTCTTCTAAAGTAGTAATTTTAAAAGATGGAGAACATGGTACTTTTCCCCCACGAGTCCATGCACAAATAGATATATCATATTGATGACCTGGCCAGAGATCATAATACACAGCATAGAGATCATCTTTGGAAGATATTTTTCTGTAGAATTTTCTCCAACTATCTTGAAGAATCAAATCATAAGAGAGAACTGGACACCATTTATCATTGAGTATTTTATACTGAAAAACATTACATATAGAAAAATATGAAAACAATTAGTAAGTGATTAACTTCCACATTTTTACTTACTTTCCATTCAACAATAAAAGAGGATTTTGTCACATTTCTGATTTCTATTTCATAATTTTCTGAATCTGGTCCTATAAAAAACAAATTTTCATTAATGATTTTTGAAGTATGGTCCTTGGAGCAGAGGATTTGTTACATGAGGAAGTATTTTTCATCCACCAAGCCTGATTGATAAATGGTTCTCTTTACTGATGACACAAATCTACTACGTAATCATGTCAATATGCAAAAAGCTCTATCTAACCTCTCGTCTTGGTTTCATTCAAATCATGTCATTGTTAATTCTTATTAGACAGTATCCATGTCATTTCACAATAGTGTAACAAAATCTCTTCCACCTAAATCCCTTTTGCTAAACAGAACCCAAATAAAATCAGTCAAGATAAAAAATTTTTAGGGCTTCATATTTAGGACAACCTCATATGGAATTGCCATATTGATCATTTAAATTCAACTAAGCAAAATATGCTATGCATTTCAAATTTTAGCCAACATTGTTAGTCAGCTCGTTTCTCACAGCGTTTATTTTCCAAATGTATAGTTTTATTTATGGTACAGCATAATCTTCTGGAACCAATCCACTCAGAGCATTCAAACTTTTAGAATTCAAAAGAGAATAGCTCAGATTATATGTAAATCTCACCCCTGAAATTCATATAAACCTTTATTTAGAGAATTAAATATTCTCCTTCTCCCTTGCATATACATTTATGAAGTAGTCGTGTGTGTTAAGAAAGATCTATTAAAATCTCACCACTGTTTTAGAAGAAATAGTCTAGTTCATGAACACAACACTCACAATAAGGTTAATATTCATTGTCCTGGCGTGTCAACAACTCTTTGCCAAAGAAGCCCTTATCATTCAGGAATAATTTTGTATAATTCCCTTACCAAAAATCTAAAAGATATAAATCTTTAAATCTGCGGTTAAAAGCTTTTTAATGTGCTATATTTGCTATAATGGGAAAGAATTTACAGATTTCAATAAAAGAAGTTAATGAGAGTTTCAATTTCCTAATAAATATTGTTTCCAACATGACTTTGGATGATGTGATGTTAATATATCTTATAATTTATCACGCCATTGTTATAGTACTATAGCTACTGATTAAATTACTTTTCATGCATGTTGATTTTGCTCCTTTTTGTTTTTTAATAGTTTATTTCTAACTGTACGCAACCTTGGCACAGTTGTATACATTTTCTCTGTAGCCCCATCCTGGCCCGGGTTTTTACTCCAGTTTTCCTCTGGGTAGCGGCGGATTTTGCTAGGGCAGGAATGTCATTAATACTTTTTGTTTCATTAATCTTGAATTTTTACTGCACTAATATCTACAATTTATTTTGAATAATTAATCGATAATGTATTTATTAGATAATTTATTTTGTAAATATTAATTCAGCCACTGCCCATGGGCCCTTGATCGGAATTGATGGGATAGTTCCTTGCTTGTTTCTGGAGAGTAACTTAGTTTATTGGCCCCCACATAGTCATACACAGTTTGTAACTGCTTTTTTGACAATACAGTTTATTTATTTAAGAGAGTGCTCATTTCTAGGCTTTGGTGGACTATGTTATCAATTTTTTTCTAGATTTATGATTGATGCTTTATTGAAGACTTATTAAAAAGGTTTAGTAAAGGATTGAGGGTTCCCCAGCTCAAACACAAAATTATTTAAAAATTGAAATTTGATTCATTTCANCTTTATTGAAGACTTATTAAAAAGGTTTAGTAAAGGATTGAGGGTTCCCCAGCTCAAACACAAAATTATTTAAAAATTAAAATTTGATTCATTTCACAAAATATATAAATTTTGTTTGGTAAATAGGCAAGTATTTGCATTGTATAGTAAAAATATATTTGTACAGAATTATAAATGATCTACCACACAGAGGAAAGATTGATATTTGGCTAGGAGAGTGTATAACACCTTACAAGAAAAGTTATTTGCATTCACCTTGGAACCCCATTAAGGAACTCCACTAAAGACCATGTGCTCCCCCTAGATTCCTCTTAGATTAAAGAACAGTTCAATATAAAAAGAAACAAAGAAGTAAACTATATACTACTGATGGAAAATTGAATACAATAAACATCTTTCTCTTTCACTTCCTATTGTATGAAATTTAGCATCTACTTTACTGAACTCTCTATAACAAAAGAGAAGATATGAGCTGCAGGATAGGTCTGTCCTCATTTCACAACAGATTAGTACGTCTGGGTGACATTCTAGATATCTAGATGTTGAAGTATTAGTAAAAATCTCATCACCTCATGAGCTGAACCTCAAGTATCCAGTCAGCAGATCAGCACTCCACCCATCAAGTGTCACTTACTCTAATATTGAAGTTAATATGTAATGCAAGTCTTTTAACTACCCTATCAAGATATTTAAAATACCCAATCAAAATATTTCTTTATTTTATGAGATTTTGAAAACTAAAAATCTGTATTACCAAAGAAACTTTGATGAGCAAAGTAATTTTGATATAGTGAAGAAAAATTTAAATGTCATTTTAAACAGTACAACAGACCATGTTCGGATGCCAAATGTCACAGTAGAAAATATCTTAATCAATTCTATTATTCAATAATTAACTTTCAAAATAATGAATGAATTATACATGAATTTTTAATTCAGTGAAGTCTTTATTAAATTGTGCTGATCCTCAGTTGGTAGCAATAAAGTAAATTTATATCACAACCTTTTATTAATAGAACTGTGAGTAATAGCTAGATTTTGTTTCCTGAACCTCAGTGATTAACTGGTTATATTCAGATGTACTTATACCAGGGAGGTTTTCATCAAGGTAAGGTACAATTTTACTTACAATTTCAGAACTCATTTGGTAACCTCAATTTGATACGTAATCAGAATTTCACATTGATTCTCCTGTAATGAATGGAATTTTCGTACCTTCACAAGATGTGTAGAACTCTATTTCAGGAATATGAGGACCTTGATAACTATTACCATCTTCACTTATGAGTATAACTCTTGCCGTATAGTTAATTCCTGCTTTCAATCCTGTCATATTCACAGTGACATTCTGGTCATTGTTGATAGCTTGAGGCAAGGATGTCAACCAGATGCTTGATTCTTTTTCCTATATTTTATGAAGCAGATTTCATAAATACAGTCCTTCTGTTAACACATCCAGAGACTTAAGTTAACATTGGGATTTTACTCCACCCAGTAATAAAATAAATAAATCTATCAATTATAATGAACAGAAACATTAAATTGGATCCGAAAAGCACCTAGAAATACCGCAAAATTAAACAAGATATGGTTATAAAACAACCAAATAATATTTAACTAGAAATGTTGCAAAAATTACCTCTCTTAGAATATAATTAAAGAATAAATTCTATTGTAGTTCAAAAATTAAAAAATGTGAAAATACCTTAAAAATTAAAATATTTTTAAATATTCGTAAAATATATTTATCTAAATTTACCTTATGCTGAACTGAATAGAGATGAGGTTTCCCTTTTCCATGAACATGTTTTGGATCTATCCCCATCAAAACACTGAACCAACTAATTTCATTGATACTTGGAGGATTCCTTAGTGTCAAGTAACCTTAAATATTTATAATATTTTTTTTAAATTGATGATTAGTCAAAATTGTTTTGGGGTTCTTGCAATTTTGCATAAAAAATAGAATTAAAAAATTTCATTCATTTATTGTTACTCACGTTCTTGACAGCTGGGAGGATAATATCCATCTTTACAGCCAAATATACATTCACCAGTAAATTTGTCACAAATTCCATCTATACATTCCCCACAATCATTGAAGCACATTGATCCATAAAAATTCTCATTGATACATTCTAAAACAATATTAAAATAGTGCTATTTATTTTTTACATCTTTGTTAAATCAATAATAAACAAAGAAATATATTGAAAAACAAAATAATAAAGAATGATTCCAAAAGAACATTTGCTTAACCTTAATTAAACAAGTTTTGATACTTTACCTTCTTGACAAGCTTCTCCTTTAAATCCTGAAGCACACATGCACTTATTAGCTGAATTACAAAATATCATGTTTTTACACCCCTTGTTAAATGAAGAGCACACTAAATTACATTTGTCTCCAAATCTGTTCGGACCACATGCTGTGCGTGACAAATGAAAAGCATTAAAAGGAAGTCAAATAAACCTAACAGTATAGAGAACATTTTGAATAAAATTATGTTCAGAGATCTTTTTCCCTGAACTAAGAAAGACAAAACTCACTTTCTTCACATCTATTGCCAGTAAATCCAGGAGGACACAAGCAAATATTGGCTGACGAATTAAAAAACCCACCATTGGAACAATTTTTCCTGTCCTCTGCAAATAAAGAAATATCATCAAATGTATTTTGTAATTTATTTTTGGAGAAGAGAGAGATTATGTGGGTAGAATGGAAACAATTAGTTGAAATGAATTGCATCTCCTTTCTTCTTAAAAATTGTGTGCAATGATAGGATGCAAGAAACATGCAAACATTTCACTGCTGAAATAGTTTCTCTTAACAAAGAAAATCAAATTCAGCGTATATTGGGTCCTGATCAATCTAGAGGTGTGCCAGACAGCTCCAGCCGTGAAACAGTTTATCGGTTCCGAGACAGCTGTGAAACAGGTCCACTAAAAAGTTCCGTTGCGACGAATCTGACTCGACAGAAACACTCGTTTCCGCTAAAAATAATTTATTTTCACAACGCTGTAACGAATATGTCTTTATTTGTATTTCCACGATATTATCTAGCAACGAATATGTGTGTTTTCTCCATGAATAGTTATAAACCAAATTTTGATACTGTATAATTTATTTTGATTTTCGCATAAGATGTTAGTTTTAGTACACTGAAATTAGACGAAAAACAGACTCTTAAAGAAATGTTTTTTTTTAGTTTTAACTCTTGGTTATTAGGTGTAGAATGTAGTACTGTTCACGATTATTAATTCTCCCCAAGATTTTTCGAAGCCACACGCCCCTAAAAGCCGCCCCTAAGGTGCACGCTGGTGGTTTTGCCGTTTTCTCGCAAAACGGTCAGGTTTTCGAGAATGATATCTACCTGAAAAATTATTCCTCATTAAATTTTCCCCCAANACGGTCAGGTTTTCGAGAATGATATCTACCTGAAAAATTATTCCTCATTAAATTTTCCCCCAAAGAAAAGGTGGAAACCATATTTTTAGGAAGGAGCATTGGTTCTTTTGTACTATAAGCTCCCAATGAAGGGGTCACCATTCTCCAACCTCATCACCATCTCCTCCTCCCATCTCCACACCCATTTCTTCTCCTGTCCCCGTTCTTTCACCTACTGCTTCCTCATCTCCCACGTCCTCATCTATTCCTCCATCTCCACATCTCCTGCCGCCCCCACACACAGTTACAACTTGTGCTCAAGAGTACGATGTGGTACTCGAAGCTGGCAATCCCGTTCGGGTGCAGTGTGCGGGCTTGATCCTGAAATAGAAGCTGTACCAAATTCAAATTCCTCTCCACAATCTAACGTCGATTCCATTTCTCGTGAATCACAAACTCTATGCGAAAATAAAATAATTATATTTCATCATAAATCCAATCCCTTGCAAACAAATTGACAGACATTGAAATTCTGGTACACGAAAATCCATTCGTATATTTTGTAAACCCGTTGCGTATATTTTGCAAACGTTTACTCCCATTTACGTTACGGCATTACCTTCTGGGGTAATTCCGGTCAGAGTATTCAAACTTTCAGAATTCAGAAGAGGATAGTTCGGATAATTTGTAAATCTCACCCCCGAAACTCTTGTAAACCTTTATTCAAGGAATTAAATATCTTAACACTTCCCTGCATTTATATTTATGAAACGGTCGTGTTTGTTAAGACCGAATTACTGAAGTGCCACCCTTGCTTTATACGAAACAGTCTCGTTCACGAACACAATACTCGCAATAGTAGTAATATTCATCGCCCTAGAGTGTCAACCACTCTTTGCCAAAAAGGACCTTATCATTCGGGAATCGTTCTATATAATTCCCTGCCCAAGAATATAAAAGACATTATGAAATTGAATCTCTTCAAATCCGCGGTTAAAAACTACCTCCTGCACCAGTGCTTCTACACTGTAAAAGAATTTATTGATTTTAATAAAAGTTAAATTCGTCTTGTACTTTATCACGCCATTGCTGTAGTACTTTTTAAATAACTTATAACAATTTCAAAAACTATTTTCTTGCATGATTGTGTTGTCTTATGGCTCATATTAATTTAGTTTTATGTGTACTCAACTTTGGCACGGTTGTGTACATAAATTCTGTAGCCCCATCCTGGCCCGGGTTTTTCTCCGTTTTTCCTTCTGGTAGAGGCGGATTTATCATACAGGTTCTCTAGGCTTTGTCTAGGGGCGTGTTTATTGTAACAATAAATCGTGAATTTAGTGTTATTTCAATTCTTATGATTTTTAAACACTATACTCAGAATAATCTATAGTTCGATAATAACTTGTACATGTAAATTTTTGCTTAAAATTACAAACATATTGACATTCTATTAGTATTATAACTCGCAGCTAACTTTTTATCTTATCTAGGAATTTTTGCTGAATTTTTTGAATCCGCCTCTGCCTTAGGGCCCTTGATCGGAATTGATGGGATGGTCCCTTGCTTGCTTCCGGAGAGTAAATTAGTTTTTTTCCCCTCCACGTGTTCATACGCAGTTTGTACTGTTTTTTGACAATAAATTTATTATTATTTAACATTCGATTTGCTATACCTCACAGAGCATTGGCTTTCAACTAACAACATCAACGATACTGCTATTTCTAATTATTATTTAGCAAGTTCTTACTGTCGGTAAAATTTTAAAGGAAAAAATCTCCACGGAAGTTCGTAATGATATTTTATCTTCTCCGCTGCCAGGTTACGGGAACTTCTGCGTAGACAGTGTGTTGGAATTTTCTGCAGTTAATCTGACTNATAGACCTCCTCAATCAGATCTTGACATATTTTTTCGGAACTTCGAAATTGTTTTAAAACATATCACACATAAATCTACTAAGTTATCATTATATGTGGTGATTTCAACGTCGATTTCCTGAGTACATCTGACTCTGCACATTCACCCATAAATCGATTCAAGAATCTTATCGACTCCTTCAACCTTATTACTACGATAAACGACCCCACTCACCTCTCCGATTCATCTCAAACATTGATAGATCAAATTATCGTCAACAAGTGTTTATCGCAGGGTACAGCGATCGCCTTGCTCAAGTATTGACTATTAAAGATAAACTAAAACCACTAAAAATCCTTTACAATTTTTCAAGAGAGTTTAATTGTACAAATCAATCATCATTTCTAAATTATTTGCGTGAAGAAACATGGAAGATGCTTACAATTGCCAAAACAGACGACAAATTCAATGTATTTATCTCAATATTCCTAAAACATTACAACTCTAGCTTTCCCATAAAACGCAAGTTAATTAACACAAAGAAATACAATAGATGAATCACCCAAGGGATAAGAATTTCTTCAAAAAACAAACGCCGTTTATATTATCTTTCAAAACTCTATAACCAACCACCCGAATTCCATGATTATTGTCGTAAATATAAGACTATTCTTCGAAAAGTAGTCTATGCAGCTAAAGTTATGGAAAACGACAAGCAGGTACTAAAATCGAACAACCGGATGAAAGTCATGTGAAAATTGTTAAAATTACACGTCAACTTCTGAAAATCACGAAGAAAATATTTCTCCATTAAACGATGGCAAAATCGTATCAAATCCTCAGGACATCGCAAATTTACTTCTCAGAAGTAGGTAAAATAACGAACTCAATATCTCCAAATTAATGTCCTCCAATTACATCCACACACCCAATTCTATGTTCACTTCCGAAACTAACGCCAGTGAAGTCATGAGAATCATCAGCGCATTAAAAAACAAATTTTCAACACACATAGATGATATACCCGAGTTTATTGCTAAATTTTCGCCCTACGCTATATTAAATCCACTCATAAATATTTTTAATAGTTCTTTATCGGAAGGGGTGTTTCCTAACATATTTAAGAGAGGTAAAGTGAAACCTTTACACAAGAAAGGAAACAAATTTAATATTGGAAATTATCGACCAATATTTCTACTATCCACTTTCTCAAAAATCCTAGAAAAATTGTTCTAAAAGCCTCTTCTAGATTTTTTTATCAAAAATAACATTCTCTCTGAGGATCAACACGGTTTTAGGAAATCCTTTTCCACAGAAAGCGCTATACTTTCTTTCTTACCACATCTCTTGACCGTGGAGAAAATCATCAGGGTGTTTTTCTTGACTTATCCAAAGTATTCTATGTCATCGATCACGGAATTCTCCTTTCCAAATTGCATTCTTTAGGCATTCGTGGACTTCTACATCAATGGGTAACTNTTCCACATCAATGGCTAACTTCTTATTTAAAAGATAGATATCAACAGGTCGAAATATCATGTACTAAAAATAAAATACTTCCGCGTTGTCTTACAGAAACAAAGCCACTTACTTGCGGAGTACCCCAAGGTTCAATTCTCGCCCCTATACTCTTTTTATTGTATGTGAACGACATGTCATAATCCACATCAGATTGCAAAATGGTTCTTTTTGCTGATGACACTAATCTACTATGTAAATACGTCAACGTTCAAAAAGTGTTGTCTAAACTTTCGACTTGGTTCCATGCAAATCGTCTCATTGTAAACACTGACAAAACAGTGTCCATGTCATTTCACAATAGTATCACAAAATCTTTACCCCATGTTTCTCTTTCTTTGAAAGGAACACATTTAAAAACTGTTACGAATACAAAATTCTTAGGTCTCCATATTCAGGGCAATCTCAAATGGAATTGTCACGTTGACAATCTTAATTCTCAATTAAGCAAATTGTGTTACTCATTCCGAATCTTAGCTAACGTAGTTAGTCCACGTATTTGCCGTTGGGTATATTTTGCAAATGTTTACTCGCATTTACGTTACGGCGTTACCTTCTGGGGCAATTCCGGTCTGAGTATTCAAACTTTCAGATTTCAGAAGAGGATTGTTCGGATAATTTGTAAATCTCACCCCCGAAACTCTTGTAAACCTTTATTCAAGGAATTAAATATCTTAACACTTTCCTGCATTTATATTTATGAAACGGTCATGTTTGTTGAGACGGAATTACTGAAGTGCCACCCTTGCTTCATGGGAAACAGTCTTGTTCACGGATCACAATAGTCGTAATAGTAATAATATTCATCGCCTTCGAATGTCAATCACGTTTTGCCACAAAGGACCATATCATTCGGAAATCGTTCTATATAATTCCCTGCCCAAAAATATAAATGATAGTATGAAATTGAATCTCTTCAAATACGCGGTTAAAAGCTACCTTCTGCACCAGTACTTCTACACTGTAAAAGAATTTATTGATTTTAATAAAAATTAAAGCCATCTCGTACTTTTTAAATAACTTATAATAATTTCAAAAACTATTTTCTTGGATGATTGAGTTGTCTTATGGCTTATATTAATTTAGTTTTATATGTACTCAACTTTGGCACGGTTGTGTACATTCATTCTGTAGCCCCATCCTGGCCCAGGTTTTTCTCCGTTTTTCCTTCGGGTAGAGGCGGATTTCTTATATAGGTTCTCTAGGCTTTGTGTAGGGGCATGTTTGTTGTAACAATAAATCGTGAATTTGGTGTAATTTCAATTCTTATGATTTTTAAACACTATACTCAGAATAATCTATAGTTCGATAATAATTTTACATATGCGCCGATATTGTTCTCTTTTTTATTTTTGTTATTTTCTTTAATTCTAACAGTCAGTTTAAATCATGCATATTGTTTATTCTATGTAAGATAAGAAAAAAGACCACACTCCTTGCAATTTGTTGCAACGTTATATCATACAAACGATGAAATACTCGTTACAACGACACTTTCAGCGGAACCGAATGCGACTGTCGCAACATATTCGTTACATTGGAATTGATTAGTGGAATTGCTTCACAGCTGATGCGGAACCGTTGCAACGGCTGTGCGTGTGGGCTTGTCTGGCACTCCTCTAGACTAAATGTGTAATCAAAGATGGAGTGTGGAAACTGGAGAGACCGGAGTGAAGCATGACCACTTCTTCTTTCTTTAATACTGCATATAGTCTCTTTAAGTGAGATTCTTTAAAAAAAAAAAATTACCTGAGGTAGCTGTGGCTAGCTGAGGAAAGTTCCCAATCCACTTTCTTGATCCTAATAAGTACACTTCTCCTAGAACATTAAATAGTGGATGTCCATATGCTTTTCTCAGAATTACAAAACAAGAACAAAAAAGTACATTCGATACGATCGATAAAAAATCAGCACAAATGATTTGAAGAAATTTTGGACTAAAAACGTACATACCATGGTGACTACAGTCAGCGATATTGGCAATTTTACATGGACCAACAGAGCATTTCACAATTACTTTCATGTGCTTCTTTGTGACGTTGAATCCAGTGGGAAGAGTAAACAGAGATAACTTCCATCCCTTTTCCTGAAAAGAAAATGAGAATATCACTAAATTTTTCTCTTCTTGACATATTACTTGAGTAAACCATGATCAGTCGTGGATATTTTATTACACCACAACTTTCACTCATCATCATTCTCCTTTCACATCATTCAATATAATATTCAACATTCGTATTTCCTCATTCACCCGCGTAACCACCATGCCTAGCAAAAAACCATTGACATAATGCGCGGTGATAATGGCGATGGAAGTCTTCCGCAGTTTCCCACTCAAAATACCGAACGAAGAAACGAAAATCTGATGATGGTACAGGTAGAAAAGAACAAGTGTTCTAATCATCTGACGACAGAGTTTCACAAACAATGATATATATTTTCTAACTCAGTATTAAAAATGACATGCGACACTTACGTATGTGGAAGCTAGTGCTCGCAGCATGGGGAACGCCTGTGGTCACATCTACCCTGAATGGGGAAGTCACCCAGGTGCAGCGGAACAGACTAGATGGAATTTGTTTACGGGATTGAGGAGCGAGTGGTGCAGACTTGCGGCAAGTGTAGGAGGTCCCGAGATTGAGTTTAGACCCGTCGCGTCTTTCATCTGACCATTGACGATGCAAGGAGAGTTATGAGTGCGAATCATGAGCCGAGAAAAATCATTCATACCGGTTCATTCTGTGTTACACTTGCTATTTATTCTGATCATCCCCACCATCGTCTTGTAACTCCCGATTGGGAGCCTGTAAGATAAGTATTTACTGTAGCTTCCTGTTAGCACGAGACCGCTACGTAAACTCAACGTAAAAATGTGTAATAGACAGAAATATTGACTGAAGTGCAACAATCAAGCTCTAGAAAATATAATCCACTACACAGATACATTTTCCTTCACATTCGTCAGTAAGATGCTTAAAAACCACGTCCCTCTAAAAAACTTATCAGCGCCATGTCAATGAAGAGTCTGAAAACTCATTCCATGATGTAGACAAAATTTACAATCACAAAAAATATAAATCATAATATTGCATTGTCAGAGGGTTTATATATGTGTGTCAAATTTTAGTTCAATGAGTTGAGGGGAATTGGTTTAAAATTCAGTTGCAAGATTTGGTCCAAACATACGAACTAACAAGTGAAGTTAATTAAATCTCGTAAAAAAGAAGTCACGTTTTCAAAATGGGTGTAAGATGTTAGAAATGTTAATAACAAGACGAAAGTAAAAAGAATATATTTTTTACCTCAAACGTTTGACTTGATGAAAGCATATTTCTTGACGATTCATGTTGTAGAAATACTTCGAGTGCAGCAGATTTTAACAAATTATATACCACCGAGAGACATAAGTTTGTGGGAACGATGTTAAGTGGAAGTTCCACTGTAGAAGAACCAGCACTAGAAACTAGTATCTTAGACATAACTCTGGAATAAGGCACTGTAAAAAACGTAATATTAAAAGAAACAAATATTCTTAACATAAAAATTATAAATATTCAGAATATTTTTTCTTCTTTTTCTTATAGTGATTTTTGTGGATGGTAGTATATTTAGATTTTTTTACCTATTTTGTATTGTGCAGAAAAACCAAAGTAGTTATTCGAACCATCACTAGTAAATATTAACAACATTACTCTGGATTCTGATACAAACAATTTTTCCGAAGTGGTTCCATGCAGTCTGGCGCTAACGTTTTTCCCCAGTATGTTCAGATAATCATAATTCATTTCAGTCTTAAATGACAAAATATTCTATATTGAAAAAAGAAGAAATCAGTGTTAGATAAATTAAGAACATAATGCATTTCTGGAATATACTTAAAACAAAATTATTATGTAACAAACCATTTGTTCCTTTTGAATAAATAAATAAATAATATAAAAATAATTAAAAACTGCGTGTGACCACGTGGAGTTCATTAAGCTAATTTTTTCTCCGGAAACAATAACGGGACCGTCACATTTATTCCGACTTAAGTACCTTCAGGAAAACCGGAATGGGAATACAGAGATAAGTGGTACGATTGAGTTTAGGTGAGAATATTACTATTATACACAAAATCAACAAATTTAACACATTATTTGGCTCTAATGACGTAATATATTATATTTATGGTTTATTTGTATAAGTGAAACTTCCATGTATTGAAATATACAATTTGTATTATGCAAGTATTAACTTCCATATATTGGAATATACAATTGGAGTATGCAATATACAACATACAATTTGCACTTTGACGACCGTAACTGTCGCGAAAAATGACTCCTACTAATTGTAGTGGATTTAAAGCGCAAAGAGAAAACCTCGTCAAAACTTGGGAGAACGAGGAGCTTTGTACAGTTCTCTCGTCATGTGATGACTGAAATGTGCACTCCTATAGCCGCTTAAAATACTAGTAAAAGCCATAAAAGATTTTATCAACAAAACCCTATTAATATTCATTCCCCAGTTGCATCCCATTGAGTCGATCCCATTGAGACTGCAATGATTTTCCTGAGATGGTGAGAAGAACCTCATAATAGTATACATGATTCAGTTAGTAACACCATCAGCTCTACATACATATCTATTTATATACTTTTCTGATTTCTTTTTAGTTATTTTTATGATGTGGCGAGGTTCAGACCAATGACTTGCTCTTCCACCTAACCACGTGATTTGAGTGAATGAATTGGGAAGGAGAGATGATGAGATCGTGGGAGTATAATTTTGTTCAACTAAGCAACCAAAAGTAAGGTAAGTGATTAGTCTGGAGTTGGCGAGGGAAACTCCAGCTGAAAACCTCTCCCTGTTCAGCGGAGCGAGGGCTTGCGGTCTTCCGAACAAAGCAAACACGCTAACACTACGCCACGGCTAGTCGTAAAATAATTCTACATTCTCTCAGTTTTAAAATGACCTTCACTTACCAGCACAATTTTGTGGTCCCTCGGAGCTAAAATAGCCCACGTGACTAGAGTATTATGAGGGTAGTTGTTAGGATAATGTGGAGACTGAACTGTTCCGCTGCTGCTTTTGAGAATATGAACATTACTTGCATTAGATGAACACGTCAGCCCATCACTATTTAAAACAAAACGTGACGGGCAACTACATTTAGGACCGTTCATAGTATTTTCGCAAAACATCTGACAACCTCCATTGTTGTTTTCGCATATCAACGATTTGTCTAAAAGTAAAAAAGTAGGTAATTCATTTCTAGTACACTTAAAAAGTAATGATAACTTCATTCAGAATAAATTATTTATATTCAGAAGGTAAGTTTATTTTATTGAAGAAATCTTAAAAGATAATTAAAAGCTGGAAAATATTTTCATAAATTAACTTACCAGGAATTTTTAGCGATAACGCGTTCACATCTTCATAACTCATTTGTTTCTTCTCCCATACACCATTTAATGCCCATTTACAGTTAGCGTCAAAATCCTCGTAAATGCATTGTAAATTTCGTATTGATTGAGGAGTAGCTTCAGGAACTATAAAGAAATGAATTGGTAAAAATATTATAAAATATCATTATAACAAAATATAAAACACAGGATGGTGTTCTATTTCGAGTTGGGAGTTTGGCTTCTGGAAAGCACCATCAGATTAAATGAATTCCTTTACTTTCTCATACACACAGTATATGGTATCGTAATCATGAATTTTTAAAATGGAAATATCCATTTTGGGGTTCCCTAATGCAGAAAAGTTGTTTTAAGAATTATGACGGTGCGTCTTTGCGTAATAATTCTGACTAAACGGATGAGTCAGTTTCATTCATATTTCATATTTACAGTAATACATGCTGCACTAACTCATGATAATTTATCGAGGTGTGCTGATTTCATTCTCGGAACCTCTCTATATCAGTGCATTGAAGAACCGCCATTATCGATTTTTTTCAGCCATTCGACAACAAAACTTTCATACTAATATATAAATGCGAAAGTGTCTCTTTGCTACCATTTCAGGAATAAGTCACTGATCATGAGGAAATTTGGCAAAGATATGAAAGACAATATTTTTCGCCTCAAAAAGTTCAACAAAAAAGTTTGCGACAGCATATGTCTATTTACAAAGATTAATCTAAATTATCGAAAAATTTATTAAACCTAGAAGTGTTAAAATACTTCAATCTATGAGATTAATTTTAGAAGGAAAGAATTAATCATCGTGAAATTGAATGTGTTCTTTGTTTTGTGTTGCCTCGGAAGCAAAAAATTCGATCGGCACTCTTCCCTGCGAATCGATTCGTTCTACTTGAGATGCTGAAATGAATAGATACACATTTGATGTTATGTCAGAGGTGGACCACCATCGAGGTTAGTAGGAGGGGTAAACAACCCTGAAACACCCATGGATGGAGTGGGAAGGGAGGGTTATTTAAAATGTTTTATGGAAAAAACGGGTTAAATCCATAGATTTCTTGAACTTCCAGACAAACTGTAACATGATGTATAAATACAAGTTCCCCACGAATGGGAATTAGATACCCGCGACTATCCTAAAAGTGAAGTGGTGTACTAGGCTATTTGGTGACTGGTTAGTTTCTCTCACAGACAACTTAACGTAGCTTGCTCAAAGGTGGTTTAATCCAAGGATTTATTTATTCTTGCTGTTAGAGGTTTTGAATTGAATTTGCATTTTATGAATTTGAAAAATTAATATTCTGTGCGTATGTTTTAAAAAACTAACAAGTAAAATTAGTATAATCAAACAAACATACAGAAATCTCTAAAATTGCGGCATAATTAATTTTACAATATTGATAGATTTCCTTTTTGCAATGTAAAAGACGATTGGTCTAAAAAAATCAAGGGCAAAGCCACTAATCAGTTAATATAACCATAATTAATATTCTCGATGTATTAAATTGCATCATATTATTAGGTATACATTTTATGTAATTACACAACTTTTATATTAACGCTGATTATATGCTGAAATATAAACTCCTTAAGATAATAAATAATAAACTTCAGTGTCAAAAAAACAGTTATAAACTGCGTATGACCACGTGGAGGACAACAAACTAACATACTCACCGGAAGCAAACAAGGGACCATCCCATCAATTCCGATCAAGGGCCTCGAGACAGAGGCGGATTTAACATTTCAACATACTCCTAACGATAAAAAAATTGTTCGATACGTGTCATAGTATTAATAAATACAAACAAATATTGTATTTAATAAAACATAGAAAAATCATTTTACAAGAACGTATTATTATCAAGCTATAAATCATTAGGAAAATATTGTTGATAATTCGTAATTATTAAATAACACTAAATTCGCTAAAATTATTTAAATTTATGTCGTCTCTAGGCAAGAGCCTAGCAATGCTTTATTAAAAAAACCCGCTTCTACCCGAAGGAAAACCTGAGAAAACCCCGGTCCAGGATAGGGTTACAGAATGAATGTACACAAACATGCCAGGGTTGAGTACATATACAAGTAAATTTATATGAATAATGAGACATAATAATAGCATACAGGAAAATAGTTTTGAAATTGTTCTCAGATAATTAGAAGTACTACAACAAAAGTAGAATAAAGTACAAGACGGCTTTAATTTTTATTGAAATCAATAAATTCATTTACAGTGTAGAAGCACAGGTGCAGAAGGTAGCTTTAACCGCGAATTTGAAGAGATTCAATTTCATAATATCTTTAATATTTCTGGACAGGGAATTATATAGAACGATTCGCGAATGATATGTTCCTTTTTGGCAAAGCGCGGTTGACTCTCTCGGACGATGAATAGTATTCCTACTGCGAATATTGTGTTGGTGAACAAAACTGTTTCGTATGAAAGAAAGATGGTGCTTCAGTAATTCGGTCTTAACAAACACGACAGTTTTATAAATATAAAAGCAGGAAAGTGTTAAGATATTGAATAAAGGTTTACAAGAGATTCGGGGGTGAGATTTACAAATTATCCGAACAATCCTCTTCTGAATTCTGAAAGTTTGAATACTCTGACCGGAATTGCCCCAGAAGGTAACGCCGTAACGTAAATGCGAGTAAACATTTGCAAAATATACGCAACGGGAAATACGTGAACTAACTACGTTAACTAAGATTCGGAATGAGTAACACAATTTTCTTAATTGGGAATTAAGACACCCTGATGATTTTCTCCCTGGTCAATAGAAGTAGTTACATGGATTAAGAAAGAAAATATGGCGCTGGTGTTGGAAAAGGATTTCCTAAAACAGAGAGAATGTAATTTTTTTGATAAAAAATCTAGAAGACGCTTATAGAATAATATTTCAATAAAATTTAACAATAAATTCGGATATATAAACTATGTCTGTTGAAAATTTGTTTTTTAATGAACTGACAACTCTCATGATTTCACTGGCGTTAGTTTCGGAAGTGAACATAGAATGTGGCACGTGGGTGTATATGTTCGGAGGACATTGGTTTTGAGATATTGAGTTAGTTATTTTACCTACTTGTGAGAAATAGGAATTAAGCAAATTGGTGATGTCAAATGGATTTGATACGTTTTTGCTATAGTTTAGTAGGAAAATGTTTACTTCGCGATATTCAGGTGACGTATTTTTTTAACAATATTCCACATCGTTTTGGTTCGATTTTAGTATCTGCCTTTCATTTTCCATGCATAGACTACTTTTCTGAGAATAGTCATATATTTACGGATTTAATCATGGAATTCGGGTGGTTGGTTAAATGGCGTTTGTTTTTTGAAGAAATTTTTATCCCTTCGAATGTATCATCCATCGAATGTATTTCTTTGTGTTGTAATGTTTTAGGAATGTTGAAATAAATACATTGAATTTGTCGTCGGTGTTTTGGCAATTTTAAACATCTTTCCAAGTTTCCTCACGCAAATTATTTGTAAATATGGCTAAATTTATGTCGTTAAACTGTCTAGAATACTTGCAAATGATTTTAAGTGGTTCAGTTTATTTTGAATGGTCAATACTTGAGCAAGGTGATCGCTGTATCCGCATAACACTTAAGAGAGATACGAGATTCTATTGTTGACAATAATATGCTCTAGCAATATTTGAGATGAACTGGAGAGGCGAGTGTAGTCGTTTATCGTAGTTACAAGGTTGAAGAAGTCAATAAGATTCTTGAATCGATTTATGGGTGAATTTTCGTAATCGGAAGCACTGAGGAAATCTATGTTAAAATTACCACTTATAACGATAGATTTTTTTGGATTTACATGTAATACATTTTAAAATAATCTCAAGATTCTGAAAAAATATGTCAAGATCTGACTGAGGAGGTCTATAAATACATAAAACAATAATACCTATGTCGATCAAATTTACTGCAGAAAATTCGAACACGCTATCAACGCAGAAGTTCTAAGACTGAGAATTGATAAAATAAAATATCATTACGAACGCAGATACACGTACCTCCGTGGGGATGTTTTCCTTAAAATTTTGTCGTCAGTAAGAACTTGCTCCCCACATGCGTTTAAAAACAATCAATCAACCGCGAAGCAGAACCTAAAAATCAAGAGTTTTATTCATGGAGAATGCTCATATGGAAATCAGGATCAAGAAATCAAGAAAAATAGCACTGAGAATGTTGTTAATCCAGATGTCCTATCAATAATTATAAAAATCAGTTCTTTAATCGTGTATAACAAGTTTCTAAACATTTTACGTTTGTAATGAACATTTTGCCAATCTTGGTTTGAAAAAATCTGTTCATTACAAACATATTAATTTAATTGCATTTTAGAAGTCGTAGTCAACACAGTAAAACGATAGTTTTTCTAAGAAGCCGCCATGAATCAATTTTAAAAGAGAAAATAAAGTAATGGATGAACAAGGTACACATTTAATGATAATTGGTTTGAATATCGACATTAAATAAATAAATAAACTTTATTGTCAAAAAAGCTGTTGCAAACTGCTTATGACCAAGTGGAGAATAATAACCTAAGTTACTCGTGAATTCCTTTTAGTTTCATTGTTTTCTTTAAATATAAATTATTTGCTTTTAAATTCAATATACATTTTTTTTGCACATTTTTATTGAAATTTTGAGGAACGTTTCTAAATTCCTTGTAAAATATATCATTGAACACTTTCATTTACACATGAAGAAACTAAAACATCGAAAGTTAAAGAGAACACGAATAGAAATTATTTTATAGAAACTTTGTCGTCTCGTCGGAAAGATGAACTTTGCCCTGCCACGTTGCCACGTATGTTATAATGCTATGTTGCCGAATTGACAATTGCTCAGTGTATGTTTTATGATTTTCCTAAGCAATTTGAGAGCATGAATTAAGGTTGCGTTCATTACAGCTCCCAAACAGATATTACGAGCTGAATTGTGGTATAAACCATTTTTTAAAATCAGTTCACAAGTGTCACTAGGATTCGAACCCACCTTGTGGTGACAGAACAATTATAGCAATGCTTTAGTGTTCTCAGCCAATTATACTTTTGCTGGAGGAGGTAAAATATCTGTCGAAAAATTCGAAAAAATAAATAGTCACTCAAGTCTGCGTTGAAATAGCATTGAAATAGCATTCGTATTTGTATGACTTGCTAAGAATAGAAATAAAGAGGTTGAAGAACTACACGTCTTTATTACACTAGAATAGTTTTAGACCTCGGGTAGTAATGCTTGTCTAATCAGATAAGATATTGGAAAAATTTGCTTTTAAATAAAGATGAACAGGAAAGAAAGACACAACGCGGAAAGAAATAAGGAAAAAAAGAAAGAAAGAAAAAAGAAAGAAAGGAATTGAGGGAAAAAGAAAGAAAAAAGAATTAAAGAACGAAAGAAAGAGTAAAATAAAGACAAAGAAGAGAGAGAGAAAGAAGGAGAGAAAGAAAGAGAGTAGGAAAGAGAAAAAGAAACACGAAAAGAAGGAATGAATGAAAGAAAGAGAGAAAAAAGAAAGAAAGAGAGAGAAAGAAGGAGAGAAAGAAAGAAAGAAAAAGAAAGAAACGAAAAGAGAAAAAAAGGAACGAATGACAGAGTGAAATAAGTAGGAATGAAAAAAGAAAAGAACCTATGGTGTTTCGAAATGTTCATGCAGGTAACAGATTAAGTACACCTGAGACGTCAGCCAACTCTTGCTAACCAGGGCGTGTTGCACCGGCGCAGTTCTGCAAAATTAACATTCCCGCCTTGAAGATACAGTATATTTTTCAGTAACCGGCTAGGAGCCGAGATGAAAACAGCGAAATTATCCAAGGTTTCATTCCCTCGCAAAAGGATAGTTTAAACTTACGCCACCAGGGCGCGCCAGTGACCGGTATCAAGATTTTTAGCTTTCGAAGGAAATATTTCAGAATTCCTGCGTCAGAGAGCGCGGCGGTAGCTCGACCTTGACAGTCGAATAAGATGGTATTTCATTTGTTTCTTTTTTATTGTATATTTTTACCAGCAACGAGAAAAAGAATAAAAAATACGTATTGTATCTTATAAAATTTGTTTTATATTCATTTTTTCATATTGAAACATTTATTTAACATTCACATTATAAATAGTGTGAATTATTTCTTGATTGAACTTATTATTGGCGAGGCAATTGAAATTCTTCATGACAATGAAATCTTGTTTTTTATAAGCTCCAATGAGATTAATTCTGCTTCAACAATACGTGTATTTTTTATTGAAGTGATCTTTGCATTCACACTTGTGAAAACGCTGTTCTTAGGATCCTGCTTGCAGATCATATCTACAGGCTGATTGTCTTCCGGCAGAATTTTGTGTTCTGTGTTAAACAAATTGGTGCAGAAACCTCGGAACGACCCAGGGACCTCTCGATATTGGAAGATTTTTTTCTTCAGATGAGTATATGGTAGAATTTATTGAATTATTCTGTGAAACTAACAAGGGAAAATTCTTTATTGTGTATTCTTCTCATACCATCTCAGATTGGACTGTTGATAATAGAGACTTGATTAATCTTATACTCTTACATGTTAACACCTTAGAACATTTCTCTGCAAGGTGTTAATGTTTCATAATTCCTTGTTTTTTGTATAAAACTTGAGTAGACCCTTGATTGTCATTCAAATGGATACCTTGTCAAGTTGAGTTGTTTTAGTAATCTTACTAGTGCATGTTATTACTACATGTGATTACTCCTTACTCTTACAGGTTTTTTTAATATAAAATCCAAGCCTTAAAAAATTTGAAGTGTGCAGGCATCTTAAAAAGAATTTTCTCTCAACAAGCTACAATCAAGTTAGAATACATTGAAATCTAACTGGTTGAGAAAGGTTGAAAAGTGTTGTTTAGTTCCTTGTTACTTGTCTTGAAGGTATTTAAACCATTTATTGATCATGTCAAAATCAAAGAAAAATTTTGAATTGAAGTTATTATATATACAAAAATCACTTCACAAGCTGTCATCATTTCTTGACGAAGGTGAAGTGTCATTAACTCAAGCTGAGAACAGGTTAGCTCATTTAGAAACGGTCTGGGTTGAATTAAGTAAGCTAATGGAGGAATCAGATGTTATATTGAACCAAGAATTGTTATCTGAACTAGAAAATTTGTATCTTAACACAAAGGAAAACTTTACCTCACTTATAAAAATTTCTAAAAATGATAGCTCTGTAAATTCTCAAGAACCATCACAACAAAATGTTTCATCTAACGGTTTAATCAGACTTGCTCCAATTTCAATACCCGTTTTCTCCGGTCGGCTAGAAAATTGGACTAGGTTTTTAAATTTATTTTTTGATTTAATTGTAAAAAACAGATGCTTAACGGATGTTCAAAAGATGCATTATTTAATTTCATCCTTAAGAGGAGATGCGTTAAGATTGTTGGAAAACTATGACACCTGACCGTAACTTTACCTTGTGCTTGAAAAAACTTATTGAAAATTACCATGACGTTAATAAATTAGCTATGAAGCATTGTTCGGAAATGATCAAAATGTCCGCATTGAAATCTAAAGGTTTAAACGATATGAAAAAATTCATTTCAGAGTTTTCTTCTCATATCGATGAAATAAACACGTTACAATTAGATTCAGGATTGGAAAATATATTATTGCAAACTATTCTTTTAGAAAAATTGGACTTGGGGACGAGAAGGGCTTGGTTCATGGTTCCCTTCTGGTTCAAACGACATAAAACTCTTAATAAAATTTCTTGAAAAACGTGTCCAGGTGTTGGAGATGTCATTGGATTCTTCTGTAATTCATGTAGACAGTCAACAAAAACGTGGGCCAAGGCAGAATATTGAAAGAAAGCAGGTAGTTTACCATGAGATTAATTCGACCAATCATAGGTTTCCTTCAAAATGCTTCTTATGTTCAGAAACATTTCATAGATTATACAAATGTTCGAAGTTTTTAAAATTGTCTCCAAAGGAAAGAAAAAACTGCGTAAGGACTAACAATTATTGCTTCAATTGTTTAGCTCGATTTAAAAAAGATTATACTTGTTCCAACAAAACCTGTCTCTCTTGCAAGAGAAGGCATCATTCCTTATTACACGTAGAAGAAAGGGTCTCGAATGAAAAGCAAAACGAATCTCAGGCTGAAACAGTAATACAATGTTCTGTTGATATTGAAAGGGCGGTTATCTTACCAACAGCTATTGTGTGTAAGAAATGCTAGCGGTTACAACCTTCCTGTAAGAGCGCTCATTGACTCTGGTTCAATGCCAAATTTCATTTCTGAAAGATTAGTTCAAAAATTACAATTAAGCAAGAAACAAAATTGTCTTCGGTTAACTCACTGAAAACTGGGTCAAACGCTGTTACCATGGTAATTATCTCTTCCTTCAACCACAAATATACCAATAAAATCAAGTGCGTCATTCTCCCAAAGGTATCTACAAATCTGCCTATTAAAGACATCAATATTAGTTCGATTTCCTTCCCTAACAAGGTCAAATTAGCAGACCCTCAGTTTTTTAAATCCGCTCCAATTGACATGCTGTTGAATTGCGAGGTATTTTCTCAAATACTACTCGACAAAAAATGTAATTTAAAATCTTTTCCCTCAATCATCAGTACAAAACTGGGGTTTATAATTGCTGGGTCAATACCTTCAGAGGTGGACGAAGAATATTCTTGTAATTTTACAATGCAAGAAGAAAATAATTCAAATAAGGCCCTTGAGGACCAGTTAAAATCATTTTGGGAATTAGAAGGCTTCAATGAGAACGAAGAGAAGTCGTCGGTTGACCCAGCAGAGTTACATTTTAAAAACAACACTGTCAGACACTCTGATGGGCGTTTTCAGGTGGCATTACCCTTCAATCAGGAAACAAGGTTGCTAGGAAAATCGTATAATTTGGCCAAAAAGAGATTATTAATGTTAGAAAAACGATTTGATATCGACGAAGGTTTGCAAAAGGATTATAAAGCGTTCATTAATGAATATTTGAATTTAGGTCATGCCACGAGAGTAGGAAATGAGGTATTCAAACAAAATCATTATTTTATCCCTCATTTCGCAGTGAGAAATGAAAATTCTTCTACGACACCACTGAGAGTCGTTTTTGATGCCTCTGCCCCCAGTTCAACGGGATATGCAATAAATGATCTTTTGATGGGAGGTCCGCGAATTCAACGAAACTTAATGGATATATTATTAGAATTTAGAGTACAAATAGTAGCCTTCAGTGCTGACGTTCAAAAAATGTACAGGCAGGTTAAAATAAAACCATCTGACAAAATTTTTCAATTGATTCTATGGCGTGACGACCCAGGAAGAAGAATCCAAATTCTATCTCTCAATACCTTGACGTATGGCTTTAAAAACAGTTCCTTTGGTGCGGTAAGATGCTTATGGGAATTAGCAGAGGAAAGCAAAGCGGAATATCCGAGAGCTAGCGATAGTGTAAAAAGGAATTTCTACGTAGATGATTTACTAAGCGGAAGTCATGATGTTAAATCAGCGGTAGGGATAGCCCAACAAATAAAAGACATATTAGCACAAGGTAAATTTCCTCTAACTAAATGGGCCAGTAACAGCTCAGAATTCCTGTCATATTTTTCAAAAGAAACCTTAGCGCAATCACCGTTGATTTTAAAAGCCGAAGGCCACTTAAAAACTCTTGGTTTAAAGTGGAATCCTACAGATGACACATTGAGCGTGTGTGGCAAACTCAAACCTTTACAAGTCCCTTCTGTGGGTACCAAAAGAAAATTTTTGAGTATTATCAGCATGATTTTCTATCCAAATGGTCTTTTAAGCCCAGTAACGATACGGTTTAAATTGTTCATTCAAAAGCTGTGGAAAGCAAAGTTACCGTGGGATGTTCCTATCGAAGAAGGGCTTCAGAAAGAATGGGAAGAATTGTCGGAAGAGTTGAAGTTCATTCCCGATGTGAAATTTCCTCGTTGTGTTATTCCATCTGGTTGTTCAACCAACTTCTCCTTGCATTGTTACACTGATGCAGGTCCTAAAGCGTATGGTTGTGTCATTTATGTCGTTTCTAAAACTGGAAGCATTAACACAAGCAATTTATTGTGTTCTAAAACTCGAGTAGCCGCTTGCGCTCAAAATTTGACAATCCCAAAGCTGGAGTTGTGTGGAGCAGTGTTACTTGTCAAACTCGTCGACAGAGTAATAACCAATCTGCCAATTATGTTTAAAAATATTCATCTTTACACTGACAGTACCATTGTATTGTCCTGGATAAAAAATAATAATTCTACAACTGAGCCCTTTGTATCTCATCGAATTCAAATCATTAGAAACTTGTCTAGAGATGTGGTTTGGTCGCATGTAAAAGGTTGTGAAAATCCAGCGGATCTTTTAACCCGTGGAATGTCTGTATCTGCCCTGAACGACTCAGGATTATGGCGACATGGTCCTGATAATCTGAGAAAGGAAATCAGCCATGTTCAATTTATGCCAAATGAAATAAATTCAAAAAAAATTGTCAGAAAGTATTCTGCCCTCTCATACTATTGTAAGTGAAGTCGTAGAGAAAGGGAAAATGAATCTTGCTTCATTAAAGTGATAGCTAAATTCTCAAAGTTTAATTTTCTCATTAGAACTATCGCGTACTGCCTGCGATTCATTCAGAACTGCAGAGCTGCAAAAAAAGAGGCCAAAAATGCAGATTCCTTATCAGTCACACTGTTGGATAAATCGCTGAAACTAATAATTAAGGAGGTTCAACTCCATATCTTTCATAGTGAAATAAAGGCGTTGAAGTCTGACAAGGAACTGCCAAAGGGAAGTAAATTGATAGGGTTATTTCCTTTTATTGATAGTCAAGGTATGATAAGAGTCGGGGGAAGGTTACAAAATTCTCATCTGACATTTGAGGAAAAACATCCTATTGTATTAACATGTAATAACCATTTGTCTGAATTAATAGCAGAAGCTTATCACTTGAGATATCTACATGCAGGCCCACAGCTGAGTTCTGCGATAAAATCCAAGTATTGGATAATATCGTTGAACAAATTAGTGAAAAGAATAACAAATCGTTGTTTAACCAGAGGCAGCTGTAAAATCTATGAAATATCATTTGAGACGAATCTTGGGGCAAAATGTGATATCCTTCCTAGAACTACGTATCTTGCTATCCACAATCGAAGCCTGCCTAAATTCTCGTCCGTTGTTCACCCGGAAATGATGACGTGGAAATTATAACTCCACAACACCCGATAACAGGCCATCCTTTAAAAAATTTACCTTTCACCCAAGATGACAAAAAATGTCAAAATCCAATGCAACGATACATGGCTTTAAAAACCATTTAAATTATTTGTGGAAGCGTTGGTCTGCTGACTATTTGTCAATACTCCAAAATATATCAAAATGGCAAACAGTATCCAAGTCCCTATCAGAAAGTGACATAGTTATTTTGAAAGACTCTCCCGTTCCCTTTGAATGGAAAATTCCTTTTCACATATATGAAAAACTTAAGAGAATCGCAAATTATGTGAAATTACTTTCGACAATACACATCACTTGTAGGCAATGAGATTTGATTTCTTTACTTCACTGTATAAATATAAGAAATTATAGGAATATTTATAAGTAATTTGTGATTTGAATTATACCAATTCCATACGATGTCTTGCAATTATATTCAAATTCTGTTAAAAACTATATTTTGTCACAGTATTACGCAAACGTTTTTTACAGAAACTCTAATATCGTTTACATTGCCTATGAAGACCTTGCGAGACAACGGATCTCGAGATGTCGTTTAAATATAGAAAATGGTAAAGTTTATTGAAGTCAAGAATATACAGAATATTTTTGTTATAGAAGTCCAAAATGTGTATAATAAAAAAATCAAAATATTTCTTTAATAGCGGTGTAATGAAACATTTTATCTCGTTACGATTTACCAGCGGTACTATTAGTCTTCCAAATATGGGAGCCGTTTCAAATAGACCTACGATTGGTCGAACGAAACTTCCCCACTGGTAGGGGAAGCAGGAGGAGAGAGGCGTTGAAAACTTAACAGATCCAAAACTGGTCAGAGCGTGGGACTTAGAAAAATAAATGGGCCCTTTTCTGTTATTAGTAGTGTACAAATGGATTTCCTGAAACCGAGCTGATCGCTTGAGAGAACATTATTATGCGATATGAAGTTTAAAAGTCGCTTAAGATTTTTTCAAGGACTTTTGAGAAAGTTAGCAATAAGGATATGAAACGATAATTTCCACATACTTGACAATCATAACTTCACAAGCGTTAATTTCGCAAGAGAACATGGAATGCGGCACGGGTTTGGATGCATTCGGTAATTGTGAGTTACTGATTTTGATATTTTACCCACTTCAGAAATAAAAATTGAACAAATTTGCGATGTACCTAGGATTTGATTCGATTTTTCCATTGTCTAGCAAGGAAAAGTTTTATAGGCAATTTTCTGAAGGGAACGTGTAATATTTTTTTCAAATTTCCACATCGCTTTGGTCCAATTGTTCGATTTTAGTGTCTCACTTTTCTTGTTGATTTTTTCGTTCAATCATTTCGTGTGATTTAGTGTAAAACGCGAAAGTTCAAGAGCATACATTCAATTTAATTCAACCCATTCACACAGTAAATGAGAACAATACATACTTACTGAACCTCTACAATACAAATGCAATACAGAGTTAAAATGTTTAGTTCTTCGATTAATTTGACACCATCGTGCATGAATGAATCAGTCAGGCCAGCTCATAATACATTATTGACACTTCACAGGAATAAATGTAATATGTTTCGTATGTATACGAAGAACTAAAAATTTTAACTCTGTATTGCATTTGTATTGTAGAGGTTCAGTAAGTATGTATTGTTCTCATTTACTGTGTGAAAGGGTTGAATTAAATTGAATGTATGCTCTTGAACTTTCGCGTTTTACACTAAATCACACGAAATGATTTACAGGTTTTTGGTTACATATATTAGATTCATCAACGTTTAAAATACTCAACCAGATTGTGAGATATAGCGGTAATTATATCCCATTCTGTGAGCACGATCGAAAAAAACATGAAAATATATCTCACATTTTGCACCCATTAAAAATGAATTCGCGAAACCAAGAAAATCTTTAAACACATATTTAAATCAACAATTTTCAGATCAACACTTGAAATCAGAGATCATACCGCATTTAGCATGTAAAAATAGAAAAATTAAAAAAATGCAATTCTTCGCTATTTGCACCTTTAAAGTAGGAATTTTATAAAATCCCATTTTAGTGAGCCTATACAATACAGAAGGATTAAGCGTTAAAATTTCAATTAACTATCTCTAATCGGTTTCTCATTGCGTTGATGAATGATGGTATGAGTGAGTCAGTTACATTGACAGTGATGATATTGAGCGGTGATGATATTGTACGGAGGAACAATAAACAAGATGATAGCTCAAGTGTATCGTGAGATATAGCAATATTACTATTTTATGCCGTTGGCGCGATCGAGGAAAACCGGAAATCATATCTAAACCTTTGCATCCATAAAAAATGAAATCGTACAACACCGAAACTTCTTTTCATTATTTAAATCAACAACGTTTGTTTTTAAAAACGGAAATATACCACATTTAGTATGTGAAGTGATGTAAATACTTGGAGAACTCGAAAATCACAATTTGCCCATTTTCATAGTTTTACTATAGAAATTGTAAAAGTTTCTTCAAAATTTCAATTAACTCTCATTAACAGTTTTTTGACTGCTTTTATGAATGTGGTTGTGATTGGATCAGCCAGTCAGATATTCACTCGAGAGAACAGTGATATTATTAGGAGTTATTTTAGAATTTTTCATTGACATTACAACTAAATGAAAATTTGTAAAACCTTCAGATGTAATCAGTAATATACAATCGTAAATAGATTTACGAGAAAACTTTTTATTTATTAATTTTTGATTTCTACAAGTAACTGAAAATCTTATCTTCCAATTTCTTTTTAATTTTGATGTGTAAAAGCATTCAAATTCATTTTATACGAGAAAATAGAAATAAATTGTCTCTTAATGAAATATCTTTATTAAAAACCACATTCAAATTACCGAGAGATAAGCAGTGAAGGGAGTCGGATATGCTAACAGTGCAGAGCTACAATTTTAAAGAAAGAACGGAGAACGAATTTGTCGAGGTGGTGATGCATTTAAAACTGGGAAAGAATTCTACTTATCCACATCGATTCGTCGAGCAATCTACAGACTTGAACAAACTACAGATATTAAGTTGAGAAAAATATCCACAATATTAAACATAGCATTTAGAATAAAAAATGCGGTGAATAAAATATTAATTTCTCAGTTTTATCCTCCATCCCATCTTTATGAATTATTTTCTAGATTTAAATTCATAAATAAAATATATACGTTGTCACACTGAGTTCTAGGGAACTAGAGAAGTAAATTTTTATTCCATATTCCAATTTTTACAATTTTGTTTCTATCATTAATTTAGCATAAATAATCTTATAGCTACGTTACCTAGGTATTCACATGATAATCATACGTGATACAAGACACGCCTTTCCAATATTAATATATCGGAGAATGATAGCATTCCTATTTTAAGTGTTTTAGAGTGTTTAGAGGTAAAAATTAGTTTTACGTGAATTAATAACGAAGTACTCGTATATTGGTCATCCAAGAAATGGTTTCTCATCAATACACAGTTTTTCTAACAATTAGATTCATGATCATCAAATTCTCTTCCGTTTCCTGTTTACTGACCACTTCCATTCGTGCCAATTTTCATGCACTCGACCAGCACACTTGAAAATTATGCTCCAATACCGAAAAACGTATAAAAGAAAGTATCAGGAGGACGTAATTTCAGATTTTACGATGAATCTGAGAAGTCGAGGTATGTAGAGAACTCTAAATAGTAAATTTGCAGAATAAAAAAAATTGTCCAAATTAATTCATGAATAAATTAATTATTAAAATTTAAATTTAATCATGGAAATTGGGAATATAACTCACCAAGAACAGTACCATTATCAAGTACAAATAACTTCCCAATTGAATTACTTCCAGAATGAATCTCTAGATCGGTATAATCTGCAACAAATTAAATACTTATGGTATTATAAATATTAAAATTAACATATAAAATATTTTAAACAAAAAATGGGATTTTATTACATGTTTAACTTCTAAGGATCGCTGAGGAAGCAATAAAATGTTATCGTTTGGGAATTTATCGAGAGTTTATTTCACTGTTTATTAACAGGTTATGAGTTGGATAAAAATGTTCCAAAGGATTTATAAATAATACAGAAGTTTGACATTTTGCTTTCAAATTTCTGTAGAAAATTCCCAAGAATTTTAGTGTTCTAAATTTTTACAATCTAAAGGAAGAAGTATTTCCAAGCACTCCTTCCGGTTTAAATAATTAGTTCTTTAAATATTTATTGTTATATGTTTCAAATAGTTATTTGCCAAATGAGTATAGGTGATTCAGTACATGACTGTACCTTTATCCTAAGCAATTCGGGCAATCTCCTTTGCACTTACCATAACAGATATCATCATCACAAAGCCTTGGCAATTCGGTAGATGCAGACTGTTCCTCCTGACTCATTGGACGTGAGATTTCTCCTTCAGGCACATCGGGTGTAAGTTGCGTCACTGAGAATTGAACAATTTTATGAATTTCTCAAATTGATGAATTTTATTTTATTGATAAAAATAAATGAGTAGTTCATTAGTTCGCATATGACCTAGCTTATGTTCGAAGCGCAAATTGAGAGATACTTTCGGAACAACCAGCGTCATTCACCATTTTCGACATTGTACTAAAAGGGATAACATATTTCTTGTTAGTCTAATTGTATATTGGGTTGCGTTTCGAAGGGACTAAGCTCAAACTCTGTTTACACTAAACGAGAATCAAGCAATTACTCTTCTAAGAAAAGAAAAAACTAAGAATTTAATTGACCTTTCGGATTTAATTTTTTTGCAACTAAACATGCATAGTACATTTATTTTGTGATATAGGAAGACTTTGTACTCTTGCCCTGAATGACCTATTTATGACAGCTTAATTCCGATCCTTGCGAGACCAGTTCGAGGGTTTAATTAAACCATCTTCTCCGTTCCCCAACTCTTCGATAAGTCTTCTAAGATAACATAGAATACGCGAGATGCAAACAATATTATTTTTATTATTTTTAACAAATACAGAAAATTTTTATTTCAATGGGTTGCAACTATCATCCAAATGGCCATCTCCGTTGACCTCGTGGTACGCACAAAACCCGAATTCGAAATTAGACGGGAAAGAACGATCAAAATTAGTTTTGGTAGATGCGTTTTTGTCAGATTTAGTAATGGGTGTTTTCAAAATTCGAGTGTCGTGGGTAACATACCCTGAAGGTGACATTGTTTGGTGTTTTCCATCACTTAGCGAGTTAAATTCTGTGGACTATACTGCATTTCTTCGGTGAACGTTCAGTTTATCTNCTATACTGCATTTCTTCGGTGAACGTTCAGTTTATCTCATCATTACTTCGGGGTCCTTTGCCTTGAAGAAGCATTACAGAAAAAATCACGTGTTGAATCAGGTAATCTGGGGAACCACCACATGTCACCCCACGAAGACAGAAGATGACTGTGACCGAAATATTTGTCACTCACTAGAATTATATTGCAATTGTGGAAGAGTCATTGGATCGAAGGCTACATTTAATAGGAACACTGTGTTATCGCTAGTTGAACACTGTATCCAACGGTTACCTTTATACCAAAGAAGGGATTGGTTCTAGATCCGTGACTTGTCCGTCCTTAACCCTTTTAGATCACTAGCACTACAATTAACGTCCATAATAAATAATATAATTAAATAAATA
>NNCF01131005.1:37529-55499 GCA_002313205.1 Laupala kohalensis | reverse complement strand
TAAAACCGTACGACCTTTTATGAACGAATAATATTTATATTTTCTGCGAAGAGCTCTTCATACAAAATATAAATATTATTCTTTCATAAAAGGTCGTACGTTTTTAATTATTCCTTTTAGATCTCTTTCACTGTCCGCGAATATGTCAAAATATTCGAACCCAGAGCAGTGAAAACACGCCCTTTCAGACCATTTAAGTGAATTCGTCGCCCCTGCACCCTGGCAGGAATGGAAGAGGACGGGCTTTTTATTTTTAGAATTCACCACTAGATGGCGGTACTATTTATATCTGACCGTTAAGATCTAAGCGATGAGTACGCAGGAGTAGAGACCTTAATCGAAAGAGAAACAACAGCCGTGTCCACAACTTTAGAGCACGTAATTTCTCATAACAGCATATTTACTACACACAAATGTTTGTACCCCTTTTCGCACCAGCTTTCACTCGATACTAGCCTGTTATCGTTGGAGTAGGTAGAAAGTGAGGGATACACGACAGAATCACAACAGCTGATTGAAACAACTATGAGAAACTGCGAATAGTATTTTTCGAAAATCTGAGAAATTCTGTATTGTTTCCTCCCCTGACGGTTCTCCCTTAATTAAGATCTCTACTCAAGAGAAANCTCTTAATTAAGATCTCTACTCAAGAGAAGCTCCTGTGTTACTATCTAAAGGGCAACAAATTCTTACCACGTTAAATCTGTGGTATTCAGTCAGTGCAGAGGAACGGTGACGAACACAAGGGTCAGGGCTGTATGGATTCCCACACCTGAATGCTCAGAAATGACACATTTTCATTAACATGACGAAGAAAAAATTTGTGTAGAATAGCCATTGAGCAAAGTGAGGTGTGGGCCGTTTCACTATCTTGTTGGAACCAGATATTGCAATAATTCATCCTATTACGGTCGAAGAAAATTTTCAAGCATGTAGAAATATCAAACACAAGTGACTGAAACGGCTTCATTATTTTCTTGGAAGTAGTTGAGACCCTAGGCACGATTAGCAGAAAGATCACATTACATCGTCACTCGAGTTAAGGAGTAGTCGTCGATTCTCAGGGTTATTCTCGACCCAGTAGCGGATTTTGCTTTATTTATTAAATGTTTCGAAATATTAATATTTTGTCCGAGGCAAGTGAAAATGAGGCTCGTCAGTGCAGCTCAAGACACCTTTGGGGAAGATACTCTGCACAAATTGTTTCGATGCGCAAATTGTTTTGTATTACAAAGTAATTTTTCACTACACTCTTGCGCCATGAACATTTAGATGGTTACATTTTAATGTCTTAATGAATGATTCTTCTAACACTTCGGGTAGATAATACAAGTGCAGCGACATGCTTGTGTACTAAAGGCTTGGGTGTTTTTCAAATTGAGGACCTCACTCTAGCCACATACCATATTCCCCCACTGTTGAAGTCCTGGATACCTGGAGATTTTCTTTTTAATATAGGAGATAACAGCCTCAAATTTGATGCCTAATCTTTTATTGTTGGCCAACTTGAAGTGGGATCACGCTGACAGAGTGTCAAGTAAGTGAGAAACGATCTGTGGGTTTTGATCCCAGAAATATCATTTTTAATAGATTCTTCCACTATGAACGCACGATGTTACTTGGAATGGAAAAAAGGAAGAAATGTACAGTGTTGAGATCAAGTAATCTTTAATCTATACATTAGAAGAATTTCTGTCGCTTTCGTACTTAAAATGCTCAGATCACAGGAAAACTGTTGGGCAATGTTTGGCAATAATTGTGACAGAATTAAATTAAGTGAATAAGTGACAGTGCATTTCTCGATAAGCTGGAAATATATCAATATGTTTTACATAAAAAAATCCTTCCTGAGGTCTCCACATCAGATAATGTATTAAACATTATTTATATGCCGAGTACTTAATCCATAAACTTCATTTTCAAACTTATCATTAAAATTCCCTCTCAAGAGACACCAATTTAACGTAGGACGGATGATGAGATCTCGTCGAAGAAGTCAGATGAAGTGTGTCTTATAACGACCTATCTTTCTCACACACAGTGGCAGATGTGGTGGTGGTGGGAGGGCTAAGGGAGTTATACCCCCCCCCCTCCCGTGGACCTGATTAATTTCGAAAACGCAATTGTTGAAAGGCACATAATATTTGAATGCAGTAATAAATAAATATTAAAATATGTATTATGTCACTAGCATTAGAATATTATGTCCAGGAAAGCATTAGGAGGTAATATCGAAATCTCAGAAATTATATGTTGTATTTTCATCAAAAATTATTATTACCTCGTGCAGTCTTCAGAGAATAAATCACTGTGACATCTGGAACAATATCTGAAACGAAAAAAATAAAAATAAAATGTTGCCTAGTGGAAAATAATAATAATAATAAAGATAAAAGTGTAACGACGTAATTTTTAATTCTTGTACACCACAGGTCGTTTGACTAGTTTTCTTTATCCTCTACTAGCAATATACCCGTCCTATGCACAAAGGATATAACTGACTACATTCAGCTCCGTTTTCAGTTGTCGTCGCTGTCTGGAGGGCGATAAACGAAACATAAAAATTAAATAAAGAAAAATTTGAATTTCGAAAAACTCACGCGGAGGTCCACATATACCACATGTGCCGAATTTCGAATATCAGGCCTTCATTGTCTTTGTTGTATTACCTGCTTTATTCTACCGAAATTAACGTCCATTATATAATCCAATTAAATATATAATGTAAGACTTTGGACCTTTTATGGACGAATAATATATATTTCGTAAAAAGAGCTTTATTACCTGTTGTACCTCTTTTTTATTGTTATATCTCTGCTTGACCTATGCTTTCTCATCTGTATTGTATTACCGTACAGTGTTATCTTTTGAAGCTACTCCGCTCAGAGTATTCAAACTTTCAGAATCCAAAGGATTAGTTCGAATAATATGAAAATCTCACCCCCAAAATTCATGTATAACTTTATTTATGGAATTAAATATTTTACCTTTCCCTTGCATCTACATTTATGAAGCGGTCGTGTTTGTTAAGACAGAATTACATTTGTGCTTTAGAAGAAACAGACTAGCTCACGAACATTCATAACCCTAGCGTGTCCATCGCTCTTTGCCGAAAAGACCCGTCATTCAGAAATAATTTTGTATAATATCCTTCCCAAAAATAAAAGTATTAATAAATTCAATGTATTCAAATCCACGGTTAAAAGCTTCCTCATGCAAGATTGCTTCTATAATGTTAAAGAATTAACTGCTTTTAATAAAAAAAGTTAAAAGAGTTCTCTATATATGTATTGTTTTTCATGTATTTCTGGATAATTTAAAGTCATGTTAACCCTTATACTTTATCACGCAATTGTTATAGTATTCTTCGTACTGCTTAAAAATTACTTCCTTTTCATGCCTGCTGTATTTTATCATTTTAATTCCTTATAGTTTATGTCTATCTGTATTTTTATCTCCCATGTGGTCATACGCAATAAGCAACTGCTATTATGACAATAAAGTTTATTTTAATCTCATTTTTTACGTCATTTAATACCTTTGATTCTTTCGGAATAATAAATGAATAAAAGTATATATTTGTTAAATAATTTCTTTTAAAATGATAAATCCGCCACTGCCCTTTCGCACTAGATCGGATGACCTCTTGTTTCCGGGGAGAATATTAGTTTAGGGTATATTTACCCCCCACGTGGTCACATGCCTTTTGCGACTGCTTCTTTGGCCATGAAGTTAATTTTTATATTCTGCTCTAAGCAATAAAGAAACATGTTTAAAGTCATAAAAATATCACCATTGAATTTCGAAAAAATAACTGCGTAGTGTACTTGGATCGAACCTGAAAAACACGAGTGTCAAATTTCGAAGCATCAAGCATTTAGTCTCGTCGCAGAGCAGCTAACAAAAAAAACTTAAAAAATGAATGAAGAAAAAATTAATTCGAATTTAGAAAAAAAACACTATTCGGTGATCCACAGAACCCAATATTGGAGAACACGTGTACCATATTTCAATGTTTTAGGTTTTAAAGTCACTGTGCTCGATGAGAAAACCAATATATGTTCAATATTCAATAAAAATTTATCTAAATCGAATTTTGTAAAAATTACTTAGTGGGGAACTCAAGCTTATCCTGGAGAATGCTTGTGTTTTCTAATGATTAATAATGGCATTCCAGAAAAATTGGTCCAAAAATTAATTGAAATGAAAACTGAAAAATACTTTTTGAACATTCTCAAAGAAATATTATTTATAAATAAAAGAAAAGTTGAGAGTCCAGGAACCCAATATAAAAAAAAAGAAAAACTCACCCATAAAACATACATCAACAAATTTCAGCATAAGTAGCATTGACAGGAAGTAGTACAAAACTGACCCTTTGCAGCGATAAAATTCTTATTAACACTTTAAAAGCCACCCTTAAAGTGCATGTTCGCTGTTTATGCCATTTGTCACAAAACGGTTAGATTTCTGAGAAAAGTATGTTTATGTATATATAGGAAACGTATATATGTTCAATAAATATATTCTGAGAAAAGAATATATACAAAAAGGAAACAAACACAATATTGGTAATTATCGACCAATTTCTCTACTACACACTTTCTCAAAACTCCTTGAAAGATTGTCTATAACCGTCTTCTAGATTTTCTATCAAAAAATAACATTCTCTCTGACGAGCTACACGGATTTCGGAAAACTTTTTCCACCACCAGCGCCATTTTTTCTTTCTGAAACGATGTTACCACTTCTATTGACCATGGAGAAAATCATCAGGGTGTTTTTCTTGATTTATCTAAAGCATTCGATGTCATTGATCACGAAATTCTCCTTTCAAAATTACAATCTTTTTGCGTTCGTGGACTTGCGCATCAGTGGCCAACATCCTATTTCTCCGGCTTTTCTCCGAGAAGCAGGTTTTTTAAGCCTCGCTAGGCTCTTGCCTAGAGACGGCATAAATTTAAATAATTTTAGCGAATTTAGTGTTATTTAATGGTTACGAATAAGCAACAATATTTTCCGAATGATTTATAGCTTGATAATAATACGTTCTTGTGAAATGACTTTCCTATGTTTATTAAATACAATATTTGTTGTTATTTGTTAATACTATAACACGTATCGAACAATTTTTTATCGTTAGGAACATGTTGAATGTTAAATTGTGAGGGCCCTTGTTCGGAATTGATGGGATGGTCCCTTCCATGCTTGCGGAGAGAAAATTAATATATTGTCCTCCACATGGTCATACGCAGTTTGTAACTGCATTTTTGACTATAAAGTTTATTATTATTATAAAAAACAATATTCATTAGATTATCTACAGAAATGGTTTTCACCATTTTTGATGCAGGTCTATTCGTTCTCGTGCTGTAATCTCTCCAATCAGGGGTAGTTTTCATAATCAAAATTATTCATCTTTTGTCGATAAAGAAATAATGAGTTTTGTCGATAGAGACCTCAAGGGACCTATGTATCCGAATGTAGTGATATACACAACAAAATTGCTGCATCGATATGTATTTTAGTTGAAAAATTGTCTCATTGTTAGTACGAAATGAAGGTGGCCGGGTATCCCGAACATATTTTGTCTCATTGTTAGTACGACCCTTGCGCGCGCAGTGTCGCATCTGTTTGGAAGTCTACATGCTTGTTGTCGTGTCTCCGTGCCTTGAAAGTGTATGTTATCATTTGTACATTTAACTTTTAAAAAAAATTATATTTCCTATCGGTTATATATCAATATCCCGACAATGTTCCGAAAAAGACCATATAATATTTTTGCGAAAGAAAATACTTGCGTATAATATTTTCTTTTAAAAACTTTTATAATTCTGATTATTTTTCTGACTTCAAAATGCTCGACCTTATGTACATCACAATGGCATAACTAGTTAATGGTATTTTTAATAGTAATATGTAAAAAAACACATGTGTGACGGAACATTAAGTTACCTGAGGTATTGACGATTGAAGAAAATATAACTATCAAACACAGAATTAAACCACACTTTTCTGTTTTCTTCATGGCTTTGTCAATAACAGCGAAACATCCGTTCTCTTGAGACTTTCACTGAATACTACCATCAGAAAAAAGAACTATCTTGCAAGACGCATTCATGAATTCCTGGAAAGGAAAAAGTAAAATCAACACACGATAAGAAATTTCCTGTTATTGCGAAGTGTTATCTGTGTTGACCCATGATGTTGTATGTCTATAGTTCACGGAGACATCAGGGGTCATGAGTCGATTTGTATCATAAATTGTAACGTGAAAACTAGTAGCCAAGGAAAAAGTATGTAGGAACCGGACAGATGATCAGTTGTCACATATTAAACATTAACAATGTCCTTTTAAATTTTACAATTTCCTTCTTAAATGAATTTAGGAATTCTTTATAGATTGGCCTTACAGTGTACTATATAAAACAAATAAAAAATGAATATCAAAAGAAATCTCAAAATATTCTTATATACAAAATATGTTATTCTGAAATATGAAAGAATTATTCCTGGTCATACGATAACAACTTATGAAAATGGAACGGGAAGTTACTTTTCAACAAATATTAAGCGGTTTTATTTAAGAGCTGGCCAATTTTTCCTTCACACAAAGTGGTCACAGGAAAAAGCACAGATTTATTTTTTTCCATTCCAATAGATAACATTGGTACGAAAGATACTTAGGAAGCATTGTGAAGGAATTGTTGAGAATAGTCCTGGGATTGTATCGTGTTATAGCTACTTTTTCTCCAATATGTTTTTTTCAATTACATTTTTTTATTTTGCACTTTTAATTATGTGTTTTTTTCAAGCAACAATTTCTATGTAACGGATATATTTAGCAAAGTACACGTAAAACTACAAATGCTTCTAAAGATGTACCATTTACAGAATTGTTTTATTTTACGTGCAAATCGCACAAATATACTTTGTTCACTTATTTAATAAAAAAATAATTAACCTCTAGTCACTTATTATTTCAAGCACACTTGTCTATGAAAGGTTTCTTGAATAAACGGAAAAGTTCCGTGACCATTGCGACGAAGTTGTAGTGGAGTGGGGAGACTCTTAGCCGTTGGAGGCACACAGGGTTTCCTTGTTCCCAGAAAATAATCGTAAAATTTAGTGAAAGGAAAGCGTGGTGTACTACGCACTTATTTTTTGCAAAAAGCAGTTGGAGTTAGAAAATGGCGAGTATATTGTAAACAAAGTCGTTGGGAGTGAAACTAGTAAGAAACGAAAAATTACTCGATATTTTAAAAAGTAGGTTAACATGTGGCAGACTTCAAACACGCAGCGGCAAGAAAAGACGCAGAACGTGGGAGAAAAGAGAGAGATTTTATAAGTTAAAGGGACTACAAAAGAAAGCGAGGGTGTGGGTGGCCTCACCCTTAGCGGACGAAACTATAAAAGGGATAGCGACCAGCGGTCCGAAGACGGTTAGCGAGCGTTGCCGAACCGCAGAAGAAACAAACCTTTAAAGAGAAGGGTGCGACAGTTGAAATTTGGAAAGTTGTATAAATTCAGTAGCCTTTTGTTCTTAACAACTGTCTGGTTAAGATCACTCAGAAAACGGTTGGAAAGGAGAGCGCCGTTGGAGTGTGGAAATTTTTAAAGAAGCAGCTTGTTGATTGGCCGGAGACGTGCGTCATCAAGACGAAAAATAACCAGTAGCGAAGACTCCACGAGGAGTTAGATTTTAATATTATTGAATAAACAGAGCACGTGACCAAACGTCAGAGGAGCGTAGTAGGGGATGAGTCCATTTATTCTCGTGTAGAAACGCTCCAAGAGGACTTGATTACTGTACGATCTTGAGATGACTAGATTACTGTACGATCATCAGAGATGCCTATATTACTGTACGATCTTCAGAGATGACTAGATTACTGTACGATCTACAGAGAGCACTTCATTACGATTTCAGATTCGAAAGTCTCTTATACTTTGAGACCAGCAATCATTAGATTACTGTTTTTCATTCGAGCATTCTGGCACTTTACGAGTGTTACTCGTAGCAGAACATTTGTGTTACTGCTCCATCTCACTAATGAGTTAGGCGTTAGGAGATGTCGGACTTTGAAAATTTCAGACCATTGGGTGTTAATGTTTTTTAAGTTCAAGTTGTTATTAAGTGACAACTTGAAAATTATTTAAATTGTGTGAAGCTTTTTACAATTTCTAAATTCTCCGAGAACGAGTCGGAAACGCGATGTGCTACATCGTTCGCTAAAAGGAGTGGATGACGTTCGGTGTTTAAATCGCATCTCGGCAAATTTCGAGGGGACATTGACGTTAAAGAACTTACGGGACCATGGTGAAGCACGGCAATTCCGAGAAACAGCGGGAACTTATGGGGCAGTGACCGCAGAACGAATAGGTTTCAGCCGTTGAATGAGCGACCAACTGAGAGGCACACGGGGTCACCGTTCGAGCCACATGCTGTCAGTGGCATTTCAACCTCCACCTACACCATAGACTGATTTGCACATTTGTTATAAAGGTAACTGTTATGTTGGCTGCGACCAACGTTAGTATTTAAGCAGCAGCGAGAAGATTCAGTGCTTCAACCGACATGAGTGAAGGCCCATGCTCAGAACTTTTGTTTTTGGTGATTGTTAATTAATTCAAAAAGGGCGTAAAGAAGATGAGCGATGTTAATGTTTTTCTGTTCTAAATTTCAATTAATGTTTTGTAATCATTTTGCAAAATTCCAGAAGGGTTTCTTTTTGTAAACAGTGTATCTGTGTTGTAATATTTTGGGGAGTAACGTGTGATTGTGTGGACAGTGAAGCATGTTGATATTAGTATTAATTAAAATGTACATGTGTAAATAAAATAATTAAGTCACGTTATTATATGCGTTTTTCTTGTGATAAGGAACCCCAGTGCGTGCATTTCACTTAGGTAAATAATCCGAACCCACTTAGTGATACGAGCTAGCCGAGGCATATATTTTGTTTAATAGGTAGGTGTTGACCACTACACTATTCCCCCCTTTTCTCGTTTTGTTACAAAATATAGTCTCAAAAGATTGATTTGCTTTTAGATCAGTTGTGAAGACCAAATTTGGTCTTGAAATTGTGATTTAATACGATAATTAGATTCTCTGTAATTAGAAGTTGTTTTAGTTATTGAGATTCTGTCCTCGCATTATTAACCGACGAACAGTGTTTATTTGATATTCTTTATATTTCAATTTAAATTCCCCTTATAAACTTATTCTTCGAAAAGTTAAATTTCCAATATGTTAGTAGTTATGAAAAATCACTTTATAAATAGAATAGAGATGTTTTGAAGAGTATACAAGTGATGCTTTTATGATTTATCATTTCATTAGTAACTTCAGACTGATCAGAAATTTACGCTAAGGACCGCATTAACCCAATACGAACGAGTGGATAGACCAAACCAATAGAACAACGGAAAATATTACACGACAAACGCTGAACATGGTCAAATGATGTGAATTGAAAATAATGTCATTTATAATACAATTTACGCGTTGGAAATTAGAATAATTGTGTCACTAAAAACGGCATTTTTGTTCTACATTTCCCGTCAGAGGTGACCCTGAGAAGCAACCGAACAAGTGATGATCTAGCGGAAGGAAGAAGGAACGCTAATGACGTCACATCGCTCACCTCCGCTTCTACAAGGAGTAATACCATACTACACTTCAATGGTACGGTGAGTTGTTTGGTTTCTCTTAAGTAAGTGATTCAATGCAACGTTAACAAGAATATTTAACTGGTCTTCAAGTCGCATTATTCATTACTCCATTACATAATAACGATGTATTTGGATTGTTATGAAACAACGCATGAATATTCAATGAAATGAAACTGTTTCTCAAACCATTGTACGGTCAATATTCACATTTTACTTCGTATCAAATATAAGAATTCAAATTTTTGGATATATTGTTTGTACCATCGTAGGTACTTCCGGCAGTAGCGTATGTTTATCTAATAACGCGCGGAGAGATCTTTTGGAGGATCCTAATGCTGAAGTCACACAAAACCTTGTTTGGCTTGATAATATATCCATATCTATAATACCAGTGCATTAAAAAAATTATGGAATATTGAGATTTTATAATTATATCAATTCTTTATTTTACAATTACAAAAAAGTTTTTGAGTATATTTGTGATCAAATTTACGTGTTTATACGATATTTTTTACCAATTTGGAGACCTCTCACAGATGGAGGCTTAGGGCGGACCGCCCCTTCCGCCCTCGCCTAGGTACGCTATTGACTTCAGTATTCGACCGGGGTCAAATACTGGAATTCATCATAAAAGAAATTTTTATCTGATTTCGTAGCCAACGTTTATTTGTGATATTTTAGCGCACATATAGCTCTTTCAATTTCATTGCATCTACTTTAGACACTTAAGACTAACTTATCAAAACATTAGCCTCACAAAACTACAAAAGAGCAGAGCAGTTCCGGATTGGCAGTTTCCCTAAGGGATGACGTTTATTTCGTTGAAGTTGGTATTGTTATTTTACCAGTAGGCCCTAGGCAGCCATATTGAATTTTCTACATCGTACTTGACTTAAATGGTAGGGTAGACTCCATTCACGATCTCCGCTGTTCTTTTTGAAAGTTCGAGAAATAAATGAAAGTTCATTTAGTTACTGGCAAGAAATATTTCACACTTCAGCTGAACGTCATTTCTTCCATAACGATTTATGCATTGCAAAACGCAATTCTTCAGCTGGTTTTCTAAGTTATACCTTGTTTACGAAGCTAGAAACGGCTGTCAAGAAAGACGGCGATGAGTATGAACGATATAATTGACTTATGTATGGGTCATTCTTTAAAGATGCACGAATATATTTCATTATTGTAGCCTTTATTCTTTCGGTACGGTCTTTTTCTATTCCATCATGTAATCTGGGGACCGGACGAGAGGGAATCTACTGTAAAAAAATTAAATTTATAAAATACATATTGATATAAAAAAAGATTCATAAGTAGCGTAATGAGTGAAGTACGGAATGTTTCGCTTAGTGGACGCCTCCTGCGGTGGGACGAAATTTATTCGTCCTAATTTCTAGATGTTTTCCTCATTCAGACCGCTAAGGTCGCACGAGCAACGTTATCAATCTTGTTATGTTTTATTTCTTTTGACCAGCTTCGCTACGGTGAACTTTAGATGCACTTACTTACTAATGGTATTTGATGCTAATTCAAAACGAAGTCAAAACCTTGACATTAAGAATTTTTTCTTTGAAATCCAACATTAACAGGAAAATGTTTTTAAAATATTCAAATTAAACATCATAGGCATTACCAAAGTGCAATTCCCCTTCTTTGGAAGTGGCCGATTCCAAGTCAAGTGATCCACCAATGTATGAACTGGTCTAAAAAAATTGCTCAAAATTATTATGTCAGATTCTTCGTCTAAAAGTAAGTACTTACCCAAATTAATGTCCGTAGGATATCGTTCTGCTCTTATCCTCTACAAAAGCTCATTCCGGATTTACATGAAGAATCGGCAACTCCTCAAATTTTATTTTCCATTTAGTTAACGTAGAAGTACTACCAAAGTATGACTTTCCGTAATATACCGTACTTCTTAGACCGTCGCGGGGTTTGAAATATAGCTAAAAACGTATTTTGATAAACTATTTTTTTTCTCTCCTAATACTGGTAAATTTTTCAAAAAATTCCTGATGGATGTTACTAATGAAACTATTTATAATATTACTTGAAAACTTTTTTCCAGACAGTTTGTCTCTAAGAATTCCTCTGTTAAAATTTAATATTTTGAAATTTTAAACATCAATCGTGAATTTTTGTGAGGATATAATTAATCTAGAAAATATGCTGAAATATTTTTACCACGATTCACTTGGTGGCACATATTTAAAAAATGGATAATGCAAACAGTTACACCCACTGTACATTATAGTTAACGTGGAGCACTGTTCACTTCTAAGAGATTCTCGCCATAAAAACGAAAGATTAAATTTCTTTTTTCATTTAATGATAGTGAAGGTGCCCCAGTGCCACGAATAGACCTCAAGAAAGGAGGGGTTGAATTTTCTCATGGTATCAGTTTTTCGTAGTATGCTCCAATAAGCATTCTGAACGGTTTTCTGAGTGAAACCGTGGATTAGGAACCAGGGTTTTATAAATTTTCATCATATGTATTACATTCCGAACAATTCCTTATGTGTTCTCAAATAAAGAGCAAAAAAAGAACATGTTAGAGCTACTGACCCTCGTACATATGAGAAATTCACTTGACCATATTAAGGAATTGTTTGTATTATTATATTCCCAACGACACGAGTAAAAATATTAATATTGGCATGTGTTTTTCATAAGCTTCGTTGATTCGTTATCTTTGTTCTATCAGCAAGGAGTCAGTATTTGTTACTTTAAAGTCCTTATAGATATATCAACCGCAGAGGAAGGTTGCCTACAAAGGGTACTAGGAAAGTTTTGCAATACAGCATTATTTATTTAATTTTTTCAAAGTAATTTCCGCCACACACAATACACTTCTCCATCCTCTGAAACAAATACTTAAACCAGCTCTGCTAACTTTCGCTAGGGAGTAAATCATACTCGTTGTCCCAAGCCCTTAGAAGGTCCTCATCACTTGAAAACCGCATCCCTTTCAGCTTCATTTTTACATGCGGGAACAGTGTAAAGTCGCAGGGAGCAAGGTCTGTCCTGTAAGGAGGGTGCTCAAGACGTTTCAGTCCTGTGCAGACTTTAGCTCGGTGAGCTGGAGCGTTGTCATGATGGAGGAAACAGGTGTCCATTCTTGACTTTGGTTACATGTTCTTCAGATATTCAATGACTTTGGGTAGGCACTGTTCAGTGTACCACTTAGCTGTGACTGTCTTCTGTGTGTCCAAAACAACACGCTCCATAATCCCACTCGATTTGAAAAATACAGCTATCATTTTCTTCTTTACAGATAGGGATTTTCTGACAGCTACGGGTGTGTCATCATCTTCAAAGACCAACACTTCGTTTTGAGTCTTGGTCGGCACTTCATAATAGTACAGCCACGTTTCGTCACCTGTCACGATGCTGTTTACATACCGAGATTTTCCCTTATTAAACATTTTCAGCATCTCCCGGCACCAAGTCACACGTCGCCACATCTGCTCTTCAGTCAGTCTATGCGGCACCCACAGACAACAAAGTTTATTCACTTGTAAATGCTCATGCAGAATCAAATGAATTGCTGGTGCATTTAGGTCTAAGGTACGCTCACTCGCCTATCTTTGACAAGTGTTTTCCTCACAGCAGTAATGTTTTTTTCCTTAACTGACATTCGTGGTCTTCCCGTCCTTTTAGCGTCCTTCAGAGTGAAATTTAGCCTTTGGAATTCTCTGTACCACCTGAATATAGTTGTACGATGTGGACAAACATCACCTAGTGCGACCGTCATTTCTTCTAAGCACTGGTCTACGTTTAAACCACGCGCGACGTTATACCATAAAACTGCCCGTATCTCACTTCGTGACCACGATACCATAGCAAGCACTTAAAACTATCACTGCTAATGAACAACCAAGCGCATAGACATGGCGCTACTGCTACTGTGCAAGTATGAACATGTCTCAGCACACAGTCACCTGCGGATCATTGTTAAATCATATTGCAAAACTTTCCTAGTACCCTTCGTATTTTCTGAAGTTATACATACGATAGTTTTATAATGGGAGAACTAACATCTATTGCCATAGAAAGCAATGTTTTTTCAATCAGGCTTTTCGTGCTTCATTGAATGTTATTGTCTGCTGACGAGTTTTAGAACGAGTATTGGGGTCAAGTTTTCTTTTAATCCTTCAGAAGTAGTTTCTAATAATTCTTTACGAAAGGCATTTGTGGAAACATACTCAGAAAACCGTTTATAGTGATTGCGGGCAGGACATTCTTGGGTTCGAATTCCTGACCACCGCAATTTTCACCTGGCCGTAGACGATGCAATAAAATTGAACTATATAATAATAATAATAATAATAATAATAATAATAGTTAAACGTATTCAATCTTCAGATGGTTGTGAACATTATTAATCTAGCGTCATTCCGACCTGGATTTCTTATTATAATCTACAAATTCAAAACTTTATGTGCTGTTTAGCGCTCTATGTGGGTGTTCGAAAGTGGCTGGATCGAAAGCAGAATTGACCAAAGATCTACTGGGAGCGAGGGAAGTTAGAGAGGTGAATAATAACTTCAGTATCGACCTATACCAGGTGAGTCATTGTAACGTATCTATCTGGTTCTAATGTTTCGCTGCCACCATCTCTCTTACTCAAAGGAAATAAAAATCTGATTTCAACAATAATATCTCTTTACTTGAAATATAGACAATATGAGAATTTACAAAAACATATACAAATGGTTAGACATTGATGAATAGTTAGTTATCACTGGTCTTTGTGGAAGACTCGCTCCGCCGACACATGACGTGTCCTTACCCCCTTCTCACATCTCTTGTCGCAGTTTGCCGAATGTGGCGAATCGCTGTTTTCCGTGTCTTTTATCGGTTAGGGAGGGGGGCGCCTTCTATTGTCACCACCTCTGCTGCCCGGTCCTCTGACTATGCGGGTGGGGAGGTCACCCCTGTGCAGGTGTCCATATGTTCTGAACCCTTCGTTGCTCACAATGATACCTCAAGGAGTTCCGGGTTCCCTCCGCCTCCTAAGGGTAGTCTATTCACTGACTCTTTGCTGGGCAGGTCACCACTCCCGCTGTGCAGCCACCCACATGCTCCGAACCCTTTGCCCCTCATAAACGGTGCATTCAAGGAGTTCCGTGTTTTCCCCCGTCCCTCAAGGGTAGTTCATTCATTGACCTGGGCACTGTCCGGTTCAGGACCGTTATCTTTACCCAGGACATGCAGTGCAAGATGTTACAGTCATACATTAGATTTATTTTGACTATTTCTCCTGATTAATGTACTTAAGGTCCTCCAGTGTTTAAATGAAGAGTCAAAATAAAATACAAACTAAAAAAACGTTTAATATTGTTATCACCCATATTGAAAGTTTTGGAACAAACATTTAAGTCTCCTGTTTTCTCATGGACCAAAAAAAAGTCAAACAAGTAATTGGATTTAAAGTAAAATGAAGAGAAAATCCAAAATCCAAAATGTAACGAAGAAAAATTCTCAACTATGTAATGAAGTTTTTGTAATTACGAGATAACTAAAAGCATTATTGATCAAAATAAAATACAACACATCTGGCACAGCAAAAAAACTGGTCAAAATCCGTATACCTGTGCGAATTATTTTTTTCTCAATATCCTGTGATCGCCTGGGAGACGGTGTTGCTGTGTGACCTAGGATGTAGCTGAGCTTAGCTGTAATAAGTAAGATTGTTGTCGGCTGATATGCCTTCACTGAGAAATTTAATGTTACAATTAAGGTTTACTGCCTCAATTACAACACCAACGTACTCATACAAAATTTGATGTCTCTAAATTTACTCTTTTTTTACGTCTTTTCAGCTTCGTTCTATGTATTATGTGCTCGAGATGTATTATGTGTGAGATGTTTCAGTCGTTCATGTTCTAATCGGTGATGGTTGCTTAGTTCTGAGCTTGTCCAGGAAGTAATTACTTGTAACTCTTAGTCTATATAGCGCGAGTGTCCTAAGGCGCAAGGACTTTGTGTCAACTTTAACCTTCAAGAAAGAAATTCTGACAGGTTCTTATAAATGTACATAAATGTAATGTTGTTGTGAAATAAATAAATAAATATAAGGTGTCAACTTTAACGTGGTGACACATTTGACGATACCAAATTGATCCAAGGTTGGGCATATATTGTTGAAGGCAGGTTTAAGTCGAGTGTTGGATTGTCCCTTGCATCTTAACCCCGTCTATCATTGCCCTCGTAAAGGTGCATCAGGGAGATATCTAGTATAAACCGCGCAACATTACTCCCACCTCTCCCGGTAGCGACTAGCCAGCCTACAAACTATGGCTGAGTCTCCAACACTCTAATGGGGTGCGACGGTCGCACTTTCTACAAAAACGGCTTCACCGCCTCTTCAACTTATATTGCTCTTCGTTCGTACTTCGGTGGTCGGCAAGGAAATCTGAAAGGTGTGCACCGGATTAGTAGGACTTTTCACTCTGAATGACAAATGTTTACGGAATAGAATTAATTTTCCTTCTCTTTCACTCCCGTGCCCTCACTTTCGGTTCTGCAGCCAAAGCGGGAGTTACATTGCGCGAGTTTTATCTATGTTGAGCCTCAGCATCGGTAATAGAGACCTCCAACTATCTCTAATCCCTAATTACTGATACGGAACGAATTGATGAATTACTTAATTTAATAGTATCCTTAAAAATCTCTTTCAGGCGAACAAGGAGGTGGTCATATGGATCGCCAACAAAATGTATGCGGCAAAAGGCAGCAATGTCAATGCTTCTTTCCGGGACCTTGCTTTGAAGTATTTTCAAGCAGATGCCGAGGAAGTGAACTTCAAAAAAGCGGAGGAAGCGAAAAACACTATTAATTCTTGGGCGGAGAATCAAACTGAAAACAAAATCAAGAATCTTATCAGTAAATACCATTATCATTTCTCGGTATACAATTTTTCAATTTTATTATTCAACTCTTGATTAATAGACTGAGGGTAATCCTGTAAAGAAATATACAAATTCTACCACAGGTCAGGGTATCTACGCTCTCTAACGAACACTAGTTCCTATCATGATTGCAATACTTTTTACGAGTAGCTAGTTTTTACTAGTAAAAGTAAGCTCCCTGTCATGAACGTATTTATTCATCCAAATGATCAAATTTACATAGATTTAATTTACTGTTAGAGTGAATGCAGGCTCAACATTCACCATTATGTAAAATTTCAGACCCTCCCGAACAGCCAATACTGATAAGGAGGGTTGTCAGTTTTATAATAACTGCTCTAAAATAAGAGCTCCCACACCGCCAAATTTAGCAATACTAACAACGGCAGTGAAAAAGCATTTACGTTTTTAATTAGATGCTTGAAGAGAAAACAAAAACAATTAATTATTTAATAATAATAATAAATTTAGGCAGTTAAAAAATCAGTTAAAACTGCGTATGTCCACGTAGAGGATAATAAAATAATTTACTATTCTTTGATGTTTCTAATCAGATATACACTATTATTTAAAAGCGTATCGGCAGATAAGTGTACACAGAAAATTCATTAGGTTCAAAGTTGAATTGTCCACCTTTGTTGTGGTTTAAAGACATAGGTTTCTTTCAAATAATCCTACTTTTGCCGATACTGAGCAAGATATGTCCAGAAGGTTATAAAAATCTTTAGATGAAATCATTAGAAGAAACACAAAGTGTACTGTAAATTAATCGCAAATAATTTTTTCTTAATGATTTTAAGTCACTTGGGTTGTTTTTGAAAGAAAGTACGTCCAGCAATTTATCCTGGGATATTAAAGGCAACCATTATTGAAAAATGCATATGAATAATTTATTGTTTCATCTTGTTTAATTATTTTGTATTTGAAATGCTGACCTTGATCTGCTAAGCAAATAGCTTTTCTCTGATAGGACTAGAGAGACAAATCAGACAAATCTTGCTGATGTCGGAAGTTTTCTTCGCGTTCCAGCCAAGTGTCGAGTACTAAAATAAAACACCATTCTAAAATTAGATTTCTAACATCACTTTTATTCCAGAACGTTTGCTGCCAACTACGGTGATAGTGTTGATAAACACCACATATTTCAAGGGATCCTGGGTTAGGACCTTTCAAGAAAATTCTACCCGCAATGAGTCTTTCCACATTTCTCCTATTACTCAAGTCAATGTACCAATGATGCACGTTTCAGGCAATTATTACTACGGCAGAATTCCCGAGTTGAATGCAAGTGTTATTGATTTGCTATATCACGTACCCATTGTCTTTAATAAAGTTAATACAGTCAAACACTGATCATTTTCTCTCAGACTCGTTTTAGTTG
>NNCF01131005.1:1996-23822 GCA_002313205.1 Laupala kohalensis | reverse complement strand
AATGACGAAATATGTACCATTTTTTAGAAATATGTACATTACTGAAATATCTGTTTTTATTGTTCCTTCACCTCGCCTTCCCTCAAAACTATTTTGGGTGACCTGTTTGAATTTAACGAATATAACAAATTGATGCAAACTATTTTCGCTGTGAATGAAGAACATAGATGCAAAAAAGAACTGCTTGACTTGCTAACATAACGACCAAGTAGTTATGATACCGGTCACCCGTAGCGTTGTTGTAGATTTAGTTGACGGAACTCCTCATAGATGGTGTCACCCTACTTTCCCCTCCTATTGTTATATTACTTCACGACACTAGTGTCATCCCTATTCTTTGTATGGCGCTAGAATCAACCTTTCCCATGACATGGTTATGTTTCCGACCATCCTTGCGGGGAGAAAGTGACAGACATCCCCAATTTGTGGGCGCAAATATAGCGATTTATTTGTGATTTGGGTAAATCGTACACTTACGAAAATCAGAAGTTTGATCAAGTAGGTCGTGGTCGTGATGTACACACATTAGCATTGTTTGATACAGTCACGGAACGAGATTTTCTTGACTCAAGACTTCATGTCATAGTACTCCATGTGTGCATACGAAGTGTAAAGAAAAATCTCAAAATGAGTGTGGTGATCAGAGATTCGGAAATGGAAGAAACCGCGGCGCCAAAAGAAACCGAGAAACCTGTGATAAACGCACCGTTTCAAACTGAAGATCCCATCGTGTCTTTTCGAGAGAAAGCAGTTGTCCTCCCTCACCACGTGCATTGGCGATTTGCTCTGGCCATCTCTGTGTGTCTTACGGTCCTCTTGGTGATTTTCCAAGTGGTGTTCGCTAAAGGGCTCTCGAAAACGCCGCGCTACCTCCTCGATGTGTTCTACGCGATAGATTGGTTCCTGCATCTATTGCTCACTTTTCATCCCAAGAAACAGACCCTTGTGTATCGAGAGCGGAGTATTCAAGCGATGTTCATCGATTTTCTGTCTCTCCTGCCGCTCGAGGTGATCGTCAATCAATACAGGTGCGACCATCAGTTTCTTGGTAAGGATCAATGCTCAGACACAAACGGTGGAGCACGTTAACAATAAAGATTCGAAGAACACCAATCCTTATAATTATTTGAAATCACTTAGAAAAGCTAGAAAAAATAATTAACCCTCCTACTCGAAATACGTAGAACAACTTTGGACGATATACAAATTTTCATCCAAAAAAATGTGCTACCCATATATATATATATATATATATATATATATAACTTACATAGCAAATACAAATCAGTACTGATTCAAAAGTACTGTTTCCCAAACATTTTTGAATGAATTTCCTTTTTCAGCCACATTTTCCACCATAGTAATAAAGTTTTTTACAGAATACTTCATCTATTTATTCATTTCAATTAATTAATAAATGACAGGCGCGTGAAGTTAGAGATGGTGGAATATATCGAAATTTATGATTAATAATCACGTAAAGCACATCAATTTCATGATGTCTGGGAGAAACCCGTGCTTGTATTTGGAATGGGGTGTGCATCTGGGTGCGACGGCAGTTGGGTGGTGTGCTGAGTCTGGGGTAAAAAAAACCTCTGCGGACGAATTCAGTTATCAGATACAGTGAAATGAAATTTAAAAATAATGATAAAATGTGATACCTAATATCACTCAGAGCCAGAACGTTGGTTTTAAGGATTATCGTTAATGTAAACTGTAATAAGTGTAATTAACTTCTTAATTTTGTTTTACTATTTCTGAAGATTTATCTTAATTGAAAAAGTTTTCTTGATTTGAAATAAACAGTGGTGTCATAAAAAGTCATTCGCGTTTCAAATGTTGGGTCCTTCCACTTTTAGAAAACATGCGTCTACTGTTCGCCACCGTAGCATTCCAACATTTCACGAGAGCAAGAAATGGATTGGGAAATTTGAACGGATAAGTTGATCGCTGAATAGGACACATCCAAGAGGGAAATGAACTCCACGAACCACAATACTAAGGAAGCTGTTCCCATCGAGATCATATCTTAGCGTTCGAAATCAGGAATACATACTAAACATTGAGAAGAGTTTATGAGAAATACGTTGTTTTTTTTTGGTTCAGCGCTGTTCAGATATAATTTATTTATATAAACGTAGGCTTCCGCGGCCGGAGTCAATATAAGTTTGTTTGTCCGGGACAAACCGCGTCTTAGTAGATGTAACTACCAACGTTTTGCCCATCGTGCTGTGGCCTTCTTCAGGGTAATGTCAAAATCGTACAGACCTGAGTCGCTGTCGTGCTCTGCGAGGTCGAACGTGTTACGCGTCGATTATATAGATTGGGTTGGGGTTGGGTGGCTGCGCCATGATTGGTTACGCCATGATTGACCGGTCGCGGCGTCCAATCAGCGCGGGGCGGAGCGGAACCTGGTGGGGTGGGTGTGGGGTCACTCTGCGCTTGGAAACCGGGTGAAGCGGAGCGCTCGGATTGAGTTAGTGCCCTCATTTTCTATCACCTCATTTTCAAACGCTCCCATAAAGATGTTTGCAATGATGGGAGAAAGGGGTGAACCAATGGCCGCTCCTCCTACTTGGGAGTAAAATTTACCACCAAACTGGAAAACGGAGTTAAGACAAAATTCAGTCAGTTTAGCCCACTCCAACGGTAAGCCTCGCTGTCCAAGCTGTTGTTCTATGACATTTAGTGTTTCGCGGACCGGAACCTTCGTGAAAAGTGAGACAACATCTAAGCTCCCTATGAGTTCCTCGTCGCCTAGAGTTATCTCGTTTTCTCAGCGGACCATATGGCCTGGCTGGCGGAGACCGAATCCACCTTAACTCAATCATCATAATTGAGTGATGCCGCTAGATATAAGTGTAAGCGATATAAATCCGTTTCAAGGGAGGCAAGACATCTCATATAACGGATTCGAGAAAATCTTAACAGATTTTTGGATGTCATCAACCAGGCTCATACAAACATCAAATTCACTATGGAAATTGAATCCAATGGTCAGTTGCTGTTTTTAGATGTTCTCGTAAAAAAGAAAGAATGACGGCTCCCTTGCGCATAGCGTTTACCGCAAGGCAACACATACCAACCAGTATTTGAATGCTGAGTCACACCACCATCCAGCTGTCAAACGTGGTGTGTTAAAAACATTAGTCACCCGAGCCAAAAAAGTATGTGACAAAGAGAGCATAGACCAAGAAATGAAACTCCTGCGTGATACTTTCCGCAATAATGGCTACAACAACAAGGCCATAAACAAGTCTCTCAAATCGCATCATAACGTTCGTTCGGAAGATAAATAAAACCGAGAGTTTTCTAAAACTGCCTTACTCCCATGTGTGGAAGGAGTAACTGACAAGGTTGGTAAAATTCTCTAGAGACATGACATAAGATCTGTCTACAGCGCCCCTGAAAAGTTAGGCAAATCTCTTGTTAAAGCTAAAGACAAGCTACCCCCCCTGGCATCGGTCGGCATTTACTCCATACCCTGTAAATGCGGTCGCGAATTCATAGGGGAAACCGGACGAACTGTGGAAGAGGGAATGAGAGAACACATTAGACATTTCAAATATGGAAGGACAACCAAGTCAGCCATAGCCCTCCATGCGATAGAGGCGGGGTATGACTTTAACTTTTATGAAACTCGGATAATTACTAAGGAGGATCGTTGGTGGCCCAGACGGATCAAAGAAGCCATAGAGATTGCCAGAAACCTACCAATCTTAATGTTGACAATGGCTTGATCTTAAGCAGCGCCTGGAGTTGGGCACTAACTCCATCCGAGCGCTCCGCTTCACCCGGTCTCCAAGCGCAGAGTGACCCCACACCCGCCCCACCCGGTTCCGCTCCGCCCCGCGCTGATTGGCCGCCGCGCCCAGCCAATCATGGCGTAACCAATCATGGCGCAGCCGCCCAACCCCAACCCAATCTATATAACCGACGCGTAACACGTTCGACCTCGCAGAGCGCGACAGCGACTTAGGTCTGTACGACTTTGACATTACCCTGAAGAAGGCCACAGCACGATGGCCGAAACGTTTGGTAGTTACATCTACTAAGACGCGGTTTGTCCCGGACAAACAAGCTTATATAATTTATTTATGTTTTGAAGAATAACACTTACAAATATATCTCCGAAAAATGAAAAAAAATATCCAAGTTTTAAATTACCCTGATATGTATGAAACCTTCATAGAAAGTTTCTAGACACCTTCCCTATATAGTAAATACAGGAGAAGAAACGGGCAATCAAAACCACCTACAAATACGAAATTTAATTTCAACATCAGAAAATTACAATAAAATCTCTTTAGTCCGACTTAATATAATCCGGAAAAAAATATTTCCGGTATCTTTGGTAATGACCGTTAACTTCCAAAAATAAGCGTCGGGCGTCACAAATACTAATACTACTTTACAATTTCTGAAAAAAAGCCGCACGTTTTTTCAATTTAAGTTTCATGTTTTAAAAATATATAGGTTTGTGTGTCATTTAAGTTCTTGCACCTTTGATGACAGACCCAGGAAAGGAAATTTTTGTAGTTTTCAAGCTGATTTTATTTTATTCTTATGAGTATTAGAATTCGTTAATTATTTGTCAAATGATATACTCGACTGTCCCTCCATTCACCATTAGCAATTTCTAGTGCCCATCTCCCACAAACATCATCAGACTCTCGTTTTTGATAGAGCTCAAATTTTACAGATTCTTTGTTTTGTACATTTAAGAACGAATGAAACTGTCTTAAAATCGTAAAATATGGATAAATAATTTATATTTTACGAGCGTATGAATTAACTTGCGCCATTGTGTGTTCCCCTGGAAAAATAATTGATAAACGAATTAGTAACTGTTAATGTAGCCTGATTTCACACGAAACGTCAGGTTTTGGCCGTAATATCGGTCGTATTACGTTATTTTTACGTATTACCCTCCCCATTCTTAGTTATAAATATACATAATTGTGCTCTGAACATGAACTTAACGCCATTGGTATTATAAGTATACATAATTGACACCTTGGCAACTATCGATCCCATGCTAATAGACACTTTTCAATTATTTTTTTGTTCAGGCACTTTCAACCCTTTTCCCTACCTTCTTTTTCTCATAGTGGCTGAATTTAGACCTGAACGATATCAAAGGTGACACCATTCATCTCAACGACAGGGAAAAGAGTGAATTAGTCTCTGGTATGTAATTTTCGATAATTCTTACATTTTGTTCCTTGGAGTTAAATTACATTATGGATGCTGAGGTGAATGGTGCTGATCCTGGATTTAAGCAGCATCAAGAGGGTCACTATTTATTTTAGCTACACGGGAAACTATGGTATTAACACTAATATGTCATTTTTAATTATCTTTACGTGCCATCTCTTTCCATACGGGTGTTACTAGTGTACGGAGGTTGATCGTCGACTTAAGTGGCATTGAGATTATTACTGTATTTTTAGAGTAATAGTGACATTAAAAATAATGTATTCAACTCCAGTTTTGGTGGTTTCGATTCCTTCTGCTTTCATTCCTACCATCCAGCAATGGTTGTCTTATTTCCCATGGGGACTGAATTTAGACTCACATTATCAGGATGTCCCTATATCTGCTCATTGATGCGATGTTCCAAGGACAATCTCACACAATTCTGAGTAGTTTTGGGACATCTGAAATACACTGTTTTCAGAGGGGGCAGGGGAGAAGAGGGTGGGGATGTGGGGGATTTTTTAATCTCAGCTATTGGAGTGCACATTATTGAGTATATATACGTGAGACTAGCTCTCCCCGACATTTTGAAGCGAGATATTTTTGCTCGATTTTTTTCGAAATTGCATTTCTCTTCACTTTAAGAGTGTCCCAGCGCGATATGGGCGGCACAGAGAGACCCCAATAAGGGAGTGTCTTGATAAAACAGGAGCTTCCGCAGCCCAAATTTCACTCTCATACATTCTAAATCATAGAAGTTATGGAGCGATGAATTTACTGCGCCGCCAATTTTGCGGGACATTGTACAATTTCTGTTTTAATGTAAAGGGAAAATATAAATTTTTAAAGTAAGTTAAATATGCATGTAAGTCTCATTTCTTCAGTGGTAAACTCAATTTTCAGGTATCCGGGTAAATCCGAAAAAATCCTTAATCTGGCATGCATCAGGTTCCGGGGGTACAAAAGTTTCTACTTTATTTGTTTCTGACTGTTTTGCTCTGTGACGGCAAGCCTCAACTCTTTCTTCTCACTTCGACAGGTGCGAGTTGAATCGTCTCCTGCGCATCTATCGTCCACTCGTGTATTTCCACACGGGGAGGCAAAACGTCCAACGTCATCCTGTCTTAATGGTGTTCTTGGAATACATCGTATTACTTTTAATGCTCAGCTGCTTGGGAGGCGCTCTGCTCGAAATCACGAGTTGTGACGTTTATGACTCGGTCGGCTGCCAAAACTACGTGGAGTACGCACTTAAAAGCATGAAATTCAGCGATACTAAAGTACGTCCGTTTTAAAAAGTAATATTTTTCTACATGCACCGTCTTCATCAATTTTGAGGATATTCATTCAATTTTATATTCACTTATAACTGGATACTTACCTGTAGAAAGATGCAAAGTGCCAAATTTGTGAACGCAAAGTTATTATAAAAAACTATTTATGTTACACATTTTAATTCTGTATTCTTCAAACTTCAAAGATAGGAACCAATGGTAAGTCTACGTCATACAAAATGAAAGTTTCCTTATATCAATCAAATTAAAATGAAGAAAAATGTTAATGGTGCTAAGTACAATCTAATTTTCATAGTGATAAGTGACACTTATTCTTTACATAGCGGCTTGGAATGCTCTTTATGCCCTTCCTTAATAATCCCTCGAAATAAGGAATCGTAGCCTGTAGATTCTTCTTTTCGGTCGTCATTGACTTAACTAATGACATAACTTGAACCATTGTAGATCTTTCACAAGCTTCCATTTCTTCAGGACCGGAATTTAAGACCAATATCAAGTTAACTCCATGATTCTTTCACTTCTATACTTATCAAGTTCGCAATATTAGTTACTTCTCTCCTTTCACTTCAAATCCATTGAATGCGAAACAAATGAATCGCACATTGCTTCTTATATAATTGACCAGAGACATAAACTGCTGACATTCCGTGATGGTCTTGAGAATTCTTTGTAGTCTTCTATATTCTTTGTCCTGAAGATATGTAATTCACCATGTCTATTTGCACCTATCTATGACAGTATCTAAATTTCTCAAATTTTGCATTCTGCTTGAATAATTTTCGAGCTATCGGATATTCTACTAACTTAATCATTGAGAGAGCGACGTATTCACTGTTTATCCAGTAGTCACAGTTTGGCATAAAGGTGAAACTTGCATGAAATTTTGTATCGGTTTCTGGGGGACGAATTCTTTTGTTAAAGACATTACACCGTCGCTGGTAGCGGTTTCAGAGAATCTTCGACGTGCTGAAGATTTCGACTAACCGAAGTCCTCTCCGGCCATGAATCAATTAGAGTTACGCTGTTACCGACACCGTTCCACCGAAATACGCTATCTGTTTTTACGGTTATGAACAGAAATTGTCCACTGTTTTATGTACTTCAAAATTTCTTTGTTTTCATTGAAAATAACATCATATAAGAATCTACGAAAAATTTCAATGAAATTAATTCAAATACGACTTGTGTGCGAATATTCTACGTCATCAATGAAATGTAACAATTCATTTCTTCACGAAATAAAGTTCCGATTTTTACTTTTCTTTGAAAGGTATTCAAAATTGGTCGAAATGCGTCATGCAGCATACTAACAAAATGTTTTTAGAAACAAAACAAGTCTAGTATGATTTCTCAATATTCGCAATTGTTTCTTCCAAATTCATATAAATCTATATTAATAAAGGTAAATTATTTGGAATGCCTGTTGCATGGAAATCAGGAAAATTAATGGAAGAATTATTTGAAATTTAAGAGGATACTTCTTTATGGTTACTGCAATTAAAATGGAAAGTGGGGCTAATAATGATGATTCACAAAAATCATTTATATATTTACATTAGTTTTTTGTGTTGTGTTCCTATCAAATGACAACACGACTACTATTGTTCTCCAGTAAAATATCCGTAATCTTCTTTATCTATTTTCATCACTTCCGGTCTTGATAATTTCTCTTTACATAAAGACAAGGATTATTCTTTTCTTCTGTTAACACATCCCTGTTACCACACGTAGATGTCCACCTTTTGATGTTGGAATCGATCATTACCTCCAAAATATATGTTCCGTCATCTATTTAATTTTTTCTCCTCTTAAAATCAATTTTTTTACTATTGCAATTGTTTTGCTCGCTACTATTTCAAAATTATTCTCCATACATCAAATCTCTTTAGTACGTTGATCCTTTTCCAAATCTCGTCTTCCATTACCTTCCACGAAAACCACACTTTCATCCGTATATGTTAAGATTTTATTACCCATGCGCAGTAATCCAGTGATGGTCATGTTCGAAAAAAAAGTCCTCAATATCAACTCTGTGGACATTACTTATGAGCTTCCCCTTATATGCGTTCTATTCTCGTTTCGAAATAAGATATCCGTTGTTCGTTATAGTTATATGTTATATAAACATTCATTTATTCCCTTTTCTTTGATGTGCTGTAGGACTCCACCCTATTGTACCGCGTTAAAAGCTCTCTAAATTTCTAACTTTGTTTGTCGTACCTCAATCCATTTGGTCCTTAGGGAGTCATGGGAAGATTTCTCTTTCCGGAATCCAAATTGACTCTCATCGGTGATTTCATCTGTTCCGTCACGCGATCTAATAATATCTCCTCAAATTTCCCCACTCGTGGCAATAACCTTATGTGGTGATATGCTGTAGGGTCTACTAAGCTGCGTCCCGTTCCCTTTTTGAGGAAAACTTGAATCTTAGCAATTTTCCACTGTCTTACCCCATTGCGATAGCACTAATCGAAAAGCCGTATTATGTTTAGCTTAAAACTGGAGTATGCTATGATTATTTTGTTCTTCAGATCCAGTACTTTTACATTCATCTACGAAAACACTACTTCTTCTGTCAATTCTAAATAAATCGCATCTTTCACCGAGATCCGCGTCCACGCGCTGCACACTCGATCTCTAGGTACNATTATGTTTAGCTTAAAACTGGAGTATGCTATGATTATTTTGTTCTTCAGATCCAGTACTTTTACATTCATCTACGAAAACACTACTTATTCTGTCAATTCTAAATAAATCGCATCTTTCACCGAGATCCGCGTCCACGCGCTGCACACTCATTACCTCGAGCAGTTTTATACCGAAGACGTTCCATCCCACTGTTTGGTTACCCTCGCCATCTCTTTCGTTTTTATTTTACCTTGCGCGATTAAATATGACAATACACGTATGTTACTCCGGATACCCTTTGTCAATAAAATTATCCCACGTCTCCAATTTCCGCTATAAACTATTTTGCTTCTTCTTTGGCCCGTTCTTAGCAGCCGCTTTAAGAATTATGAGTTGTAAAGAAACAAATTTTTCTTCCATTTCACAGTTGTCTCCCCTTTGTACCTCCATTACATGCTTTTGGAACTCCTCTACATTTATTCATTCTTCACATGTTCTTTTGCACTACCAATTCTTCCGGGTGATGTCTTCGCCAGATAACAAAGAAATGATCAGAAGTAAATCCTCTATGCAATCCGCCATTCTTGTTAATACTCCTCTGATGCTTTTGATATCAGAGACAATTCAATAATCAATTGTCCTCCTCCACTATAAAAAGTTATATCTCCTTTTTCTTTCTTTCAATCTCAACACCATAAGTCTTATTATGCTCTATGGCACCCCACAAAAATAAATGGCCGGTCCCATGTAAACATTATGTAAATGAGTAATTATCAATTTCCCTACCTTATATGTAGCAATTATCAACTTTATAAAAGGTAGTTCTGATTTGTATTTTTTCTAGTCTCGTAAGTACCAACTGACAAAAACAACCATCGTCTCGTTCGTATTTTATGTTTTTACAATATAATGCGTACAGGAATCTCGAAGTATTAGTATATCTAATTCTGTATTTAATATCACTATTGCGGTCTTTCCTTCCTCTTCCACTTCTGTTTTTTCTTCTTCTTCTCCTTCTTCTTACAATCCGCGCCGATACCGAATTGTGACAAGACAGTCATGTGACAAGATAGTTCTCCTGAAAACACGCTACATCAATCATGTTCTTTTCTATATATGTCATTTTTTCCTTCAATGCTCGTTGTAATGCTAGTATATTCTGTTAAAAACCCTAATTTACATAATCAATATGATTTATTAAAACCTTTTGTGCTGCAACATATTCTGGACAGGATGTATCGGTTACCCTGTGACAACTACGTAAACAATTTTTGAATGCAATTTACACACAACTTCGTTCTGTTTTAAAAGATATACCTCGAACCCGTGGCCCACGTGGGAGTAGAGCCCGCATACGTCGTCCTTCTGCCAGCCCGAATCGGATGTATGCTCGTAACAAAGGCACCGGTAGTAACACATCGGTGTGTTACAATAAGTGACTCGATAGCTTTCCATACCCACGTATACTCGTCCCTTCTGGAGCAGATTCCTCCCTTCATTTAATCACTCATTTTCCCTTACTATGTTCATCTTTTCGTGTATCTTCCTCTTTAAAGTTTTCCCAACCATTGCATCATTTGAGACTTCATCATTTGTAGGCGTTGAACGCGCTCGCTTTCTTCATAGCTAAGTACATTTTCCAGATTCTCTACCTCTTCTCTTGTTTCCCCAACCATAATATTTTTTTAATTCCAGCTCTCCTAAATCACATGCATGATGACAACAAGATTTTTCTTTTCACTGTAGTAGTTACAGCCTCCTTTACTGACACTCCTCTCAATCCTGACTCTCCAGCCTCTTTTATTGGCACTCCTGCCAATGTCTCCACTATTCTTACATTCTTACTTTCCGTTCTGTGTGGTTCACGTTGTAAAATTTCTAAGTAGATAACACTTGTTGTACGCTTGCTGGACAGAGTACTAGTAATATGCTTTCCTTCCTCCCTAATTGCTCCTAAAGTCCGCTCATCTAGTTCCTCACATACGCTATCCACCATCACTCATTCCGCAAAGTAATCTTTTGTTAATATTTTTATCCCATGGTTCGGGCCTATTCTGAAAACTTTTGTTATAGTATTCCACCTCACATCCATCACATTCACGTCTCTTCCCTCCAATGCCTCTTTCGTTGTATCATGCAAAAGTCTCAAATTAACACCCTCCAGTTTCTTTTCTAAAGTGATCATATTTTCGCGTTGACCAGCCTTTCCATCTAACCCTGATAGCTGGATGCTAACACCTACATCACTCGAGTAGTAGAACTCACAGTAATTAATCTGCCAATTGTGACGGATAGAGAACTTAATTTCTAATCTTTGGATGAAAGAACAGTGCCCGAAGTTAGCTTTTTCAACTGTTTACAGCAGGCGTTGCTTGGATACTATTCATCCCTTGTGCAACGGGTGGAGCTAAGCTAGGTCACCTACCGTAGCAGACGTAAGACAACACCGCGCTTTCGCTCCATTGGTTACATCTCGTAATTTTTCTTCCTGCTATCGAGTACCTTACGAGTACTTTAGTCTACTTTAACAGTACGACGCCGCCTTCTGATTCCCGAAAGAATTTGAGAATGCGGACGAATGTGTGTCTGGCTGCAAACGTATCAATATTCAACATTGAAACTGACCTGATATTTTTAGTATTTTTTATTTCAAATATGTCTGAAAATGATCGTGAAACTGTAAAATATGTACCTTGCGGGAACTGCCAACTGCGACAATATATGCTCGAAAGCGATAAATATAGGTGTAAATGCAGTAATGAGAAAAATACATAAATACTCGTATTTTCAATTACTACGTCCTAAACACTATAATTTGCCTAAACATAGATCACGTAACCATAAAATTTACAAGAAAATCCCAACTCTAGTTATAAGCAAATTGCATAATTAAGGTTCAAAGTAAAAATTAGTATTTCCTCTTCCCTTATCAGTAAAGATGAAATTATGACACGAAATATTTCAATTTCAATAGGGTGCTTTATTGACTAAAATTATTAATTATGTACTAATGTGTCGCTAGGTTTTTTGCCTGTATGCTTTTCAAATGCCCCTTCAATAGAACCGTGGTTTGTGCATACAATGTTCTGGTATTCACTCTCATTGAATGGATAGTTGAAATTTTACATTTAATTTTGCTTATCTGTATTTGGAACTTTAAATTATTGTAATTTTATTTACTTGTGACTTGCAGCGTAATAGTAGATTTTAGCATCCTTTAATGCTTTTTTAATGTTATTTAATTTAGTTCTAAAAAACCGTTTAACCATATCGCAAATATGGATTCACTGAGCACCGTTGGGAACCAAGGGAAACCAACGGTCAGGACACGAATGTATACAATATAAACATATTTACAAAAGATACTTAAAGAAGAGAAAGAAATTATAAAGTATTATATACAAGTTTTACTATGAAAGTATTATATACAGTTATTTACAATACAACAACTTATAATTGACGTAATGCCTAGGTGCGTCTTTTTAACACGTCTCCACCTGAAACAAGAGAAAAAGACGAAGCGGCAGAATCACGGTTCATTTGATTCAGTAGTTTCAGCGCATATTATTCTTTCTCTCATCTCCCTCAGATAGCTTAGGAACTGACCCAGGGACTGCACTACAGGTACTCTATTGTCTCTCATTATTGCAATGGTTAAATCTACGTTAATGTGATAATTTTTACAATGTACTAACTTGGATAAATGTTAGTTTATGATCTATTTTCAGGCACGTTAGTTAAATGTGAAACCAATCTTCAATTTGTTAACCGCAAAGTGGGCAAATAGAGTCTTGATCCCCCGTTAGTTTTCTTAAATTTCATCCTCTTAAGCGAAACCATGCGTAACCCACTCATTCTTTTGATTTAAGACAGACAATACATTGTTTTCTGTGCCATTGCCTAGCTACTAAGGTTTGAGGAATATGTGATCTCTTTTCCAGTCGTTTAGTTTCTATTTCACGACGGTATAAATCTTGGAGTTTTTTCTTAATATCTTTGTATCGTTTAACGACGAACAGTTCAGACATAATTGATTCCTGCTTTTTTGAATTAAATTTTTAATTTGCCTCTCCCACTTTCCCTCTGTATTACAATGGTAAGACTGAGTTAGTAGTGGGTTTCTGGTGCCTGCCCTTGTCGAAAGCCAATATTTAATTGCTCTTAATTGGAGAGTTAGTTCAATAGCAAGCAACCCAAATTCCCATATAATGCCACTGTTTACTGTGCATTGAACAATCCCCGTTACAACTTTAAGATATTTCGTTTGAAGCGAGTTTAAGAATTCATTATGCCCTGCGCCCGATATTTTCGCACCGTACACTTGTGACGTCGGCGAAACACGCATTTAAATTATTTCCTGGAAAACTAACCCTTCTGGTCAGAGCCGTTATTCAGTGTTCTCAGAAATATTAATAAATGCGTCAAATGAGCATTGGCGGCATAAGGGAAATTCCGTTTAAAGAATCCATTAGCTAAGCCGATTATTTTCAAGAAGAGAAAGGCCAAGATATTTGTCGGAATGGGACCCATGAATGGAGGCGGAAAGGAACGCTTTTCACCAGGGGAAAGTACGCTGCCTAGTGAAGGGCAGTGGGCTTACCACCCCCTGCGGTTGGTCGGAGGGTGGGCCAGCAGATGACGACAGCAGGATTCCCGGAGAAAGGGAGTTGCTCAAGTCACGTGACAGAATGAAGACAATAAAAGACAGGTGTTGGAAGAGACGGGGCTGAGACGTCTGATATGTTCAGAGTTGAGTCCACAGATCACTGAGATGTGATCTGGAGAACTGTACCTCGCAGGTAGTTGCGAGTCACTGTTATTTACTATTTGTATAAATTGTAAATGTTAAAATTGTAGATACAGAGGTAGATTAATTTTATTAAATGTATTAAATTATTCACTCTGTGTTTACTTATCCGGGAAACTGGATTGGTGGCAGCGAGAACAACGAATCCTTTACTAGTGACGTGGTAGGTGCACTAGCGACTACGTCATAGTAGATATTTAAGTGGCAACGGTGGATGTCATAGTATACGGCAACCAACGGTGTCACACACTATTCACGGGATTAGTAGAGATTGAAACGTTTTATCCATAAGTCTTGGCGAAATTTTAGGAATTGTAATTATTGACTTTGTTATTGTATTTAAAATGTATTTGCCTTTTCGTCGAGCTTTCTCCTTATGCCTCGTCCAATTTACGTTCATGCAGATAGTTACTCCTAAATATATGTATTCTTTAATGTTTTCTAGCGTTTCTCTTTATACGACCAAATTTCATTCTTCCTGTAGACCCTCACCTTTTCAAATGTCATGGTTTCTGTCTTATTAACGTTAACTTTTAGTTTTGTTTCTTCGCAGAAAATTTGTAATTCGTCTAAACTTCTTTGTAAACCTGCTTGTGTTTTTAAGAATATTATCAAGTTGTCGGTAAAAAGGAGTGCTGGTATTGAGATATTTTCATCTCCGATCCTGGGTGCGTCTGCATTTACCGTGGCTAGTCTATCTATGAGCCCATCTATGAATAGTATGAAGAGAAGTGGGGAAAGTACGCAACCTTGCTTTCAACAGAGAATGTATCTGTTACACGATCTAATTCTAATCTCTCACATACCGTGTCTGTTTTATACATCCCTTGAAGTACTTTTAGGAATTTTGTGGAAATACCTTTAATTTCTAGAATATACCAAAGTGTTTCCCTATTAACGGTATCGAATGCTTCTTCAAAATCCACAAAAGCGCAAAATAGCTTTTTCCGTCATTGTGGTAGTTATAAAAATGTTGTCTACTGTACTATAGTTATTTCTGAATCCTGCTTGCAATGCTGTCACTTCCTTCTTTTTCTATCCATTTATTTAACCGTACATGAAGAATTTTGCAAAAAAGCTTAGCTATTGCATTAATTAACAAAATACCTCTATAGTTATTAGTATCGTTAACGTCACCTTCATTTTTATAAATTGGACAAATTATTGATGTATTCCAAATTTCAGTAAAACGTGGAAGCGTCGTATAGAGAATTGAACAAATCCACGAGAAATGGGACAATTTATTTCTTTTTAAAATTCCACTAGAATACCGTCAGAGCCTGTTGCTTTGCCAGACTTCATTCAAATAGAAGTTCATTCCACATCTATTTCATCAATATTTATTTCGCAGTTTAAATCTGTCACTAATTGGTGTTTGATTACGTGACCCGTCCGTCGTATACACTGATTCTGGGAAAGAAGTTGAGCGAAGTGCATTTCCCAACATTTCGCCTCTATACTGTTCGTGCAACTATATCTACATCGCAATTTATTTATAGTATCCAAAACATTTGCATCATTTTTACTGTGAATAATGCTTGCAATTCTTTCCGCTTCCGAATTCTGCCACTGTTGCTTAGCTATGTTAATTATTCTTTTTATAGTTTTTTTCTCAAGTGTACGTATGTTTGTTGTAAGTTTTCTCCTCCCAACCAAATGTAGAATTTTAATGCATTTTCAGCATCTTTTTTCGCCTGTCTGCAATCTATATTGAACAATACAGTTTCTCGAGTGTTGTTTTTTCTGCGTATGTACACGCATGTGTGAACCCGCTTTCTGTAGAGTGTTTTGTAAAGATTCTGTCGCGGTATTAAGCTGCCCAAACTGCAACCTATTTAGAATATCTGCGTGCAAATTTCTGCGGTTCCTTTCAAAGTTCGCTGCAAATTATATCCTTCTTTCATGTTTCTTCCATTTAAATCGTTTTATTTTTGACAAGCTCTTTGACTGTTGTAGTACTTGTAAATTATTCTAATATTTTAAGGTTACACAAACTGGCATGCGATGGGAGTCCATTCTTTGGTCTATAAGAAAATTATCGATCCACAGTATACTTTTAAGAAACGCCAAACCATAATCAATTACGCTCTCTCCATTTCTATTAATTTACGTGAAATTGACGCATGCGTCATCCCCATATGAAGCATTCAGAATATCTAAATTATGTAAATAGCATAGCTCTAGTAATTCGCTTCCCTCTCCATTACTTACTTTATCTTTACTTGTTCTAATTATATTAATATGTGATTTTAGGACAAACCATGGGAGCGATACATCTTCACACAAGTTGTGATGGTGAGGGAAATGACTCAACGGGGATTCTTGTTGGGTGAGCAGCGAAGGTCGATTCCCAATAAGGTGAGAGGAGCTTCATAAAGGTGGACGAAGTGATGAAATGTACATGAGAAAGAATTCACGCAAATACCTTGTGTCTGTTATACAAGCCTTTATTTACTTGCAACGTTCGTAGGTATGTTGTCATTCGCGTTGAAAATCTGTAACTGTTTTTTTGATCACAAATTCAAAGTTTAGAACATATTTTATTTATATCAAGTATAATATAAAACAATCGTTAAAAAGCTTTTTTAAAGCAAGTTATAATTAATAAAGTAGTTAAAAGTAAAAAAAATGTCACTAGAATTTAAAATCAAAAAAGTATACCTACAAAGAAAGTCACTCATCATAGGTGCAAGTACTAATAAGGTAACGTAAATATTTTCAAAATATGAAATACGGCCTAATCGAGCACAGAGAACACTACATAACTATAATAGTGAAACTAATATACACATTTGAGTAGAATCACTTAAGTTCTGAGAGCTTCTGTGATCTCGGTCCACAATGTCCAGCGTCTGTGTCATAATCGTTCAACATATATATATTTGCGACATCAGTAATTTACCCACCGTTTTTTCAGTATGATGTAAGGTAAACCTCCCAGCGATGGAAGTCCGGGTTGTTAGCCATAGACTCCTGTCACCTCAATTCCTTTTCCATAGTGAACTCTGTGGAGAAATATACAATCCTCGAGGCGCCAAAGTTCATTAAGCTGTCTTCACTACGCCATGTGGGTATATGAGGTGACTATTAGTGCTATTCGGCTAGTCTTCACTCTGCACCTCTGATATCCTGACAATGACCGTTCAGAATCTAATAATTCTTCTTTGAACTCGAAAATTCGATGTAGTCTTTTGTTGGGTTCCTGGGCATGTGGGTATTGCTGATAACGAGGAAGGCAGTGAAGAGGGCAACACAGAATGCAGTTCCTGATATGACAGCCGTCCCAACATCAGACTCAAAGCTTTCGTTAAGGTCCTATATACTCAAGGCATTGCAAGCTAAATGGGAAAATTGAGCTTTACATTAAGGTAAAAGAATCAGTGAAAACCTGATCGTTTTTATACCGTGTGAGCAGAGTGAGGAAGTGATCCTTACACCTCTTCGTTTTGGCCACTCCTTTCTCACCCATGGTCATCTACGTGAAGAACCGCACCCTATCTGTGAGACTAGCAATTTCTTTTATATTGTGGAATTTTTTCTTTTTGAGTGTTCCAAATATAATACCAACCGACGAAGAGACAATCTATCTAATAGATTGGACGATATGCTTGTGAAAAAAGGATCCACTCTCATTATTTTCGTCTCTAGTGACAAAGAAATAGCGTTGCAAGCCTTCAAACAAGTCAGAGACTCCCGCACAGCTCAAACACAATAGGAGTAGGTGCACACCAGTGACATGACAGCGACCCGAAAGTCTTTGGCTGTTTCAAAACATTCTTAAGACTGTCACACAACAATAAATTTAGTCGCGATGCCTGCGCTAACTAGTGACCAGTCTGTTCTCTGGCACACGCGTTTAACACATTTGCGGTGCATTTTCTGGAATTAATTCAGAGGAAACATGTGCTGTTTGTGCATTGATTCTTGGAAGAACAAACCTGAACGAAAAAGGAACTGTAGAGAATACTGAGTTCGTCCTATATGTAGCTCAAGGTTAATCCAGGGAAAATATGATATTTTGTCAGTAGATGTTTTTCTTTGGTCCAAGTATTTTTTTTCATACTTTCGTAATAATATTACGACATTCCACGAAATGATTCCTGCGGTTCAGGTATTTCAATATTCAATTAACTATTAACCTTAACGTCCAATAAATTTACATCAGAAAACTAAAGCTTTAACGATTAACGAAATTAACTTTTCGAACAGCGGATTAAAAGGTTACGAAATTATATTCCAAATTAACTTTACCCGCTTCTATCGTTGCAATAGGTGGCGTCTACCATCTTCATGTTGATCCATTTGTTCGTGGTCGTGGGACTGGTGTACCCAGCGGCGGTCAATGCCATTGCCCAGCGCCGTCACACGAGATTCACGCTGGCGGAGAATTATCCGTTCCACAAGGCCTTTTTACAGGTGAGTTACACTTCTCTCAACCCAAAGTTAAAATAGGGATAGTGTTAAAATTCATAACTATGGTGATATTCTTCTAAATTGACTTTTTGGAACGAAATAAATTCAGAAAAATAATCGATATTCGTTTTTAAACAAAATTTACTTTTCTTACATATTATGTATTAGTACAAACGATTTTCAAAATATATAAAAAACTATCAAGTGAAATAAAATGTGATTAAAATCATATTACTTACTTATCCGGCGCTACAGCCCTGTGTGAGATTTGGCATCTTCTACAATACTCCGCCATCTACTTCGGTCCTGAGCGGCTGACCTCCAGGAACGGATGTTCATTGTCCTCAAGTCAGCTTCAACTTCATCACGCCATCTGTTGCGGGGCCTTCCCTGTCGGCGTCTACTTTTCATTCGTGTTTTTGCTACTTTTCTTGCCATACGATTTTCCTCCATCCTTTCCACATGTCCATACTATCTCAACCTCTGTGCTTTAATAAATCACTATGTCCTCTCGATCTAGTAATAATAATAATACATTTATTGTCAAAATACAGTACAAACTGCGTATGATCACGTGAAGGACAATGAACTAATTTACTCTCCGGAAGCAAGCAAGGGACCATCCAATCAATTCCGATCAAGGGCCCTAAAGCAGAGCGGAGTTAATGTTTCAACACAATCTTTATATAAGAAAAATAGTTCGGTACATTTTATAATATTAAAAAATTGTATTAATAAAACAAAAAAGGTTTTTTAACACGTGTTATCATCAAACTATATATTATTCGGAAAGTATTGTTTATATATCGTAAGTATTAAAATAACAGTAAGTTTGAGATTTATTATTTCAACGTAAAAGAGCCTAGAGAGTCTGTATAAAAAATCCGTCTCTACCCCCAGGAAAACCGAAGGAAAAGTCAGGCCAGGATGGGACGGGTTACCATTGGCTGTTAAGATAGTTAAGATACATGCTTTTGAAATTTGGACAGAGCACCCTCAGATAATTTTGAACGTCATGTAGTAAAACTTTCATAGAAATTGTATTTCATTAGTGCAGAAAATAAATTATGGTATATAATAGTGTGGCTGTACACAAGATGAAATTTGGATTGTTTATAATCACATTAATTATGGAGAGGTCGTGTTAATGAAGACAATGGCCAATGAAACGTAGGAAGCGTCTTATCGTGGTCTTCGCTCTCGCTGCTACTGAGCCCGGCCTCGAAGGCAGCTCGCTGCATTGGGTGACTTAACGAGCGTTGTCCGCGATTTATTGTTTCGCTTTGGTCCTCAATCGCTTGATCCTCGCACTAACATCTTCTTCATCGCATCTGTTACGTGAAATTAATGTCCGAGTTCTTTTTAAGTAGGTGTACCGCAAGGATGTCAATAGGGTCTCACTTTAAAGAAAATAATCATGCATTTATTTCGACTCGTGTAAAATTCCTTACATGTGCAATGATACCTTCGATTTCTTGTTGATAATATGTCCAAAACACCTGGATGAAACCCAAAGACGGAAACCGAAGCAATTGTTTCCGCATTAACTAATATATAACAAAATATTTCTTTCTGTACACCCCATTATGAGGACTAAAAGCACATTTTAGACATACAAAATTTTGTACTTAATACTAAAAACAAGAAGAAATATTATTAAAATCATATAAAACATGATTGTAATTATTAAATTAACATTTAAAAATATCTCCCTGTAAGACCCCAGGAATCAGAATATAATATACACTCATTTCTCTTCTTGTCGCCATTTTCACCTGATCGAAAGTCATCACGTCTTCGCCACATGTAGGAAACACGGAAGAAATATATGAATAATGTTTTATAAGTCTTTCCAAGTTCGGTCTCTGTTACTCGTTTTTACTAAGGGAACAGCTGAATACAATTTTTTATTAAACACAGTCCCTACTTTTAATTATAGGATCTCGTTGTTGGGTTTTCTGTGGTGCTTTTGGGCTCGTCAACGTCAAGGTCGTCATACATGTTATCCTCTAAATTAATTATTTATAATAGTCTACAGATAAACTAATTATTTCCAGTTACTACTACATATTGCTTAATCAATTTGTTATTATTGAATAATAGACAAATTGCTAAATAAAATCATTTTATATTAAACCTCGGTTTATTTTCCAAATTGTTTGATAAGTAAATGAGTGAATCCACCCACCATTCGTTTTAATCAAACTACGTGAATGTATCTCGTTTAAACGTTTTAATGAATAATTGATTGTTAATTAATTCGCGTTAATGACCTGCCAGATATCTCGTATTTCATGTTTTATTTGCTATAGAACAAAAGCATTCCCACTGCACATTGTTCGATTCGAATTTGTAGCAGCTCTTACCTTGTTTCTACAGCTATAACGTAACCACATGGTCCCACGGTGGCAAAGGTGGTAGTATTGTCGCTTCTCACCAAGTCAACCCGGGTTGGATTCCCGATGGGGCCAGAAAATTTGTAGCTTTTTCACTTTAGTTCATATAGCTGACTACTGAAAAGCCAACCTTCCTTCCTCTATCCAGCTTCTCCTAGTATCAATAACTAACCACTTCTACTAACCCCTCCACGTGGGCCAAGTTGTTGGTAAACCCAGCTAAGCGGCCCACCTACGAACAATAACCTACCACCCAACTCCTATCGCTTCATGTAGATAAGCTTCAATAGCACTAAGCTACATTTCCCATTTACAAATACAACAACAACAACAACAACAACAACAAAAAAGAAATAATGTGGTTACAAGTTATCTGCTCAATCTTCTAATATTTTAGTAATATCCTTATTCATGTAATTTTTATCATGGATTATTTCTTTAGAATTTTCTTCCTTGTTTTACAGATTTATTTTAGTCTTGTTTTATTTATTCCGTAGTCACAATTCTAATTAGGTACATGTCCCTCAAACTACCATTGACTGCATTGCAGAGTTGTGACAATCTAGTTACATAAATAATGAAAGACTTACGACATTTTATGAATAAAACATTGTACTTTTTTTTTATCACTACGTTTCGACTGCGTTTTAAGTCGTCGTCAGGTGATTCAAGTAATAACGAATAATACGAAACATAACAATTGAACATGGTATTAAAAATAAATAAATGTATATAAAAATTATGTTAACAAAAAAGCNACCTAAGAATTTTGTATTCGTAACAGTTTTTAATTGTGTTCCGTTTAAAGAAAGAGAAACCTGGGGTAACGATTTTGTATTACTATAGTGAAATGACATAGACACTGTTTTGTCAGTGTTTACAATGAGACGTTTTGCATGGAACCAAGTCGAAAGGTTAGACAACACTTTTTAAGCATTGGCGTGCTTACACAGTAAATAAGCGCCATCAGCAAAAAGAATCATTTTGCATTCTGATGTGGATGATGACATGTCGTTCACATACAATAAAAAGAGTATAGGGCCCAGAATTGATCCTTGCGGTACACCGCAAGTAAGTGGCTTTGTTTC
>NNCF01131004.1:100653-115182 GCA_002313205.1 Laupala kohalensis | reverse complement strand
ACAAATGTCCGAAACGTTGGCAGTTTGAATGTTGTTTCCTTTTCTTACCCAATACTTTTGTATGACGACTTTATCTCGTACTATGAACGGGATGAACAAAAAAAAACGGAATTCGCTCTAGTGCGTAACGTGCGTAACATGCGTAACATGATGCGCGCGATATCTGCGTAAAGCGGAAGAAAAGTAAAAACCGGATATAGTGCGGCAGGAAGGATGGAAGTGGTAATACTAGGTTCAAGCGTTTAGGTGCTTTTCTTGTCGCACCAGGAGGATTTTATATGAAAGAAAGACGATTTACTCGGAAACGTATATTAAAAAAAAAGTTTAACCTTTGAATTTCATAAAAATCGTTTGAGTCATTCTTGAGAGAAAAAAATATACAGTATATATTACAAAGTTGGGCAAAAATAAATAAATACTCAGTAAAGACTTGCCGCGCCGGGCTCGGGGGCTACACCACCGGTTGCCCCTTCTTCTTGGGGTCTGTTGTCTCCCACACCCAAAAGTTATCAAAAGAACAAAGATAACGGACCCGAGTGGTGTTTCAGGGCAGCCACCACAAAATATTTTAGAACGAAAACCCCGACACTCGTTAAGACTTGGACTGCCTCAGATTGTCGTTTGATATTAAAATCATCGTTTGGTAGAACTTACACATGCCTTACGGGTGTACCAACGCTATGGAAACAACACAGAGACTACCGTAAAACGAATTTCGTTGAAAGTAGATTGAAAAATTAAGATTTCTTGGACAATTTATGCAATATATTTTATTAGTACGAATATTAATTTTGTGTTACTCTACAAAGGATTAAAAAACGTGTATTTGAAGGACAGGTTCTCCTAGAAGTGTTTTCTCAAGTTTGGTGGAAGTGAATACAACGCATAAGATGAAAATATAACCAAGTCGAATAATGTACGACATAGGAGGAATCGATTGTGTATGTTGGCAGTTCTCCCGAATTTGGTAACTTTTCCTACGGCAGCTAGACTTTAGTGCTGAGTGATTTTTTTTTAATATATTGATTGTTATCTATAATAGAGATCAATGATTTTATTCCATATTGTTAAGTCAATAGTGGGATGTAGCTGAAGAAAAAAAGCTCTCGGATTCGTTTTATATAAAGCGCAAAGCTGAATCTTTTTTTCTCTTTCTTTTCTAGATGCGATCTGTCCCTGAATGTTGGAAGTGTTGGTTTCTGACGATGAACAGCAAGTGTCGGTAAGAGTACATCTAATATCAAATTTTTAATTTTACTTTTCCAACCCTTTGGGGGCGGGGAGTTTTCCCAAATCAGATTTAAAAAATGTGTAGCATCTCGTGTGACATTTGCGTTCGAAAAGTAAATCATGAGCTATCAATTTCCGCTAGTTTAAAAACTGGAGATGCTCATGACTCGCTGAAAAAAATTCTCCGTGCCACAGAGGACATAATCTAGTACGTTAATACCAAATCGGTTAACAGCCTTCTGATTTACAGCTGACTCGTAATTCTAGTTTACTTCGCGACGATTCCTTTCTATTCGTCACCCATTTCGTCGTGTCCCAACACACGAGAGACGTTCTCAAAGAATTTCCTGGGAAAGTTTTTAGCACACAAAAGAAATACTACTACAAAATTTGATACCGCAATTTTGACTTTCATTTTTCTTTACAGCATTATAAAATAATAATTCTGGGTAAAATTTTGATAAAATAAAATAGATAGAAGCTTGGTGATTGCGAGTGTCTACGTCTTTAACCGGAAGCTCGTGTCCGTTTTGGTAGAAAAGCACTGCACGTACTCGGCGCCGGATCCAGTTTTATTTCAGGAGAGAGAGAGAGAGAGTGTGTTGGGGGAGGGGGGAGGGGCTTAGATCGTCGGGGGAATTGGAAAATTTTGAAAGTTGGGTGCGTGTGATGCAAAATTAAGACAAGTTAAGATTCTTTCAGCCCAACCAAACAATATATTTTTCTACCAAATACAAGAAACATTGTTTCACTAATTTTTTAGAGGCCAAACCGCCATTGGACGCGCTTGAATTGAAGTCGCAAAACACAATTTAAAAAGAATCTGGAGTGTGCCCCACTCAATATTTTGTCTTCAAAATATATTTCAATGATATTTCTTTTTTAAAAAATCAAAGTAGATCATACAGCGTGCACGGCAATGAAACTAAGTGAGAAAATAATTTCTAGATAAAGAAGACGTAGTTGGATATCGGTGAGGTGATACTAGTATTATTTTATTCTTAAAAAGAGAAACATAATTATCAAACACCATGACATATTGTTCCGATGTCTAAAAATTTTTATCCTCACGACCTTAAAAGAGTTGTCTTCTAGTTTCATATCTTCTCACTTAACCATAAATAGCAATAATTTTCTTAGTGTATTTCATCCTGAAATCTTCGCCTTCACCTCACAAGTTCGTCTAAATAAGGCGCCTTCGCATCGAATCCAAACATCGGAAATGTTTGAAATTAGACTCTCCTGGAACCAATTCCTATAGATCTTTTTTATTTATACTTTCATTTTTGGTCGTACGAAATACATATAAATACATACAAACATGTCTTGACTACCTTTCGCCTGTAAACGTAGTCATTGCAAGGCTCTCTTCGTTTTTCACTCTCTGATAACTTGTTTACGCTTCATCTACTTCTCTCGTTTTGCTTATAATCATCTTTCTTATATGACATTTTTCTTACGCATTCTTTCAGTATTTTTTCGTTAGAATATTTCTAACTTCTGTTAATTGCATCACATGTTCTTTACCCAGCTTGTAAATTCCCTCGTGTGATGTGTAAATATTTGTCTCCAAGTACCCCCTTTGCTTCAATCTCTCTAGCCCTTCCGTAAATCTCCCAATCCCAGTCTATTCTCCCTTCTCTCATATGCATCACCACTCTCCCCTAGATGTACATTCTTCAGATAGCTATTAAAGTTGCCAATATTCAGCCAGGAATTTCAATACTGAGACCGATTACAGTATTTCCCTTATACATTCTGTATAAGTACAAACAGTTCCCGACAATCGCTTTCCAACAAAACCTTCTTGGGAAAAAAACTTAGGTTTAGGTCCTACACATGGTGTTCATTAACCAAAAGTACCTTCCAAAGTTGATCGTTGGCGAGTGGTTGGGTCACTTCCCCATTGGCAAGGATAGTCAAATATTCGATGCTGGAAGGTGTTTTACAAGGCTGGTCGATGCGAACGACAAGGACTCTCCAGCCGCCTTCCTTGTCGATCTGCCTCCAACACTCGTCGAAGAAAAGCCAAATAGTGCGCGTCAGTTATGTCGTAATTAAATCAAGCCTGTCTGCATGTAAAAGCAAATATGTACATATGGGGATATAGAATACGGGCTATAACTATACGATTGCAACGGTTATGCGAGCTTCAAATAAAATTTTTGAAGTTTTTATTAGAATTATAACCTATTTATTTTTAATTTAGCTTGTCGCGTGCGTTTAACCTATTAATGTCGCTATGAAATTGTTGTTACTTTTGGTAGCATAAAATATATAGGGCATATAGCTATATATTATTAATACCTATTTTAATTACAATAAAGCCCCGAAAATTGTTCCGATGTCGCTAAACAAGAATTATGGGTGAAATATGTATTCGACGAATTTCGTTTTAATAATAATTTCAACAAAAAAAGGTAACAATAATGGCTTCTCTTTTCTTAAACAATATGAATCCCAAAGAGAACATGTTTAACGGAGGCGATACAAGTAACTAAAGGTTTAGAAAGTTGTGTGTACGCAAATATTTGCCGATGACTCTTTGGCGATGCTTGGCATGTGTGTGGCCCTAGCTTAAAACTAAATAAAATAATTGTTTGTGATGGGGAAAGCTTTGTGTGTTGTGCTTGGTGACGGTGGGTCGATTAGTGCAAGGCTCTTCGTTTCGAAATCATTAAGTACAACTTGGTCACGCGTGTCTTGTTTGTGACAGGTTGCATAGTTACCTTATCTTGTGACAGTTGCCGTCGTGTGCGCCACTCGGGGTTTAAAGGAGAACGAACAGAACTATGACATTCACATAGCCATTTGCCACTTTCATTTAAATGAAAAACATTAAAAATTGCTCTGTTCCAAACACTAGATTTATGTATCCAGATTTGAATTTTTAAATGAACTTTTTTTATATTTGTTTATTTTAATCTTAAAACTATACTATTCACCCATGTATCACCCTTCATATCTTGCAACAGAATTATTTATTTCATTCTATTTTTACTAAATTTAAATATTTCAATTAGTCTCTATTTATAATGTTGAACCTACTATACAATGTAATATTTTTGTTTTTAAAAACTATCTTTACTAAACAGACATTTAGAACTTAGTATAAAATATATTGTGATCTTTTTATTGATATGATTGGGTTACGATGAAGGTCGTCAGACAGTGGAAGGCTGCTGATAGTGTCAGAAGAAAGGACTGGACCGATAGTTTATGTTATAATAATTTTCTTTTGTCACGCTGCTTGACGAAGTGGCAGTGATTTTTCCTAGTTTATTAATTATCAAAATATTTTTTTTCTTCAGGTAAATAAATTCTTACGTATTTTGACACGTTGGGTCCGAATCGTGGGTCACACCCTCCACTGTTTTAAAATCTAAACATAAATTGCTCCTACAATATAAAAGAATTCACTGATTTTAATAACAGTTAAAATGAGTTATTATTTCCGGTCATATGTTTATTTATTAAATATTAAAGACTTCAGCTCATCTTCCGCTTTACCACACCATTGCTCTAGTACTTTTAAAATAAATTACTAAATTTCAAAACTATTTTCAGACATTTTATTTTGTTGTTGTTAATATTCATTTAAGTTTGAATTCATCTGTGCGGTTGTGTGCTGAAATTTTCAATCCGTCTCTGCTTTAGGGCCCTCGATGGGAGGATCCTTCGATTGCTTCCGTAAATTAGTTTATTGTGCTCCACGTGGCTATACGCAGGATGCAACTACTATTTTGACAGTAAATTTATTTTATTTAAATACAGAAAATACGGATCAAAAAGAACAGGAGGGTGAAGGGTGTATTCGAATTCAGCGCATGGAAATACGCGCGGACCCACAGGTCTCAGTCCTCGGGACAGAGTATTTTATTATAATTTTTTTTTCTTTTTTGCCTATATGTAATTCATCGATTTTCGGACAACGTTTTACGTTACCTATCGAATGAAAGAATGTATTCTAATCGACAGAATGACTTTCACGAACTTTTGGGTTTTAGATCTGAAAGTGTTGGAAAATAGAATGTTAGGATTAATAGTTGTTAGGATTAATAGTTGTTAGGATTAATAGTTGTTAGGATTAAATGTTTCACGCGTAGACTACGTGAAGAGATTGACACGAAAAATTCCCCGTTTTCCTTAACGTTGGAGATCTATACTTGAGTCATAAGAAAGAGCATAGAATATCGTTATTGTATTTTATCTTACTGCGCGATTAATTGCTGAAATTGGTCTTTTTTCTCTCTCTCCTAATGACGTCTATTTTCTCGTTCCTTCTGTTTCATATAGAAAAGTATCAGATCACCCTAGTTCTCGTGCAGGGGGAGGGGACGTATTAGGAGTACGATAGATACATCATCTCAGTTGTCCAAGAAATGTGCTGGAACGTGACACCAACCCCCATCAAATAGTATCCTAGAGGTCGCGGAATTTGACAGTTCTTTATTCTTTATTTTTTTTAAACTCGCAAGTACCTACTCGAGGAGGATTGTTTACATCGTCAACAGCCAGGTGAAAATGGTGGCGGACTGGGACGCGAACCTAGGACCCGTAAGTACATGGAAACCGGGTTTAAGTGTTCAACAGAAAATTTTCTTTGAAATGAGTTTTATGAAGAATAGTTTTATATTTAACCTTTGAAAAGGTATAACATGTTAGAAAGGTTTGGGTTAATTTCGAAAACTGTTAGGAATAGATGAACCGCGAATGGAAATGGGACACTTTATTGTCTTTCGTATATTAACGACCGAGTGGTTTTCTTTACGAACTATTAAGCAGGGTTTCCGCGGATTTTTCCTTCTTCCAGGGAGGCAGGAAAATGCCTCAATTGCGCAGGTTTACACAGGAGGAGGAAAGTATCTGTTAACATCCGCTGCCCGCGTCGCCTTGAATTACAGTTTTGCGCTCGTGGGTCGTGCGCTACGAATCAAGGGAGGATAGAAGCAACCTGATCTGACACGCCGCAAAACCTTACACAAAAATGAAACGAATTATCAATTTAATTCTTTTGTTTTTAGATATACATTACTTGTCAAAGATACTGTTATACATGTCACTTCTATTCACTTCAAGAGTTAGAAAGCGGAATGAAAACGAGACAACCGATTCTACGAATCCTGATCCCAAGGAATATCGGATTTCTGCGCAATTGAGGAAACCCGACCCAGGGAATTCTGCGCAGTTGGTACCATCCCTCCGAAGGGTGTCTCGGCGGGCAGACATGTCATCGAAATGGTTCAGAATTCGCATCTACCTCCCATCATTCACTGATCGCTAACGGAATTTTTTTTGTTTATTTTTCCTGAATATACTGTAATTTAATGCTATATTACTGTTTCAAACATTATAAGTAAAATTATTTTTAAATAAATATTTTAACTTTCGGAGAACTCATAGACAAGGCAGATAAGGAACCTTACAAATTATAACAGAAAATAAATAAAAGCATTCATTATCGCCTCTTTAACCGAAACTGATCATACATCCGATTAATTTTTATTGAACATAAATTAGAAATTTCAAATTACAAATAAATGTATTTCTTAGTTTTCAACTTGTTACGATACAGTGTCTTCCATGGATCCTCAAAAGCATCGGCTGCCAATTTGACCTCATCGAATTAAAATACTTCCATCTCAACTTTAACGGGTCTTTTACTCGCTGGTCTTTTGTGTCGCAGCTACACAATCGTGAGAGGGGGAATCGAGTGGAATGTGAAATTGGCCAGGATCGCTTATTTTAAATACAAGGAAGTCAACTTAATCATTATTTAATCTACTACATTACAAATGATACGATCAAGAACACTTAGGCGCCGTTCGCACTAAGGAGATATGAGATAAGCGATGTATCGTAAGCGACACGCACAGACAGGTACTTGAAATCTACAGGGATGCGATAAAAAAAAGTTTCACTCCCATGCGATTGCACGACATATCGTAAGCGATATATCGCTCGAAGTACCACTTGTCGGTCTCTTCGGCGATTAGTCGTCATACGATATTTTGAGCTGTGAGCATGACGGGAAGAAGAGAAGACAGTCCTGTCATTAATTTAGTGAAAGCTCATCAGTTCATCTGGAACTATTCCATTGCCGCGTCGAGTAAGACATGTGACGAGTGCCGCATGGAAGGAAATTGTATCAGAAATGAAAGACACAGGAAAATACATTGTTTATTTATTTATTTATTTATTACGTGAAGACAAGTAAGTAATCAAATTGTTTTATTATTAACTCATAATGTGATGCAATTAAGAAGTTAACATTATTTCAAGTTAATTAATAGTGCTCTATAATGACGTACACCCTACAGTTTTATTTTAAATGTTTTTATTTGTGTTGCCACCACAGTTTCATCACTCAGGTCGCGCCGATTTATCGCCCGCTGTCACGAACCTTCCTAGCAATATATTGCTTACGATACATATCGCTATCGCCTCAGCGTGAACGTCGCCTTAGTTGATGCTCAGAAGGCATATACCGTACCAACCAACCAAACAAACAAACAAACATTTATAAATGAAATCATGAATACAACGATCAAAAGTATGTAGTGTGTCTCTCCACACTCTTTACATAAAAAGAATTTACAAGTACACTACTGATAACATAAAAGGGCCCATTTATTTTTCTAAGTCCCACGCTCTGACCAGTTTTGGATCTGTTAGGTTTGCAACGCATCTCTCCTCTTGCTTCCCCTTCGACAGGGGAAGTTTCGTTCGACCAATCGTAGGTCTATTTGAAACGGCGCTCATATTTGGAAGACTAATAGGACCGCTGGTAAATCGTAACGAGATAAAATATTTAATTACGCCGCTATTAAAGAAGTATTTTGTATTTTTTTATTATACACATTTTGGACTTCTATAACAAAAATATTCTGTATATTCTTGACTTCAATAAAATTTACCATTCTCTACATTTAAACGACATCTCGAGATTCGTTGTCTCGCTAGGTCTTCATAGGCAATGTAAACGATATTAGAGTTTCTATAAAAACATTTGCGTAATACTGTTATAAAATATAGTTTTTAACAGAATTTGAATATAATTGCAAGATATCGTTATCAGTAGTGTACCAAACATAGCTTTACGGCCCATGTGCCGGAGTGTGCCTCTCGACGCAATTTAATGCTAAGCGGAATATCGGGAGTCCTGCGTGCAGACACCACCACTCGTGCACAGGGGTAGAAATAATAAAAGAAATAAGAATACGTAACAAAATTAATCGTGGCCACCAAGTTCTATCTGGGATCGTAACAAACTAAATTATATAAGTATATTGATGGTCCGCATTAATAATATCGTAATTATCTTTATGTTTATTTATGCATATTCCTTTTGAAATAGAATATAAATTTCACTGATCTAATCACCCCCAAAAACCGAAGGACAGAATTTGTAAATGAGTGATTCTTTTATGTAAATGCTAGTGAAAGTATTTCTATAATAAACTTTTTAAATACGGTAATGTAAGACGACCAATATATAGAGCACTATTCTAGAGACAACAGTCTCTTTATGGAGTAACATAAAGACGACCAAAATATGTAGCTTATTATCCTCCATGTGGTCATACGCAGTTTGTAACTGCATTTTTGACTATAAAGTTTATTATTATATTTATAGTTCTGCTATAAATAACCCTCTCCTAATAGAATGCTTTAATGTCTCTCTCTAGTGCAGACTGAGAAACGTATATGAAAAAGTGTTTTCTTTCTTTTTGCCAATAGAGAGAAGTATCTATTTACTTGGAATAAATATAACGGCTTGCGTGTAAACATAAGTTTATCAATCCTTATTACCAATGAATAAACACGTTTTAACATTATTTACCTTATTTAACATTATGTGAGGCAAACATTAAATGATCGCATAATTATGTTACAGTTCCAAAATTCGGGGATATTTAGTCTTCGTGTCCTAAATTTGTGATTGTGTTGATGGCAACTCTAAATTTAATGTAGTACTAGCGTTGTTAGAATTAAATCACTAAACTATCTGAAGTCGGCATAAATAAATAGAGTAACATGTATTTATTGTTATTTCAACTTGAAAACCAACCGCACTGACAATTTAAATGAAATAATTGCAATTATATATTGTGTAATACACTGCGTCTCATGCAGGCGCGCAACCTAGAGAAGCCGAAGGCCCTCCTTCGACCCCGAATTTAAAAATTATTATACAAGACGAAAATTTGTTTATTTTAAATATATTTAATTTATAGTTGAGTAAATCGTTAGTTGTTGTTGCTTTCTTGGTCTGCAGAGTTGTGAAGTACGTTGCCATAACGTCGGTAATGTATAATAATAATAATAATAATAATTGCTCAACGGGAAAAATTTACAAAAATTAATTTCATATTGTTTTTTTTATAAAAGGGACCGTCGAGGTGGTTCTTTGAGGTAAAAAACAAAAAAAAATTTCCCGGGGAGGTCCAACACACCCCTGTTATTATCTAGAAAAGGTAATACTTTTTTTTAGGTAAGACTCCTTTTTGTTTCTGAAAGTTCCCGCCGGAAAAACAAGAAGCCTCCTCCAAAAATAAATCCTGGGCGCATCCCACTTGTTTAAAAAACGGACCAACTCTGAAAACACGAATGTGATGTAAGTTTACTTTGATTTGTCGTAAATTTTCCGTAGCATTTCTACATCACTTTTATCTAAATTTATCTTTTATCTAACCGGATATTGGAGAAAGTTATTGAACTTTATCTGAGGTGAGATGCATAAATCACGGAACCACCGCCTCGGCCGCCATGTTTTTAGATGTTCTTGTGCATTTTAAAGGAGTCTAGAGAGTTCCTAAATATTGCTCTCACTGATTAACCGATAGATAGCAAGTAAATCATGTCATTTCATCATTATTGTTCATAATGTGTTGTAAAGCAATTATGATAAAAAATAAAACAATGGCAGTCGTCAGTGATGCGACTAACGTGGAGCGCCTGTCTCACCTTCGACGGCGTAGAAACAAACTAACTCTCTCCCCAGTCAGGTCACTCACCTCGTCGTCTCTGTTGAGGGCGCGAAGTTCCGTCCTCCTCCCTTGGAGAAGGGCGTTGGAAGCGTGGATTCGGTGCGACAAGATCCGAATGGCGTCGGTGAGATGGGACATTTTACTGTTGAAGGTCTTCAGCTCCCCGATCATGAATCGGTCCAAGCGAGCGATGATTCTCCGTCGATGAGTCTCGCGTTTGCGTCCAGAGTCCGCCATCGCTGGAGAGAGACTTCGCAGCGTTTGCGCGATGGACTCTCGCTCATTTCGCGGACGCGAAATGGTCTTATCGGCCGCGTTTAGTCAGCGCGAAAGCGCAGGGAAGGGTCGCAGACGAAGAATGCTGACACACAGACACAACGTAAGCACGACATAACACGGTCCCTGTTGCTGACTCACAAGTATTCATTGCACGTTTCCATTGCAACGCCGGCACTCCGTTTGTGTATTCGCCGATAGTGGAGGATCTATGGGCTGTTAAGGGGGTTGACAGATAAAACTTGATAAATAAATTGACAGATAAAAGTTGATAAATGGCATACTTCATCAAAGTGTTACCAGATTAATAATTATCAGTTATAACTGTTATTGTTATTAATAATATAACTGTCATTGTTACTCATGATATTGTTATTAATAATAACGTAATAATAAAATTAGTAATACCACGTTAATAACTTAAATAAATAATTGTTATAAATAATACCAAATCGTTAATTATTCATGTGATGCATTTTATTTTTGTTAAATAAATAAATTTATTGTAAAAAATGCAGTACAAACTGCGTATGACCACGTGGAGGACAATAAACTAATTTACTCTCCGGAAGCAAGCAAGGGACAATCATCCCATCAATTCCGATCAAGGGCCCTTAAGGCAGAGGCGGAGAAAAAACCCGTGCCAGGTTGGGGCTACAGAATTAATGTACATAACCGTGCCAAGGTAATAAAGTTTACAGGTAATGTTTATAAAATTTGTGTCGTAAAACCATTATTTTTAAACAAACATGCTTCCCGGTTAGCCCCCTTCATTACGGTCTAGATCCGCCATTGTTCGCCAACACTGCCAAGTGTAGACGAGCTTTTTGTCTGAATTCGCTGTGTTTGCTCTGCTGTGGCAAATACGCAAATACGCCAACACCCGTATCCGAGGCTCTTGTCGCTTTCTAGTCGCACATCAAAGGACTCAAAACAGACAAAATATTTTATCTATTATTTGTTAGTACCCTGATTCTTTGACTTACATTTTGACTTTTCTTGTTCAAAATTTCTTTATTTTTTACTGCAACATTTTTACGGGCAGGAAAAAACGAAACAGTATAAATCTCTCTTGAATTATTGAGTTATTTGCGTGATAATGACATGTTCGTGATACTTGTGAATACGTCAACCAGCTGCCGTGGTAGCAGGGATACATCCCTGAGGACCCTGCGGAGGAATGGAAGAGGGATTGGAGGCGGCTTCACCACTCACTCGTGAGCTCGAGACCTCCGCCGGATGGGTCCCTTCTTCCTCCTCGAAGCATCTGGGTCGCATTGAATCGAGTGAGTTACGGCGACCCACTCCATTAGGGGGGAGGGGGTGGGGGAGGACATGCGTGTGACTGTGGAGAGGGGAAACAGACTATATGATACACATCGTCTCTGATTGTCCTCTCAGAGGTTTTGCCGGTCGTTTGAATCACTTTGTTAGTGCCACGACGGAGGCTGTGGGATGGATGGCTTAAAGATTTAGACATCAAATTGTAATACGCAATTTGTGTTTCAAACAAGTTGATGTATTTTGGTTTATTACGTTCGCAGCCATACGCTAAATAAATAAATAACGTCAAATATTTTACCAAGTACACAACATGCGCTTCACAAATATTGCAACGCCAAGTGAAGAGTCAGCATAAGTTCTCTTTGAAGTGTACAGTCAGTGGTTAGCAGAGTGTACCACTCACTCACGCCGCCCTCATGAGTCCTCTCACGGGGACGGAAGTGTACAAGTGTTTGCGTACTCACTAGTACATATGTCCAACGCATTGCAATTTATGTTTTACTCATTAACTATTATTTAGTTCACGGTTCCCAAAATGTATTAATGTTCAAATTTACAAGTTTAAATAATATTTAGTGAAATTTGGAGGACCTTTGCATAATGAGAGCGTCCCCTCCTAGCGACGCTTCCGTGCAGGGTCGGATCTATTATAGACCGTAGTCAAGAGGAGTGGGGGCTGGGAAACATTTGTTTGAAAATCATGGTTTTACTAATTTTATAAATATTATCTTATTCTATTCGATGAGTTGACGTATTTTATTTAATCAACAATATTAAATAGTAAAGCGAATTTATTAGTTGTTTAAAGTGGCCTTAATCTGTGGCTCCAGTTGGGGGACTGTGGCTCCTGTGTTTCCTGTGAAGGTTGACGAACAGGTCAACCAGAAAACACTAAAAGTAATGAAACTTAACGCTTGTAGATGCTACATTAACTTTGATTATGACTTATGTGACTGTAAATATGTAATTTTTGAAACAGTAAGTAAATAATATGTAATGCTCAAAACTTTGTTGTTCACTTTTCAATAAGCGAGCTACCAGCAACAAAACTGACGAAGGTTGAAAATGCAGTTGAGAATTTATCTATATTTTTATTGAAAATTTAAGTTTGTGTTTTACAAGTTTTTTTAATATTTAAAGCAATTCGTATTCCCCGTTTGGGTTTTAGAAATCTTTTGATTTTTTTTTGTAATCCATTTGCTTTGTCCGAAAGTTTCTTATTTAATTCAGAGTACAGTAAAGGCAACATTTTCATGTCCAGAGAATTAGCGAATATATTTATCACAGAACTATTGCAAAATTTTGTGAGAGCCTTCCTTAACCACATAAGGTTTTTAAAGCAAAAGAAAGCAGCTTATTGATGAAAAGCGATGGATACGTTGTTGGAGCGAAACTATCAATTCACCTTATTGTCCACTTCTCAATTTGATGCCGCGGTCCACCAATTTCAAAGTGCATTGTAAGAGTTTTATAAGACAAATAAATAAATGAAAAAACATCTTCTCTGCGATGGAACAGCTTCTTCCAGAATACCTGGAACTTCCGATTCAGAAAGCTGAAATACCAAACATAAAGCAGGAGGTCCCGAGTTTGAGTCCGTGTCACCTGGTCCTTGACGATGCAATGAAGAATTTCTTCAATTTTAATGTAACGGTTACGAAATCTCAACGTTTATTGTAATGCGAACAGTAACAACATAAGCACCGAAGTTGCAGTGTTGCCACCTTTAGTTATACACTATTATTTTACGAAAATATTTCCCCCCAGGGGACTTACGTCTAGTAAGTACGTGTTTGGCTCACATGGGACCCCGAGCGGAGTCTGGCATTACTTCCACTTACTTGTGCGAGGCTCCTTCCTCTCTCTTTCTTGACCTTCCTTCGTCACCTCTTGCTCTTTTCGATCCCGACGCTATTAGGACTACGGTATCTTTCATTTTCCTCATTTTTTGTAATGTTTTGATTTTTGTAATGTTTTGAGATAAGTTTTGATATATTGTAATTCAGGAGGGTTTTTAGTGGGTATGGTTGATTCATTCGGCGAGTCCCACACGCGGGGAGAATCATGTTGGCTTTCCTTAGTGCGTAACTGCATTTTCCCTACATGTACAAGTTTTTCGGGCTCTAATGACCTCGATGTCGACGAGCCATAAAGCCCCACAAAAATATATATTACCTTGAATATACATTACGAAAATATTTAGTACGTCAGTACCGATTTCAAATTCAATACATTTATCAAATTTTACACGAAAACGAAATATAAGTATAATTATCAATTACTTATACTCCTACCCTCAACCTTCATGGAACCTTTTATCTTGAAAACCTTGACAAGAGAATGCCGCGCCGCGTGACCAGGCATCGAACTCGCGAATGCGACCTGGAGAGGCAAATACGGAACTTCAAAATATTTTCGCTCAGGCTGACATGCTTTCATGAAAACGTGGACTTGTGTGAAATGGAACTTGGTTGTTTTTATTTCAGTGACTGGAGCTGACCGATAAGAGCTTTTCCCGGCATTGTTGTTTTTCAACTGGGACATCACAATTGGTAATTGTTTATTATTATCAATTTCTCACGGGAGCGATGTTTTCTTTGCTTGTAGATGTGTTTCTACACTCTGCTTAATTCGAACAGTCCTTTCATAATGCAAATACTAACTATCGTATGTTAGTGTACCGTGACAGACCCTCATTCGGCCAGTGGTGTACGTGGGAATCAGAGGAAATGAGGTAGCAGACGTTTCC
>NNCF01131004.1:60459-93815 GCA_002313205.1 Laupala kohalensis | reverse complement strand
CTCTTACGTTAGTAGAGCAAATACCGATAGCAGTGGTCTAGTGGTAGCGTCTTCACCTGCGCCGCTGAGAGGTAGAGCGTGGGTTCAAACCCTAGGAGAAGGTTATTCAGCCGCCGCGGTTTCCCTCTCCTAATCCATGTGTCTTCTTCGGTTCCGTAAGTTCCTCTTACTGGAAGAGTTTTTGCCTTCGTGGTCTCAACCTCGCCATGTGACGTGAAGTAAATTAAAAAAAAAAAGTACGACTGGAATGGACTGTCTAGCTTTCATACTTCGTATGCCGCGTGTTCATAGAAATACTTTCGCCTCGTGCACCGGTGCAGGAGAGGAAGCGGCTTTTTATTGAACCGAGTCGAGGGGGGGGGAAATCGTTGAGTTCAAGTTTTGCGCAGTACACGGAAGAAGAGAGTGAGAAAGAGAGAGTTGTAAAACAGTGAGGAATCGCCATATCTCCCCCCCCTCGGTCGCCTCCACCCCCCACCGCAAGCGTCGGGATCCAAGTCTGTTACCCTAATAGCGTCCTCTCCCTCCGCCCCTCTACCACCAACCAACCACCTCCCCCCCCCCTCTCTGACACGCAGTAGTTGCTGCTGGTGCGAGGAGAGAACAGGAACCAAGCCAACTCGGATACCACCACGAGTACCCCGGGATTCACCAAAACATCTCCCAGGGAGCGAAAAAGCACATGCGGAGGACTTTTCGTGACCTTCGATACCGCCAGAATACGGTTTGAGAGTAATGTTTAAGGTATTCTATGCGTCAGAACGACTAGGCGACAGTACCCTACCCAAAATGTTTCAAACACTTTGTACTATTCCCTCCTATCGAGTTGTGATAAACTTTTACGCCATTACGACACGGACTTTTGAATTATTTGACTTTAAATTACTACGAGATTTACACGGAAAAACTTTTGCGGGCTTATTATTATTATTATTATTATTTTGATATCGTGACAAAAGTATCGACTTAACATGGTGAACAAATCCTACCGGAACATTGCAAATGGAAATAGGAACGCAATGACGTTAAGATTGTTATAGCTTACGCGGCATTTAAAAGAATTTTAATTGAATCTGCGGAAAATACGGCTCTAAGGGAAATGGCAGTCGCATCACGTGACGAGACAATGCGATCCCTGGCGAAGAGAACGTGAAACAACGACGCGTTTTAAAATCACAAAATAATTTTCCTCGTTCAACATCAGTTATTAAAAGCGAATTATTAATTGATTAATGACAATTCTTTTGGTGAATATATTCAATATACGAGAATAGTTGACAACTTAACTTCAGTGAAAGCGGAGCTTGATAAAAAAAAATCTTCCTTATCAGAGTTCGAATTATAGGACGGGGCAATTCAGGGAGTTTCCCCCACTCCTACATCTTATGTTTATTCCCAACCAGGGAAAAATAATTCCACCTTTCACGATTGTCAATAGCGATAGTCATTTCAGCTAATGCGTCAGTAATGTTTCAGGGAATGTTATGATACATCGCTATACACTTCTTTATTTGAAGGAAACATGTTGAATTTAAAACATGCTGAAGTTTCCGAGATCAATAAGAATATCCAAAAGTATAGTATAGGACGGCAGAATTAAATACAAAGTTTGAAAGAACTCTGATTCCCCTCTTCCTCACTATAATCACATTTTCTTGGCAACTTTATAAAACAGATTTGAAATTTCAAAAGACAAACTTCGGAAGTTCCCCCCCCCCCCTCCACTACTCTCTCTAATCCCAAGACTGCTCCTAATATACGGCCATTCCACAAGCATTACTGATTCACCGCTCTGTATCTGCATCACATTGCAATTGCAATATTTCTAAATAGTTCATACCCTAACTGCTTTTTTGGACAATACGTTTATTTATTTATTTTTCATGACATTGATACCGTAGTTCATGAAACGGGCCACAGTTGTATCCATGCATCCGGAACTAAAGAGTATTCCCTTCCTTCCACGATGAGACCAATCAAGATTTTTAACAAATTCATTGTTCGTAGTGAAAAACTTTTATAAATGTTGATGTTTAAGTATCTTAAACTTATCCCTTTGATTACAGTAGAACCTCTCTCATCCGGCGTCGCATCAACCAGTCCACGGATTAAGCGAGGTCTACCCTTTCTGTGGAACAGTATTTTTTTCCCCATATAACAGATTTTCTCTAACAATGATTTATACAATCTATGTTTGTACATACATTCATTTTAACACTTTATATGTTCGGTAAATTATTTTTTTTTCGAGTTCGTTTATGTATGGTATGTACATAGACCACAATATAATGAGTTGCAAATGACATCTCGTGATGAAAGCGGAGGCTCTTTTTGAACGAAAGTCGAGTATTCTCTGGATCCTTGGATTCACTGGTCAGAATCTCCAGTTAAGAGGGATTCTAATGTATTGTACTCGAAGCAAGTCACATTGATCATTAAGAGTCAAATTTCTTTAAATAGATAAAGCGTGATTTGTGCTGACATGATTGTAGTGACAGGATATAGTAACCAGGAAGTGATTCCGTGAACTCAAATGATAAGATTGCATTGCTACGACCGAAATCCACATCAGTGCATCAACATTTGACTTTTTCTCGCCATTTTTTGAACCTTAAACAGTAATTTACATGTTTTGCATTAAGGTATTATATCGACGTTGGCCCAAGTCAAGTTGTCAACTATTCATGAAACTTGGAAAATATTCTCCGAAGGAGTTCTAATTAATTAGGAATTCGCTCAACTGATTTTTACTGTTCGACGAGGACAATTAATTTGCGAGTTTTAAAACTCGATAATAAATTTAGATTGTCGTTGGACAAGGGTCGCATTGTCTTTAGTCTCGTGACGCGGCTGTCATTTCCATTGGAACAGTTTTGGGTGAATTATTCTTGTGAATGTCGCGTGAGGTATATGAAAACATTGGCATTATTTCGTTCCTATTTCCATTTGCTATCTTTTAGAATGTTTGTTTGTTATTGCCGATACTTATGCCCCATCCTGGCCCGGGTTTTTCCCATCCTGGACCGAGTTTTTCTCCGTTTTTCCTTCTGGTAGAGGCGGATTTCTTATACAGGTCTAAGGCTTTGTCTTTGGGCGTGTTTATTGTAACAATAAATCGTGAATTTAGTGTTTTTTTTCAACTCTTATGATTTTTAAACACTATACTCAGAATAATCTATAGTTCGATAATAACTTGTACATGTATTTTTTTGCTTAAAATTACAAACATATTGACATTCTATTAGTATTATAACTCGCAGCTAACTTTTTATCCTATCTAGGAACTTTTGCTGAAATTTTTGAATCCGCCTCTGCCTTAGGGCCCTTGATCGGAATTGATGGAATACGTCCCTTGCTTGCTTCCGGAGAGTAAATTAGTTTATTGTCCTCCACGTGGTCATACATGGCAGTTTGTACCGTTTTCTGACAATAAATTTATTATTATTAAATTTATTATTATAAAAACCCATACGCCCGCGAAAGTTTCTCCATTCGAGCTCAAAATAATTTAAAGAAAAACAATTCAAAATTTTGCGCCGTAAGGGCAAAAAAATTCATCGCTACAGGATAGGAAATAGTTCACAGTATCGTTTGAAACATTTTTGTGGAGTTCTTTTGCGAAGACGCTCCGATGGATGCAATACCTTAAACATTCGTGCTTGAGAAACGCGCGGAGGCTTTAGAATGCGGCGAGGAGTTATACTGGAGACGGTCGCACCGCACGTTTCAGAGCTACGTCTGGATCTCTAACAGTTCTTTCGACGAATACTTGTCTACTACTTTAATTTTGTTGGGAGATTACAATATTTACAACAGAATAAGCTCTTCACGAATAATAAGTCTATAACTTAAATGAATGTATGAAATAAAGAAAAACGACCCGATTTTTTAGGGCGCAGTTTAATTTGAATGATTCAGTCATTCAAATTGAAAATATTGGAGTATAGTATCACCAGTCTTTATTATTATTATTAATTAAACTGAAAGCTTTCTCGCTGACGTCTGCATCTTCAGGCTCTTAATTCAGAAGAATATTTTGGCAAATGCATTTTGGCATTTCCTCTGAATTAAGAGCCTGAAGATGCTGACGTCAGCGAGAAAGCTTTCAGTTTAATTAATAATAATAATAACGACAGGTGGTACTATACTCCAATATTTTCAATTTATTGATCATATACCATTCAATACGCTGCCAACTATCCAGTATTATATTTTATTAATTTGAATCAAAATTAAACTGCTAAAAAAATCGGGGCATTTTTCTTTATTATTTATATTCAGAAGAGTAACATCATCTATAGATATTTTTTTGAACAAATCAACTTGTTTTTTCATGTTAATATTTAAGGTCCATGAATTCGTTCATTCTAAAGAAACCTTTTCATAAAGACTCCAGTCAATCATCGAGTTAATTTTTTGATGACGTCCAAGACGGGGTTCGTATATAGATTCGTTAAGTTCGCTGGGCACTCGTCCAAATGGCCACTTCTTGAACACGCCATTCAATTGAGCTGCGGTCCTGGATGTTGGCTCGACGCGCGCCGCCGCAGGAGGTCACGGCCACCTTGTAACACTCCTCGTGGTCCAAGACTTGTCATCCGCTTTCTTCAATTTACTTCCGACACAAAAATTCAGAGAACACTTTCATTTTACGTTACTTCTTGTAAATATAAATAGTACGCCATCTTGTGCGGGAATCTTGTACATTTTCGAATGTGATATCGTTCATTTGTTTATTACGTTTGTTTCCTTAATAAACCTGATAACTTGGTTTAGGCCCTAGGACCTTATTTCTCGAACCGCGAATACTTTGGCTCAACAGCGAATCGAACTCACGCTCTCCAAAGCGACAATTCCGACTACGACGGAACTGAAGATAATCTCAAAGCTCGAGACGATTACGATTCTCTCCTTTCTTGATGTTTTTCCACTTTGCTGTAATTCAGGGAAGAGTATGAAGCATATGGGAAGTTAGGACAGGATGCAACAGCAATGTCTCTTACGGTTAAGCGGAGTATTTAGTAGGACAACGCCGAGAGAAGATTTTAAATATCGTCGTAGGAATAATGCCCATTGTAATACAGGGGTGCCCACAAGGGTGGGGGGTCGTGACAAAAACTGCGTCATTGAAAATTTTTTTTGGAGGGGGGTTGGAAAATTGAGGTTTTTTGAAAGCTTTGAACATTTAATTATATAATAAATATACTTTTAAATATAGCATATATTAAAATAAAAATCATAACAATGTCACATTAATTTTAAACTTTACGGACGCTTTAACATGATAAATAATTTCAAAAATTTTCGAAACTGATGAATAAATAAATAAAAAGTAATGCTGAACAGAGATCTAGACAGCTGAATAAGCAGACGCGAGCGTGGGATTCGGGTCGGGGGGTCATCTTATGTCTATCAAAAGACCGGGAGACTCATCGCCGCGCGTAAACGAAGAAGTGACAACAGATACCTGCCTCTCTATCTTGCAATGGTAAGATTACACAACAGACGACAGATCTAGAAAACTGTTGCACTGAAGATTCATTGCTTTCCCTTCAGTGTATTAGTTTACTGTGTGTGATCAATGTCGGATCTCCATTATGTATCTCATCTCTTTTCCCACGTATCGCCGTTCGGGAATATGCGTGTTTTTGTTATGGTGCTTTACCTGATTTGTTAGGAATTAACCGATTTTCACTGTGTTGGAAATAGTTTCTTGTGAGTCATAAACTGTTAAATATGACGAGTGGATAGAACTTTGCCAAAAAATATTGAAATGTTTAATTACTTAAGTGATGTGCGATGGTAGGGTATCTTCTAAGCAGTAGTCTTAGAAATCATCAAGTGCTGGTCGAGCATTACTGCGTGCGGTTTAAGGTAAGAAGAGAGGTGAAAGAAAACCTGTCGTTTCTCGAATTGTACGTTGATATTGGCTTCTTTAATGTAAATTTCGTTCACGAATATTTGCAGTCACGCACACCTGTACTCGTTACAAATTATAGTACATATGAATCTGAATATATGTATATGGAATCTGAGTATGGCAATAAATAAACTTTATTGTCAAAAAAGCAGTTGCAAACTGCGGATGTCCACGTGGGGGGCCTATGGGTATGGTTCTTGGAAATTTTAAAAATTCAAACTGTTTTTCTACTTTTCTAATTTTTAGCTGTTGAAATATAAATACATAATTATATATTGTAATCTCACTTAAATTTATCCTTTATCGGTAAAAGGGATGTAGGTGATGAACATTCTTTTTTACTTTCTCATATAGAAGTGGTCTAGAGACAGTCTAACCACGAAATAAATAGCGAGATTTTGGATGAAGAATATTTGTTTTTAGTGTCTCTGACACCGAATGTTTTTTTAATAAGACGTGCGTAATACCGTATAGTCAGTAAAATATGGGAAGGCGACACTGGCACTACCTCCCTCACTGACTCCACTTCTTCGTTCACAATCGCTCTGACACACAACCTTTCGCTCACACAAACACCCTTACCCTTCGCGGTCGGAATGATTCGCCTACTGGATATTCCTTAGTGCAAACTACTTTTTACCACACATGTGAAAGACAAAAAATTAGTTTTATTCTGAATTCCGCACAAAATTTCTAGAAAAAATTGTCGCTAATAATTGTCATTTTCAAGCAATCACTTTCCCTTTATTTTATACGGAGAAGATTTTATACTGTTCTTGTCAACATCAATATAGGATGCATGAAAATGGTTACCGTTTTTTTTTTTGCAAATTTAGTTTGCGTACTGTATAGATCAGAGTGTTAGAAGTGTATGAGAAAGCATGTGCTCTGGTTTTGCAAACAGGTTTTAATATGGAGTTAGAGTAAATAAGAGGGATAAAGTTGTAAAATATTTCTAAATTTTTGGAAAATGATTTGAAAGAGTCAAAGCGAAGGGAGTAATTTTTTTTCAGGGGAAGGGGTCTTACAAATTGGGGAGGGGGGGTCTGCCTCATAGGTTTTAGGAGGGCACCTCTGTGTAATACGTAGTACACAAAAATAAATATTGAAATCTACAAGTCTCCGATGCGGGAAAATTGTCGCAGATGGTTAACGCCAGTAGACAAGGATTGGAGAAAGAACACTGTTGTCAGTATGGCAAAGGAGGATTAAAGTGTGTGGTAGAGGGCGTCTAGAATACGAGTTTATGGACAATGAGACATTTCCATAAAAGAAAAGGTGACCAGAACCTACAGAAGTAGAATTTATGGGAGAACGCAGAGAATTGGGGTGATACTTGGTTTAATTTTCAAAAAGTTTGAATGTGTGTATTGAACGGAAGCGAGGGAAGAGAACACGTCTTTTTGAGGTTTTGCCCCTTTTATCGACGAAGCGGCGGGATTAGGAAAGATAAAGTGTAAATATAAGATCTTATAACAATATATACAGGATATTACATCGATAAAGGAAGGATAGGAAAGCTACATGGTAGAAACATGGGAAGTACATCAAATGAAATTCTATTGATTTAATATAAATGTTATTCATTTGATTGAAATTTGATGTAACAAAGATTTAGTCACAACGAGAAATATAATAAAATACTTTCTTTTATATAAAAAAAGAAAAGAAAAGAAAATCTTATTATGTCGATATGCTCGTGTACGGGGGAACCGATAAATTTGGCGTTGAAAAAATTGTGGTGAAATATCGGATTTATTGTTTAAGAGAGTGTGTCCCTAGGTACTACCATCGTCAACCCTAGGTACTCCAATGAAGCCAACAGGAAGAAACGATAGATCTCCGTCGTAGTGCCATTAAAATTACGAATCAGGTTCCATTGTATTACTCTTCCAACGTATTTCCTTGACGCCTGAAATTTGGGAATTTTGCTCCCTTCGGGTAAATTAGGTTAAACACGCTATAAATATTCCTATTTTACAGCGAGATTGATGTAAGTTCTTTGACTTTTCGGAGGTGAAGTAGATTCATCTTTTCGTTTCTGCGAAAAACGAAGTTACGAGCGCTCGAGAAAACTTATCGACCGGTTTTTGTACTGCAGACTGCGATTGGAAAAATTTGTTGAAATAGTGTCACACCTACTTTAGCTTGAAGTCAAATATTTGTTAGATTTGCAAGTGATTTGCTGACCAGGTATAACAAACACCCGATAAATTTGAATGACATTTAAGTCTTATTTTTTAAATTTCATTTTTGTTTTTCCTTTGACTGAACAGAGGAGGAGGAGGAGAAGGGGTGGGGGGAGTTGGCGACCGACCTCCGTCGATACTGTTACTGCCGATGTTAGACAGGGATGTTAATGTCATATGCAGTTGTAATGTACTCTATTTACTGCGCGCTGCGTCAATTATTATATGTATTTATTGTCAAAAACGCAATTACAAACTGTGGAGGACAGTAAACTTCTTTACTCTCTGGAAGAAAGCAAAGGACCATCCCATCATTGGCGGATTAAAATTTTTAGGGCAGTCCTTAGATAAGAAATAAATAGCTACATATTACAATGTCAACAAAATACCAACAAATCTATATTAAAAAACCCTAACAACTTAGAATTAAAAAGCACAAAAATTTAATTCACTATTGCGTAATATTATCGGACTATAGAATATTTGGAATTTATATGACTGTAGATTGTTCTCCTGTTGAGTATATCCCCGACGCAACACCAGCTAAATCCTGGACTTGAAAGGAATTTTTGGAAGCAAGATGTGTGTAAGGGGAAAAGATGAGATAAAGGGGAAAATTTGAATAAATATTCCATGGATACTTAGCGAAGAGTTTGAAAAAGAGACAGATTTTCACTTTAATACTCATTATAATAGTGGAAATAATTCATATAAGAAAATGTGGAACACTATCGCACCGAACCAAAAATTCTGTTTCAAGAGTACAAGGAGGCAATGGGGTAGAACTTAGCTCTACTCTTCTTCATGTTACACTGAAGAGACGGTAGTCAGGAACGGAGATCGAACCCGGGTCGTCCATCTCGACGCGTTAACGTGTGCCAACTTCTGCACAACGGATGAGCCCGGAGTCATGGTCGCCTCAGCGGTGGCGCAGGTGCTAGTTTTGTCGCTCATCACCAAGACATCCCGGGTTCGATTCCCGATGGAGCCAGAAAATTTGTAGCTTGTCACATTGACGGCCCAGTTCATATATAGGTGTGACTACTGTAAAGCAAACCTTCCTTCCTCTATCCAGCTCCTCCTAGTGTCAATAATTACTTCCACTAACTACCTCCACGTGGGTTGTTGGTAAACCCAACTAACCGACCCACCTTCTAACAATGACCTACTACCCAACTCCTAACTCCTATCGCTCCATGTAGATAATAGCTTCAATAGCACTAAGCTACAATTCCCATTTACAAGTACAACAATATAAGAGTCATGGTCTTGGGGGCACGGGACCGGATCTCATCTTTCGTCTTTCAGATTTTCACTGGCATCAAAATGTTAATGCCACTATTGTCAGAGACTTTGGTTCAAAGGACGAGACAGAAGCATCCACTCTTGAAATTTTTGTTCGAGACATGAATTGAAATTTTTGTTCGAGACGCAAAAAAAAGATATTTCTACACTTTTTATCTTAGGGGATTTGAGTAAAATTGCTTATTTGCGTCAATGATATCCGAGATTTCACCGGTACGATTATCTTCTACAGAGGTGACGTGAGAAATCATTTAATTAACATTACATTCAGTTTCGAAGAATTATCGTGAGTAATCTCTGACGCAGTGGAGATTAATTCTTCGTGCTCACCCGAAGTTAGGTAACTGACTTTACTGAGACAAAAGTGTAATGAAAGAATGTAATGAACGGTAACTCGCATTCAATCGTCTTATTGTCCTTAACTTGGTTTGTTGTACTCTCTTCGCAATAAATTATTAATTAATTAGTTTATTTATTTATTCCCAGTCGAACTGATTCGATGTTGCTACAGGGCTTGTAGAGAGCGTAGCAATATGGCTTTCACTCTGCGCAGTCGTCGATACGGGTAATGATACGCGTATCTCACGTTATGTTAGCAACACATTTGGATTTCTTTAAAATTAAATCTATCGCCAATACTTGTCATCTATCCCATTCACTTGCTCTTATGGTGATATTCTGTTCTTTATGCATCGAGCATGCGGCAGGAGTATTACCTTGTATCATACTTTGTTGTGTTATTAACTTGTATTTTTTTCAGCAAATAGTCGTTTTTGATATACATTCGGATATTACTTAAATTTGTCTAAGTTGGCAATTCGTGTTAAAAAAAAATTTGTCAAGTTACCTGACTTTGAGTGTAGTAGAACGTCTGGATACTTCTAAAGAAAAGGTGTTCTAGATTCTCATTAGAAATGAAAACTTTGACGTTTTCTGTAGCGAATGCATTAGGAATGGCCTCGTCGATTGACTTACACTAAAGGAAACAACTCCAAGTTCACTGCGAGAGGCGTCGAAAGGTCTTTCTTGCGGATCAGATAGTACCTGCCGAGAAACGTCTTTCCGCATCCAATGGGGTGAAGAAGAAGACAATTTCCGTTTGAGGCGTTTCTTGCGTGCCTTGGTGGTGGGGTCCGGGGGCTGAGTCTGCAGCTCTGTCTGCTGAGCCTGCAGGATGTCCACGCTGTTCAACAGCCACGAAGGTAAGGTATCGAGGAGAGCCATTTCTTTCGAAGAGCAGCGACACAAGATTGTAATTCATAGGTTCTTGAAAACGGCTTTGAACTAGAATGTCATTCGCGAACACGAAACACTTTACATCCCTAGAGAGCGGCGCACACGCAGAGTCTCACACGATTCGGAGCGAACTGCGGAGGTTGAAAGGAGACGACACGACGAGACAGGAGAGCGGCCTTTTCTCTAAATAAAAGGTGACGAAAGGCCATTCAGATCGCGTTCGCGTTTAAGGAGTACACGCTGTTAAGAAGAAGACACTGACGAAGAAGCAATAATACGGCACACAAATAAATTAAATTGAAGTAAGAATACACGAATCTCGTTTATCCAGTTCTTCACACTACGTCGTTTTATTCCTCCTTGAATTTCTATATTCAAGTTGTTTCGTCGTATTCACTCAAAAGGGTCGTAAAAGAAAGTTGAATGTGTTCTCCACTGCCAAACAATTGTGAATCAAACCGCGAGTAATCAACAAAACAAAAAAAATTGAACGTAGAAACAGGCTGGCCAACAACAAAAAATCACAATATGTACTTATAAACGGAAACCATGAAGATGAACTAAGACATTTAGAAATACGTTCGCCTAGAATGGACACGACGCTAATTTAAGTTCACAACAACCCTGTTTTTATTTTTTTATAGTTATTTATTTCTTTATTATAGCTACTACTTTTACGAGCAATAATATGTGTCTATCTGTTTGTAAGCGAAAATGTGTATGTATGTGAATATAGTCACATATGGGCTTCATGTAGATGATTAAGTTCTTAAATCTAATTTCTTTCTCGCTGTAACCTGTGTACTAATTTTCTAACCATTTTATACCGCATGTTTGTGTATTTTATACATAGTTGGATTTGTTATTTAATCTTTTATTGTTGTGTTGTGTGTCCGTTTATTGAGTCTTCTATACTATCTGCCACCGAGCATTGCTCACTTGCAGATTAATAAATTATTGTCACTATTAATGCTATTTTGTTTACATTTTTTAAATGTAATCCAGCCAATATTTCGGTACTTTTTAACACCTTCAGTGTTTCCTCCGAAACATAAGTATTGTTTCCGCTAATAAGGAAAGTTAACCCGTCATCAGAAATTCAAATTTATCTCATTGGCTTCTTTTGTTAATTCCCAAATCCGGATATTCCTGAGCACTGTTAGTTCGGATATACGAGGTTCTACAGAATTGATTAAAAATGTTTAGGTGATATATTCGATCGATCATACGTAGAGTAATATGACAATAGAAATATCTAGAAAGAAGGAAAACATGAAAAACGAAAAGCGTAGAAAAGGACACCGATAGCCTTTCTAAAGGGTTCGAAACATTTAAATATAAAAAAAATTAGTCGTTCGGCTCTCAACTATTTAGGAGTTATTACCGAAACAGACAAGAATCATTTCAGATTTAAATTATTGGTGAAGAAGTATTTTGTATTGTTTGGAATATTTTACACGTTTTTGTTTGGTCATACCACTAGTTTTGTTCTCCGAAAGCAAACATATTGACATTCTATTAGTATTATAACTCGCAGCTAACTTTTTATCTTATCTAGGAATTTTTGCTGAATTTTTTGAATCCGCCTCTGCCTTAGGGCCCTTGATCGGAATTGATGGGATGGTCCCTTGCTTGCTTCCGGAGAGTAAATTAGTTTTTTTTTCCTCCACGTGGTCATACGCAGTTTGTACTGTTTTTTGACAATAAATTTATTATTATTATTATTATATTTGTCTTGAATTTACTAAATCAGTTGTAGACTGAAAGTGTGTTTCTCCAGAATCGCATGGAATCCCTTTCTAGCCATCTCTTATATTTCTTCAATTGATTCTTGTGTGGCCGATTCTAATTTGGGAGGAAAAACGTCGACGGGAGTTAAATCAGGATAATGGGACAGAATGTCTGGAACAACCTCACAATGCATTCGCTAGACAGAGCTTTTTCCTTTTCTTTTTTTTGCTTGTTGGCAAAGCTGTTATCGTGCAACATCGTCGAGGTATTTGGGTCGGTTACGCATTATTTCGGTTCACAAACGTTTTCCCAGTTCTCAAATAATGGGAAGGTTTCCCCCTTCGATGTTCAGAGAAGCATTCACGATGGTTTCTTTTGACCTTTTTCCATCTACACCAACTTTTTGCAACGATATGTATCTCAACTATTAATCTTCCAGTTTAATGTACCTTTTTTTCTACTCAAACATTTTTTAATTCTCGTCCTTACTCCATATATGATGTTTCATCACATTATGATATTAGCCAAAAATCGAAACCTGCTTGGCTCATGGGGATCAAAGCAAACTCGTATTCCACAAAAATAGTATGATCTGAGTAAAAATGTCAGGCTTGCAAAATTTAACAAGTTCTAGATATAATGAACACTGAAATTACAACTATTTTGAACGTTTAATTACTTTTTTTCTATCGAGTCATCGTGTGGCCATCCCCTACACGAGGGTTGCGGGGTGAAGGGAGGAAGTTGCATGCGATACACGAGGACCCTCCAGGTGCACGTGCGCTCGCGCCGACAACACTTAAAGGAGATATCTCTGATGCAGCGGTGGCTTTACTACTGTGATCGCGGCGAAAGAATAGTAACGAGCGAGGAGCCTAAAGACTACGTGAAATGTCTAGGAGTCGACGCGAGACACGTGCCCACTCCACTCTTCCTCTTTTACTCTAGATACAGTACGTCTTTTATTCGTGATAGCAGAATCTTAGAGAGTTTACGTCTAGATGCAGTTTACGCCTACATGAACTGGTTCGCAGAATCCGCAGTAATTGATATGCCAACAGAGAGTTTGATCTCTAACCCTTGGCTACAAGGAGGTCGCTTGATGTTAGCCTTTCCACCGTTCAGTTAGGAATAGTAGCCTTTGTCTGGGTGCCGCGGCATGCCGTCTGGAATGGGTGGAACTATGCGCTTTGGCTCCATTGGTCACATCTCGTTGCCATTCTTTAGCCGCGAGGACGACAGTGAAGGTCTTAACACTGCTTTAGAAATATTTCGTATGAATTCAGACGTGGGGATGGGTTGGGGGCGGCATAGGACGGAGATCCATTGTCTTCTCAATATTTACACAAGTAATTCGAATTCTGATTTTAAAAATGTAACTATTATAAAATTCATGAGAAAGTTTGTGGGCTGAATACATATTTTTTTATCAAACTTAACGAACAGCAATAAGCGAAGAGCAGGCATTTTTGGAAACAAAAAAATCCTGTAACATTCACTTTGTTTTAGAGCACAGAGTTTTTTCTTTTTTCTTTTTCAATTCTACAGCCTATTAAGTCTAGCTTCCCTCATTTGAAGTCCCGGTCATGACAGTGGAAGTATTAGAATCCTTTCATTGGAATGTTACAATTTGTTGACATATTTGTCTAATGACCCTGCACGAATTAGTGCCTCAATTTTCACACTTCGCAGAAATCGGAGGCCATTTGTATTTCTTCCTACAATTATTCAGAGAAAGTGATTCACAGAAATGCTGCGTCAAACCGTGGTATAGTTGATGTTTCCAGATGTAAATAAAATAAATTTATTGTCAAAAGAGCAGTACAAACTGCGTATGACCACGTGGAGGACAATAAACTAATTTACTGTCCTGAAGCAACTAAGGGACCATCCCATTAATTCTGATCGAGGGCCCTAAGGCAGAGGCGGATTTAATTTTTCGGTTCACTTCTAAGATAAGAATAAAAATAGTTATGTACATGTCACAATATTAATAGAATACCAACAATATTTATTTAATAAAACACAAAAAAGGGATTTCACAAGTACGCATTTTTATCGAACAATAGATTTTATTCGGAAAATATTTTTAATAAATCGTGACTCTTAAATCAAACTGAACTCGAGATTTTATATTTCAATAGAACACACTGGACAAGAGCCTAGACAAGAGCCTGTAAAAGAAAAACCCCGAAGGAAAACCCGAGAAAAACCCGGATCACGATGAGGCAAATACACAAACCAGACGGAACATCCTGAGACTCTGAGTGGATAAAAATGCGTACGTAAACATTGATCAACATTTGGAATTCCCTACTCTTTGTTAATGAACGTAAAATATTTGGAGTGTACGTGGTACGCGAATCGGAAAAAATCAAACTCGATGAAATTATTGGAAATAACATGGGACTCCTGTTAAGAGTTATTGCCATCAAAACGGAAAGTATGATTAATATTGACGATTATAAGATTACAAGAGCAGAGAAAAGCTATTAAAATTGGCTGCTAATCGGAAGATATGAATCTTCTTCACTCGCATCGCTGTTGGCTATGAAGCTTCCTAATGTGTCCGCCGGAGTTCGATTGCGTTACGTGAGGCAGAAGAGAATCTTAGAAGCAGAATTAAATGAAGAACAACATTGTCTTCAATTACATAACTTAAGAGAGAAACCAAAACCAAAGAATTCACGGATCTTAACTATAAGCTTTTTTTATTATTAGACATTCAGTAACATGGAAATCTCTTAGATTGCGGTGAACCTCACCGCCAGGTAACAGATTAATCATGTTACGTCGAATGAAAATGGGAGACGGGACCGGGATTCGAACCCGGGACCTTGAGCTCTACGCGCTCATGCGCCTACCAACCGCGTAGAGCTCAAGGTCCCGGGTTCGAATCCCGGTCCCGTCTCCCATTTTCATTCGACGTAACATGATTAAATAGACATTCAGTGTAAAGAGTATTTTCCTTCTGACCGTATCTTAAAATAATTCGTAATTACAAATTGAATAGCGTACAATTTTGAAAATAAGACTTTTTGCAGGTTTTCTTCGTAGTATTTAATTTTTGAAATTAACGAAAGTGAACATTTAATGACACAAAAGTAGAAAAATAGGGAGACTGACACATGAATTTAGAATATTACACAAGAACCGCGGGCAACGCCTGGCAAAGTGAGTTTTAAAACATCCTTAAGACCTGTTGACAGAAGTTTTAATACTCACAGTGGGGTAAATCAGTTATCGATTATCAGTACCAACGTTTCTTTGAATATTTATGTAACTTTTTGTTTGTATTTTTGTTTAACAACGGAAAAAAATGTTTCTTAAACTTTGTTTTATTAGTGCGTTGATTTAAAATTCTGAATGTCCAGTAATGATTGTTTAAATTTTCTTTTCAAATCCAGCGCAACGTGGGGTAGTATGCAATAAGCTAAAAGTTAAGATTTCTTANGAATGAATTTTTTTTTTTTTGGGGGGGCGGGGCTTTAGGGCTCGTCAACATCGAGGTAACGTGAATGAAGATAGAAGAGGTTTCAGTGGAAACTTTGCTTCGTAAGGAGAAGAAACTAGAGGCGCATGAAACAATTTTGCACACACTTTCTGCTTTCTCCATCTGCCGCAAAAATATCGTAAAAAAGTTGTGTAAATGTAATTTCGTTGTAGACAAAAATTGATCTCTTTTAGTATGAGCAGTGCGTTTGCTGTCCTCCTATGTACTTTATGATTATCATATCTTTCATTTCAGGTTTGGAAAAGGGTATTCTACGTCTACTTGCTGCACTTACACTGCTAAATATTATTCAAGCTTTTTGAAACAGTTAACTATTGTGTAAGTGTAACAGACATAAATTATTTTACTGCGTCTATACCAAACTTTCAAGCGAAATACCGCTAATGCGGATGTTATGCACACTAATTGTACTTTACGTACAGAAAATTTGAGCAAAATAGTTGGAGCCGTTTTTGAGAAACATTTAAAACAGTGCTTTGACCTTCATGTAAAGTACCCTTTACTTTAAAGTAAAAATAAATTAGAGCACGTGCATCGACGACAAGTAAATTCTACCGCAAATACGAAATATTCATCCATTTACTCAGAATCGCTGCGCACAGACGGACAGACGGATGGACGAACACACGCAGATAGAGAGAGACGGACGTTATACCAAAAACCACTTTCTCAGAATCGGGGATTGCCAAAACGGATATTTCCGTAGAAATCTTACGATTACAAAACTTTCTAAATACTACGTATATGAGAAAGTGAAACATACAAACTACTATAATAATACTTTTTCCTTTTGTCGAAAAAGACTCGGAAAGTATACATTTCAATAGAGATCACTGAGCCAAAGATATGGAAACGGAGAGTAATAATGTTGAAGGTCCCTCAAAGTCATTGGTATGTTCGTCTGATAAAATAGACGAGATGTTACATCGAGTCTGTTTCTAGAACGTTGACTGCTACACGAGTTGACAATATTCGAAGATGATCCGCTCACACTGAAATATTACAGAAAATCCACGAAGTGTTTGTTATAGTCTTTTTACCTCCAAGTCTTTTTACGCGACTTTACTCAGGAAAAATGGAACCCAAGAAAGAAAAAAAAAAAATGAACGGAAACACACTGGGGTTTTTTTAAGTTTATTTACACTCTAGTAGCAGTAAATTATTGAATTGTCCTTAACGTGTTCCAAGGCAACTTTGTAACTGCTTTCTTGACGATAAATTATTAATTTATTTCTCGACAGTCTAACTGGCGTGATGTTGGTACAGGTCTTGCGTCTGCACAGCGTAGACGACGCTTGTTCTTAGCATCCGTCCACGTAATGATAAAGTGTACCTCGTGTTATGCACGAAAGACGTTCAAATTTTTCGTAAATCTATCTGCAACAATTCAATTCACTTGCCCTTGTGGCGCTGCTATTCCGTTCTTTATTGCATCGAGCAAAGTGTGCAACAAATATTAATTACCTTGTGTAGTAGTTTGTTGTGGTATTAACTCGAACTTTTGCAGCAAATAGTCGCTTCTGCGAGAACCATTAATATTTATTCAAGCGATACTTAAATTCGTACAAGTTGGCAATTCGTGGTAGGCAGCCATATTGCATTATTCCGGTAAAGTTACATGATGGAGTCTCGTTATGTTGTTGTGGTAGCAATGGCAAGATATTTATACCCTCAAGGTAAATTGAAATCAATGTCCCGTACATGATGAATTGATCGGGTGAACGCCGATGTTTGGGAAACATCGATATATAAATGGAGTCAAATGAAAGAGTTCAGTTGCTATTGATGAAACTACTCGCACGAACTTTTTTTTTTTTTTTGCACTTTCTCTGTAATCAATATTAGTGTGACCTCGTTGCAGACGTCAATAGATGAAGAGGGAAATATTGACACTACAGGGAAACACGGACTCACCTAATAAGAATGCATCAAGGAGCGCAAGGGTGAATCTATTGACTCTGATATGAACCCTCGCGAAACACACCAAGGATTCGTCCGTTCGCGAATTTGCCATAAACGCTCAACCGCGCAGAAAGTTTCGACGTCTACACGGGCGTGGATACAGGGGGGGGGGGTCAAGGGGGCCATGACCCCTCCTCCTAAAAACTCACAGAGGATGAGTTTCTAGTCGCGCAAAAGCGCTTATGATTTTCAAGAAGGTTGACGCATTTTAACGATTTTTAATCAGTAATTAGTACTGCAGAATACTTGTATCATCTCAAAAATTAAGAATGCTTTCAAATATATTATATTATATATTTCTAATCTAACGTAATAAATGGATATATATTGCATTTGTGGGTCGACAATGTACGTGTTGAGAGTCGCTTTATTACCTATACCTATACAAATTGTTGTCGCAGCAAAAGCGATTCTCCTATTTCCACTGGTGTCTGTGGTAGCAAAAAANAAAAAAAAAAAAAAAAAAAAAAGGACGCTCAACAATGAGCAAGTTGAAACACAAAAGCGTTTGATCCGTTATTTTCATTGTCACGGATTTAATTATGTACAGATTTTCTAAGAGGGAAGTTTGGTTTTTTCGTTCAGTGTTCGTAGTTTCATTCAGCCATTTTGCCTAAAATAAAGCCATCTAAATCTTATCATTTAACAGAGATTGTACCTGAATTTCGAGATGTTTTCTGTGCGGACGGTGAAGTGTCATTTTGTAACACGTGCGAAAAAAAAGGTATCAGCCGAAAGAAAATTCACTGTTCGGCAACATGTGGGTACCGATATGCATGTACGGGCAGTGGAACTCGCAAATAAGAAGAAATCCACGCAACTTTTACTGCAACAAAGTGTATCCATGAAGGAGAATAAATCATCGGATTTTCATAGAGACTTTTGTAAAGCTTTAGTTTCTGCAAACATCCCATTTTGGACGTTGAACAGTGCTAAATTGAAGAGATTTCTGGAACTACATTTCGGGCGACCTATCCCAGACGAATCAACTCCTAGAAAGAACAAAGTACCTGTCACAATGTTACGACAACACTATTGACAAGATACGGGGAAAAGTTCGTGGAGAGAAGATTTTCGTATCCATTGAGGAAACGAGTGATGTAGAAGATCGTTACGTGGCTAACATGATCATTGGGATATTGGAGATCGACGGACCAGGTGAAGTGTTTATCTGCTTACAAGTGAGGTATTAGAAACTGTTAATCACTCCACAATTTGTAGATTCTTTGAAAAATGTATGTTTTTGTTGTGGCCTGAGGGTACCAGAAATTATGCTGTCTTGCTTTGTGTGACTGACGCAGCGCCAAACATTGTGAAAGCAGGAAAGTCAATACAAGATTTTTACCCGAAAATGGTGCACATTACTTGCTTAACACACGCTATGTATGCATAGGGTGGCAGAGGAAGTTAGAGTACATTCTTCTCAAGTGAATTGCCTAGTGTCAAAAACGAAGAAAATTTTTGTCAAGGTTCCCTCTCGTAAACTGCTCTTCTAGTCCATGGCTCCCGGCATTCCACTCCCAACAGAACGTGTCATCACCCGATGGGGCACCTGGATAGATTCAGCAATTTATTATTGCGATCATTTCCAGATGGTGAAGTGTGTTGTCGAAAGACTGAATCCTGACGATGCTTCTGCAATTGATGCGGATAAAACACTTTTCAACCAGTGAGATTGAACGACAGCTAGCCTTCATAAAGGCAAATTTCAGTTGCTTAACACAAGGAATCACACGTGTACAGGAGAAATATGCAAGTCTGGAAAGTTCTCTAACTCTAATTAACAAAATTGCATCTGATTTGAGAAGTGTTGGGGGAGAAGTTGGAAGAAGGGCATCTAATAAAGTGGAAAACGTTCTTGATAAAAACTCGGTATACAAAACTTTGTATAGCATTTCTCAAGTGCTAACTGGTGAAACATATGATACTTCCTGCATTGAAGAATCTCGCTGCCACTGATTTAGCGTATTTCAAGTATGCTCCAGTTGTATCAGCGGATGTGGCAAGGAGTTTCTCACAGAACAATAATGTACTTTCCGACAACATGCGTTCCCTAACTTTCTAGAACCTGCGCATGTTGCATGTTGCAATAATTCTGAATATGGTACATTTGTTTTATAGATTCATCTTCCTAGAACATACAAATTTGCGAGTTTAAATTAATATTATTTTTTTAATTTCAGTTCTAACGTTGCGGAAGTAAGTATTGTGCTGTACTGTCAAACTCTGAAGTGAAGAGAGAAAAAATTAAAGTCTTTTTTTAGATCATTTTATTGATTCTTTACGATCATTTTATTGATCATATTTTTTAATTTTTTAGGTCATCAAAATCAGGGTCCTGTTCATAACTGTTCTGATGTCCTCTTTACATTGTTAATGTGAAGTATGTGACCGAGTGGAACTTGCCTACAACTAACAACTAGTGTCTACCATATTATTCAGGTCAGTATTATAGTTTTGCTAAATGAAAGGAAACATTTATTTTACAATACAAAATGTCAGTTACAGGCAATTTTCTAGTGATTGGCTGGAGAAATACAAAGCATCCCAAGAAAAATAAACCCCGGTTGTACTTGCGGGGGTGGGGGCTTAAAGTCAGAAGCTTATTTCGGAAGGAGGTGCAGACGTTTATGCAAAATTTTATGTTAACTTTGAAGTTATTTGTCCTAAAACGCTTTAAACTTTTTGAATTATTTAAAACATATTTTATTAATAAATTGTAAATTAAGCTATTTCATTGCAAACACAAAAACATTACGAGGGAGACCGCCCGACTTGACGGGTTCACTTTAATTACATTAATACAAAACAATAACGACGCAGCCAAGAACTTTTTCTCCAAGAATCAAAGCGTATTTTACCGCATGACAGTCAGTGGAGAGAGAAACTGAGTTTAAAATTCAGTGGCATTGTATCAAATCATCAGTACATAGCGAACAACGTGGCTGAAAGATGGTGTAAATTTTCGAATGTTTACATTGGCTATAACGTGTTAGCATTAATTCTCATAAACATTTATAAATAAACATCGTAGACGCGACATTCAGACGCTGGTTTCAATAACTTCAAAGAATTATGATACTTATACGCACACTGATATACTTATTTCCCTACAACGAGGAGTACGTCGAATATATTCGTGTAGTTTCAATGTCATAAAATTTGGTACTTCAAGGCGCCAAGTAATTGTTTTCCACCTTCATTTTGGAAGTTGAAAACGTCTATTCTATTGGACAGTATTGTTGGACGGCTGGAATGGGGCAAGAGGGCCCTCCCAGGAGACTTACATCTAATAAGTTCGTGTTTTGCAAACACGGGGCCCCGCGCTGAGTCTGGCATTACTTCCACTACCTTGTGCCACGTTGCTTCCTTTCTCTTTTCTGACCTCCCTTGGTCACCTCTTGTTCTTTACGATCCCGACGCTATTAGGGCTAGGGTATCTTTCATTTTCCTCTTGATGTATTGTAATTCAGGAGGGTTTTTAGTGGGTATGGTTGAATCATTCGACGAGTCCCACACGCGGGGAGAGTCATGTTGGCTCTCCCTAGTGCGTAACTTCATTTTCCGGACCTGTACAAGTTTGAGGGCTATGATGACTTAGATGTCGACGAGCCGTAAAGTCCCACAAAAAAAGGGCAAGATGGGATATTATTTTGGTGGACGACTTATTGTTGTCCAGTGTAAGTTTTTTGTTTTGATTATCATGTATGGTTTGATTAACTGTCTGTTTTTCTTCGATGATAAATATTGCGTAATAATGTTTGTATAATATAATGTATTCATTTTAATCATGAATAGAAAATCTAACCCAAAAAGATGGTCTAAGAATAGTGTTGACAAATTCTACTACAAGTAACGTCCATTATATAATATAATTATTTTTTGAATAGTGTTGACAATTAAGAACTTCCGTTATCTTTATACATTTCTTTTATGGTAAATTTCTTTTCTGAATACGAGTTTCATGATAAATTCTTTGAAGTGTGAGACCAGATGACGTACTATCAAACAGGAGAAAATCGAGGATGTTGCAAGAAAAGATGATCTATTTAACGGAGTTTATCTCGGTTAAGGATAGAATAAAAATTATTGCAAAATTGAAAATGTGTTGTATTTTTCATTTGTAAACACTAAAAATTAACAACAGTCACAAAAATTAAGATTCCTTCACCTTTATGAATACGGCTTACACCCTCTAAGTTGCTATTCGTATTCTCGAGAGCAATGGTCACACACTACACAACTTAAACTATGTAAATTTTCTTCAATATTCACAGTAACATACGAGATTTCTCGTTGCAAGTAGTTTTTAATGACATTAAGGTCAATGAATTTAAGTAAAGGGGACTTTTTTCAGATATTTCGCGGACAGAGACGTAAAATTGAGAACACGAAAAAAAGGATGTCAGGTCACCTTATGTTAATGAGGATCGAAGAATCATTTTCTAAGCAAAAGATTCTAAATCTGAACCGAGTGAATTCGAGGGAACTTAGCTGTAGTTATATATAAAATATCTCTTGAGTTCTGTTGACCTGTCGAGTTGCCTCGTTTCAGCCCGTTGCTAGGGAATTCAGCTCCGAGGGAGGTCAATAAAGGAGGAAGTCGAGGGGAAGAGGACTAAAGATTTATTACACCGGCAACAAATAAAAGGAAGGATTTCACACGTGAGAAAAATCAATGCCTTAGAAAGTATTGACCAAATTTAGACGAATTGTGATGCACACACATTGATGCATAATGTTTCATTTTCACGTCTTTAATTATGTACAATTTTATCATTGTATTGCCATTAATGAAATACATTTCCGGTTACGTAGAAGAAATTATTTTGAATATCAGTGTACGTATTTTGTTTGTGGTGTATTTTCCATAAGGGTCATAGACCAGCCGATAAACTTATGTGACAAATGGTTTTTTAGTAATGCCAGGCAGTAAGATGATGTTCGCAGAGAGATACGAAAGACAATCTTATCCAGTGGCGTAACTAGTATCCTATACACCCGGATATTGCCTAGGGGCCCCCAGGAACATGGGGTCCCTACCTCTGGAAGTGACAGGGGGTCTTCATGTTTTTTAATGGTTTATGATGAAAACTATTGGAATAAAATAATTTTAATTAAAAAAACATTTTAAATAATCCAGTCATAATTAATCAACGACCTTCTTTCATAAGAAACAATTTTCTATATTAAAAAATTCTTTTTCTCCAAACAGTTTTAAAGATTTCCATGCCTCGGATATTTCAAATCATTTTGTATCGCCCGTTCATTGCTAGGTTCATTTAAAGGATCATTAGCAGTTCTCAGCAAACAAAATTGACTGATTTTAAATCGGTTTGAAACATAGTCCGAGAGCCAGCGCCACGAAATTCGCAATCATTTTATATCGCTGAAAATACACATTTCGTTAGTACTTACCGACATAAAGGGAAAGTTGATTGTCAGCCCGGTTGACTGGAGTCCAAATAAGACGCTACAGCCTTATGAACATTCAAAAAGGTTCCAGCTTGAAACCTGTTTGGAGGGATAGTTGAGAAGCCCAGAATGTCGAAAGACCCCGTTCGCCAAGTTACCAAGTGAGTAAATTCATTCCAAGATCAATACTGAGGAAGTTCCTGACAAAATGTGGAAGGCATTAAGTACGACTGGATAACGTATGCACTTCCCTTCCTCATCCCTAGGGCTACGAGGTTTGTACGTAGGATCTTGTGAATGAGCCCTGTGCTGGAAACGACTAACGGCGGAATATGCACTTTGTATACCTTCGACTGGTTCTTAATGCTATATGCCAGGTCGGCATATTTTCTTCGTTTCTCAGCGTAGGTTTTCTGCGTATTTCGTGTTGCAAGTGGGACTCTGAACAATGTCGACAATGACGGTTGTGTTTTTAGTTTTATCTATGATAGTTGTGTTTGGTCTATTATATTCCATGGTGATACCAATTAGAATAGTGCGGTCATAGTACACTGTACACTTTGTCATTCTCCAACACCGGTTCTGGGCAATATTTATAGTACGGTGTGCGTTCTGAAATTTATCAAAAGTTGTGGGTTATTTCTTGGCGTACAGTGTTGCAAACTTGATTGTGACGGTGAGAATATTAAATAATAATATTGTTATTCTTTCAATACACGCATGAAAACAAAAATTACTTCATTATATCTGATTGAAATGACATAAAACATGGCGCACAGGTGCGTTCGAAAGTGTTTTATATACTTTGATCTGTACACTTTGAGGTCAGATACTCTACCATTCAGTAGGTCCACTGAATGAAGTTTATATTTTATAATTCCAATTCAACTTGCATTTTAACGAAAAATAAATAGTACACAAGATTACGACCCTGTTCTCGTCCTGAAAATTATGTTGTTATGGTACCTCATTTGGATCCAGGATTTTGGGAGGGGCCCGTAAGATAAAGAGGGTGTGTCAGTCCCTCCTTTGAATTAAAAAAATAATCTTGAGACTACAATTTAATGTTTTCCTATACATAAATAACGCATTAACTTTAATTGCAGTTTTCATAACAAAACCTTTAACAAATTACGTTTTTGAAACTACTCGTCTTGATCTAGATCTGTACTTCAGGCATTCCTGCTGAAAAGTCAATTCACTGCTTCAGATTTATTCAAATACGATTTCACTGGTAATTCGCATGAATTCAAAAGCGTTTCGGGCGTTCCATCTAAAACTAGAACACGTATGAAATCATACAGATTCAGAGGTATTTAATGCGAGGACGAAATTGGTAATATTGAAATGCTACGTTGGATATCGAATATTAATTACATAACTTTTTATTTAATGCAAGGGCAGAGAATGACAGTGAAACATCGCAGCCCTATTCTCATGTTCCCATGTAGGATTGGAAATCTATAAAAGCAAAGTACGTCATATTTTTGTCATTTTACACAGATTTTAATCGTCTTGTTACTTTCAGTAAAAGTTCAAAACAGTTACATGAAATGTCTTAATTACAAAAATTATTTTTAATATTTTTGTGAACCGAATTCAATATTCTAACATTACCAGTCACTGTGGACTGTACTTCGCCGCTGAGGCACCACTGGTCGCCAAATGAAAACATAGTTCTGTTTATCACTTTTTTTGTGGTTACATACTAAGTTTTTAAACGTTTAAATTCATTGATCACGTGATCACGGCATTTTGCTGAAGGCGACAGAATGAATTGTATTCCTTAAAAACGTGCCTGGTCGTTTTTAGCAATGTTTTCAAAAAACGTTAAAAACTCGTTATATTTTGCATGTAGAAGCTCGAATTTTTTAAATGTTGTCACAAACAAAAATAGTAATCATTCTCTCAACAAGAATTATTTTTGACACTTTCAGTTTATTGTATAAAAACGAGTAAAGTCGACGTATCGGGAAAAGCTGTGAAAATTTCGCATTTTTTGAAACATTTCTGCCATTTTAAAAGCATTATTCATTAGAACTTATTTTAATTCAAGTATATGCACAAGAACATGACAAATTTTATGGAGTTAATTATTTTTTTCTATGAATTTTGTTTTTGTACCTTCAACACAAGTTCAGAGTCTATAATACAAAACAAACCCACAAATTCACTCGCACATATGACAGACGAGCGCACTCGACGTTGATTACAGGCAAAAGCAGGTTACGTGACCCGTGTAAACAGATTTCGCAGGCAAGTAACCTGCGAGGCAGCTTGCCCCCATTAAACGGACCTATGTCGTTTTCCAAACAAAATATTTCGCGTTCAATGGAACGTGTACCATATGGACTTGTTCGAAAGCGGACCAATTCCCAGATAACCTTCTGCACTGTGATTAAGAGGGATTATTGCAATACAGTTTCTACGTTAGAGGAACCTGTTGAAAGCATAATTATATTCCATCTATAATTTTACAATAATTCTAATGAATGAATAATTAAAAACTGACTAATGAATTTCTTATGACTTATGAGAAATTGATTGATAAATTCAACTAGACATATCTTGTTCTTATCAAATAAATTCGCTAATTCATTGCCGTCCGAACCATAAGCATTGCAAAAAGAATGCTTCCCTTCAAACATTCAAAAAGTTGCTGTCCAAAAATCGGAAGGAAATGCGTAGGTTTTTGGCTCGTTACAAAAATATTCCGTCAATCAAACTAACCATTTTCAATCATCATATAATATGTTATATACGAATGGTAGCTTCAGTATGTTTTTCATGAACAGTTAAAAGGAAACGATGTGTCCTTCAACAGCGTCGTGAAGATCCATCGCAAGTAGCCTTTTAGCCATCAAATGTTTACAGAAGTCATCTATTTTGTTTTATTTACAAGACCAGTTAACCTAGCAACGGAGAAATAAATTCTCACTTCAAAATAGCTGTTCGTATCTGAGAAGGATGGAGAAAGACGCGGTTGTTCCAGATGTCATAAAAGCTGTTCCTAAGGACTCGCTCGAAGTAAGAAGAAATTATTTACTGATATAAAATAAAATAAACATGTACAGTAATTGCCAATATTACTTTGTTTAAGGTTAATTATGGTGATCAGAAAGTCGTAATGGGAATAGAACTTAAACCCAAACAGGTCAAAGATGCCCCACAAGTAACTTGGGAACCTGAAGAGAATGCTTTCTATACACTATGTATGACTGATCCGGACGCACCGAGCAGAAAGGATCCGAAATATAGAGAATGGCACCATTGGTTGGTGGTGAATATCCCAGGCAATGCACTGGCGGAAGGAGAAGTCTGGACGGAGTATGTGGGAGCTGCACCGCCACGGGACACGGGATTGCATCGTTATGTGATTTTGCTGTACAAACAGTCAGAAAAGATAAAACCAAAAGAAAAACATATACCAAAAGATACTGGGAAAGGTCGGGCAAAGTTTTCCATTTCTAAGTTTGCAGAATCACATAAACTAGGAGACCCGGTTGCTGGTAACTATTTCGTAGCCGAGTATGATGATTATGTACCTGAAATACAAAAAGGACTTAAATAGTATTTCACTGTTGAAAAAAATTACTGATTAGAAATAATAAATAATTTGCTTCTAGAACAATTTGTTTTTTATTTGTATTGCAAGTTATAGCTTTCATATAATAATAATAATAATAATAATAAATGTTAAACTTATTATCTGAAAAGTCAAATAAGTAGTTTCATTTATAAAAATCAGACTTTTTATATAGACCCATAACTTCTGTAATGAAATTAATTAATCTGTATAGTTTTTATTCGTCATTTAATAAATTTAGAATAATAAATGTCATAGAAACTTGTAAGAGATAATTTGGTTTATGGTCGCAACTCTCATGAAATTTTAAATAAATTATAACACTACAACATTATTGGCAAAAGCCTCCTATACTAAGGATTCAACACATTATCTTGGTTGCTAAGGAAATGGGTGAATGGATTATTGATTCGACAAAAATTTGATTCAAGTTAAAATGGAGAAATGTCAAGTTGTTCCAGATGTTATCCCCAATGTACCAAAATCAACTCTGAAAGTAAGAGTGAATGCAATGGTAAGTTCAAAATTTTATACATTGGTTGATAAAATGAGAAAATTTTCTTGGTTTAGGTTAGCTTCAAGAGTGGAGTTGCTGCGGAAATGGGAAACGAACTGACCCCAACTCAAGTAAAAGACAAGCCTACTTTAACATGGCATGCTGAAGAGGGAAGTTTTTATACGGTGTGTATGACAGATCCAGATGCACCGAGTCGAAAAGACCCACGTATGCGGGAGTGGCATCATTGGTTGGTGGTCAATGTACCTGGAAGTGATATAAAGAGAGGCGAAACACTAACAGAGTATGTTGGTGCTGGTCCACCAAAAGGTACTGGATTGCATCGATATGTTATTTTGGTATTCAAGCAACCAAACAAAATTCATGCCACTGAGGAAAAAATTCCAAAAACGTCTGGTGCAAACCGTGGAAAATTTTCTATTAGTAAATTTGCCAAGAAATATAAACTAGGAGATGCAATAGCTGGAAACCTTTTTCAAGCTCAATGGGACGATTATGTTCCAAAGTTACACAAACAACTTAAATGAGATTGAGTTATTAAATAATGAAAATTAATTTGTGTGTAAAAAATGAATTAACGGATTAAAATGTTTAATATTCAAGAATGAAAGAACAGAATGTTTTGCGTCAACATTACTTTTCATGACAAAATTCTTCGAAGTATAAAATAATTATTCGTACAAGTTTCATTGCATGTTTTGGCACTTTCTATTTTTCTTTGGGTACATCATAAGAAAGAGAACTATCTTTTATAATTCTTGTGATGTTAGTAAAGACATAATTCAGTGTATTTTGGTGATACATGAATTAAATAATAAATAAATAAATAAATAAATTTATTGTCAAAACCCAGTACAAACTGCGTATGACCACGTGGAGGGAAAAAAAAACTAATTTACTCTCCGGAAGCAAGCAAGGGACCATCCCATCAATTCCGATCAAGGGCCCTAAGGCAGAGGTGGATTCAAAAAATTAAAATAATTGATTTCACAAATTTGTATTAAGAAATTAATGTTTTGGTTTTTACTAATTTGGGATCAATGTAGTGATTGCTACATGGATATGAAACCAAACTCCTGAACAGATGGTTTTGAATTAAAATGCTCAAGCATGACCTCGTAAGTTGCAATAGCAGATGCAATCATACTAGATTTATCGAAATCTAGCAGAGTTTGGAACAATATTTTTGTTATGAAATGCCAACCTTTCCTCCAAAGCAAGTAGAAAATTCTAATACCGAGAAATATATTCACTGAAATTACACGACTTTGTCATAGACAATTTTTCTTGATTTTTATCACATGAATTTATTGTTCGGCGAAACTATACGTAAACAAAGGTGAAAGGCTTCTCTGTATCTCTCGCATCCTACTGAAACAACGAATTTTGGAATAACGGGAAAAGTATTCATACTGCTGCACTCACCCCGATTTGACGCTTGTTAATCGCTGTGTTGACCAGTCTGAACTCGTGGGCCGGCGCGGTGTTCAGGACACAGAACAGTGCATCTTTCACTACACACAATCACACTGAATATGCGCTACTGAACACAAACTTACACTTCAAAGCTCACGGATCGGGCTCTACTTTCTTGTATCGCGTCGGCGTAGTAATCATTCTTTCGCTTAATCATTCTCCGACATGAAGCATAAACATTGAGGAATTATAAGCAACATTAAATGTTTAATTTATTAAATAATAACACGACTTTCATGGGTTGGTGTAGTTGTTTTTGTTCATAATTTAAATAATTTTGTTCCCGGAAGAAGAGAAGAAAATTCTGTGCCCCTTTGACGTTACAGAGCTATGAGAAAATTATGATCCAATGTTATTAAGATATATCTCGTCTATATTGTATTATTATTATTAAAATATATTTCTTGATGTTTAGATTGCATGGGACTCATTTTCTTTCAGTATCCAAATAATAGCACTTCATTTTAGCGCTTTTTTCTTAATTTCTTCAATAGGGCGTTGGATTTTGGCATATTCTTTTTCTGTTATGATTTTGAAATGGATACTTGCTATTATCCAATTATACCATTCGCCGATATATGACAACCACTTTATAAGCGAAAATCATTTAGGGCACATTCCACTTTTGCGCTTCGCCGTCTTTTCCACTTTTTAAAATTTGTAAATTATCACGGTACCAATGACATCATCTTACTTTCTTGTCGTTCGTTGCCAAAATTACGTATTTCTGTTATCGAGATAAAATCGAATACTGCCACGCTATGAACCAATTAGGCGAAAGGATCGTTCTCCTATTTCACTCTCGTTGAGATTTCTTTTCTCGCTTTAGTATTTGATTTTCCAATTCCAAACAGCCAGAAATTATAAGATACAAAAATAATTCAAAATGTACGTTCTATCAAAAAATGGACGCTTTTGCCACCACCAACCCTCAAACGGTCGAGATGTGTTAAGTTCATACTATTCAACTATTTTTACGAATATAAGGGATCGTTCGTAAATTACGTCACACGTTTCTTAGGGGAGGAAGAGGGGGTTGACAAAACATGAGGGAACTTGGGGGTGTTTTAGAAAGCGCGACGTTACATTTGGTGCAGCACCATAAATGTTGAAAATTGTCTCAATTGAGGCAAATCTTCCTACAGTGAAAAGCAAAGTCTTATAATAATAATCCCTTAAGCGCCATTTTCTCCCTGCGAGACCCTCGACCTTTATAATCCTCTTAGGTATACAGGGAATTTTGTTCAAATTTATTTTAATTACTGCTTTTTTTTCTTTTTTTATGACGTGAGGGGGGGGGGCAAGTCATTTTGTGACGTCACGTTAAGGAGAGGTTTGGTATATGACGTGACCAAGTGGGGCTGGGAAGGAATTTTCAAGAGTCGCGTGACTTAATTTATGAACGATCCCTAAATACTTGTTTTTTCTATTTCTTTAATGTCACAAGTGTAAGTGCACTTAATGAGGCTTAGGACCCCCCGTTTAAACCTCACACAAATCTGTTTTCTTGTGAAAGAAAACGTATACAAATTGAAGTTGCAGTTTAATGAGAAGTTGAACCGTTAGGTATTTTACTGTTATCACACAGTTATCCTATATTTAAGGTTTAAGTCTTTATTTTATTTTCGGTGCTTCTTCTTGTGGAGACCCCTTAGAGGTTGAGACTCGGGGCGGTCCCCACTCACCCCTATCTATGAAAAATGGATTTTCGCATAAACAAAATTTGCTTTGACCCCAAAATTGTTTACATGCGTAAAATTTGAAGATATTCAAATTGATGGCTTTTTATGACATCCATTACTCCCTCCGTTGAGATGTAATAGCGTTTACTCGAGTCTTCATATAATTTCTGCGCCGACAGTAAAGGTTTGGAATAAGTGCCCAGGGCCCTAAGTTCTTCAGGGCCATCATATTTAACTATTCATATTTTAAAAATAATTTTTTATAATGTAATTGTCAACAATTATAATATATTCTATATATTAACAATTTTTTTTTCAATAATGCATGAACATAAACTCTGTAGCCCCCCCCCCCACCACCCTGGCTCGGATTTTTTTCCGGCTCTCCTTCGGGTTGGGGTGGATTTTATATATAGAGGTTCTTGCCTAGGGATAATAATTAATCTCAAATTTAGGGTTATGTTAATAGTTACGATTGAAACAATATTTTCCGAATAATATGTAGTTAGAAAATAATACAAAGTACTTGTGAAATTATTTATTTGTTTTATTAAGTATAAATTTGTTGATATTATAACATATAGCTTACTTTTATTATTCTTATCTTAGGAGTGTGCTGAAACGTTAAATCCGCCTCTGCCTTAGGGCCCTTGATCGGAATTGATGGGATGGTCCCTTGCTTGCTTCCGGGGAGTAAATTAGTTTATTGCCCTCCACGTGGTCATACGCAGTTTGAAACTGTTTTGACAATTTATTTATACATTCTTTACATTTCATTTATCTATTATTTACGTCTTCGCATTGGCCACTGCTATCTCTTACCCATGGTCATCTCTCACGTGGAGAACCTCCCCCATCTGTGAGTCTTGTAACAGAATACTTGCCATGGAACACTTTCTTTTGGAGTGTCTCAAATATGGTACCAGCGGACGGAGACACAATCTACCCAACAGATTGGACGTTATGCTTGAACAAAAAGAACCGACTCTGATATGCCTTTTTAGATTCCTAAAGGAATGTGGCCTTTGACACAGTATCTGATCTTTATTTGCATGTCATGACTTAAATTTATAAATTGATCGTGGCTCCTCCCACAAGTTCTCGGGAGGGTTTCCATTTACATCGTTCTTTCTTTTTCCTTTTCTCTAAATTTCCTTTTCGTTTTTATAATGTTTTAGACAACTGTTGCCTGTTTTTTATGTTTGGATATATGACAATTCAGGAAGGTTTTTAGTGGGTATGGTCGAGTCCCACACACGGGGAGAGACATGTTGGCTCTCCTTAGTGCGTAACGGCATTTTCCCTATCTCTACAAAATGTTAGGGTTCTAATGACATGTATGTCGGCGAGCCGTAAAGCCCCAATTTAAAAAAAAAATACATTTACAATGAAAGGAAAACACTATTTCGAAGTCTGACTAATGGCCCTGTGATCTACATGGGAAAAGACAATGGCAATATTTTATCAAGGCGTTCAAATGTAGAACGTAAATCAACACAATATAGAAATTTGCTGAGTATTGGTTCAAAGTTTTGCAGTTTCTTCTTTTGCATTTGTACCTTTTTCGAGGTCCTATGATTTTTTCAACTTTATCCCTTCAGAAATATACTTTTCTCACATACACAAACAAGAAAACATTTTGATAATTTTTGAAATGTGGTCATCAAAACATTTCCAGCAATATCTTCTACCATTGCCTCAAACAGTCATTCAAACTAATACGGTAGAAAATAAATGATAGGTTTCATTAAAAACGGTGAGAGACGGAACGCCAACGAAGTTGGGAGTATGTACATGGGGGGGGGAACAGTTCCCCGTCGTCCCTTAAAACATTGAACGGAGATATTTGCACGCGAGAAATGAAACACTTGTGCATTGAATATTTGCACCCGAAAGATCGTCTACATCCACGTGCGGTCGTGATACATTAAATCTTCTGAATGTATTCTACCTTTTATACACTACAAGACACTACAGCGCTTTGATTTCAAGGACGAAGAGACATTTTACTATTTGTTTTCCGTTTAATCGCTTTGCTCGTTGGAGGTTTTATTAAAAAAACAACTAAATGTCTGCTAAAACTTTTGAAATGCATAAAAAAAATCTTTTCCTTAAATGAGTTAGGAATGTATTCATAACTCCCCCAGGGGACTTACATCTAGCAAGTACGTGTTTGGCGAACACGGTGCCGCGAGCTGAGTCTGGCATTGCTCCTACTTACTTGTGCCATGCTCCTTCCTTTCTCTTTCCTGACCTCCCTTGGTCGTCTCTTGTTCTTTTCGATCCCGACGCCATTAGGGCTAGGGTATCTTTCATTTTCTTCTTTCCTCTTCTTCTTTTTTAATAATGTTTTAGTAATGTTTCAGTGAGATATGTGTGGATTTGAGTTTTGAGTTGTAATTCAGGAGGGTTTTTAGTGGGTATGGCTGAGTCATTCGGCGAGTCCCACACGCGGGGAGAGTCATGTTGGCTCTCCCTAGTGCGTAACTGCATTTTCCCTACCTGTACAAGTTTTAAGGGCTCTAATGACCTTTGATGTTGACGAGCCCTAAAGCCCCACAAAAAAAAAAATGTATTCATAACAATGGAGAACCCACGAGAGTTACATAATATAAAATAATTGTGAAAAATAAACGTATTACTTGTTTTAAGTTTTCAGTCAACAATGTTTGCTATTAAGTTAAAAAAATGAGTCGAAGTAATTGAACCCTGTTATTGTTATTAACAGCTGACGAAATAAAACAGTCAGTTGTCTTTGGTATTTCAAATACTTCGATGATGTAACGACACGTGCCGCTTCAATTTCCGCTTTGCGGTGGCCGC